>JARHVA010007431.1:237500-567500 GCA_037957365.1 Torreya grandis
ATTGAAGTCATTAACCTACATGAATAATTATCAACCACACCTAACTATTATGAACACAAAATACCTTCAATTACATGATGTTATCTTCCAACATATAAAAGCCCAAATTATCTCTAGAACAAATAATACCAAAGATTCTTCCATGTGTTTAGATTAATTAAGGTTTTATTAAAAAATAAAAAATAAAAAATTGTAATAAAAAATATCTAAATATACATATGAATGAAATTATATAATTTAAATTTATGTAACAAGGTAAGATAAGAAATAAGTCTAATTGTCATAATAAAATTATACTAAGTGATGTAAATGAAAAAGGTTTAGAGAATGATCACCATTGTTTATTGTTTTGATAATCTAAGATATTATATAAATTTTAATGACTATGTAATATGATATTGAAATCTAGAAACTATATTGTATTCCAAGATAGACTCATACATTGTGTAGGTGCATTCTACACAAGCCTAGTCAGAAGTTTCCATCAATGTTTGTTTGTCTATCTATTGTTATATCTCTTTTGATAGAGTTTTGAAAACTAAAATTATTATCACCTATGAATTATAATTTTATTTATATGCCTATAAATTTTTTCATAATTTGTTCATGTAAATGTGTAGAATATATGAATCTCCTTCTTGACCGATATTGTCACTCTAAAAACAATCAAAAGTAATAGAGGTGGGCAACTGTTAAGACAACGTTACAAACTTTGTATCATGCATTGATATAATTAAACATCCACATATTTTTATGAAGGTGTTTTTAGTGTACTAAAATCATGGTTTCAAAAATTATCTTCCACATAAATGATGATGTAGCTACATGTAGTATAATACCACATTTGGCATAATAGAAATAAAGAAAAACCAAGATAGAATGAAAATGTTGCATGTATGAGGTATTTGATGCTTGGATTTAAGATTTAAATTTTATGTTACATTTGATATGTTATATGTTTACCTTTCTTACATGATATCTTTATCATATTTTTAGCTTATCAAATGGATTGACAAAACATTGTATATATATAAGTTAACTTAGAACAACATTTTCATCCTAAATGATTATATATATATATATATATATACACACAAAAAATTTAAATGTACATGATCAATCGAAAAGTGAAAATAGATTAAAAAAGATAAAAGTGACAAATGTATATAGTTCATAGATGTGTCCTACATGGATCCCTATGGTCCACAAGTCTATCCCAGATAGAATTTAGGTTGTATTTTTGATGAAAAAATGGCTATTAGGATATAATGGTTCTAATGTATTAAAAATACTTTTGTTTTATAAATGTTAATATTATTTTAGACCCAACCGACAAAGTATATACCTATATTAGGTTAGGATTGTCCTAAAAATAGGATAAAATATATTTTTTTCTAAATAAATCAAATTAGGGATATGACATTAAGTATAAGGGTATTGTCCTAAATTGAGTGTGTAAATAATTCCCTTGCTTTGGTGTGGGTATGTGAGTGAAATGCATGTATATATAAAAGTTTAAATGTAAGTAATTGGGACACACTTTCAATTACCTATGGAAGGATGCAGGGTTATTTTATCCACATTCAACCTAAGTTTTCATCCACATTGTATAGATGATATACCTAGAAAAAAATGACATATGCTATAGGTAGTCAAATGATTATAATTTGTTTTGAATTTTTAAAAATTCATTTTTTTAAAATCAAAACCTTGATTTACATGGATTAGGTGTACAAAATGCTTCTTTGACTTAGTGCCAAGGATTGAGGGGTATCCATTCCATCAAATTCCCCCAAAACATGATCCTAACGCCATCCTTTTTTAGTATCTCCTAGGATTTGTACCTTTGTGGATGGCTTGGCAACACATTTTACACCATCATCCTCACTATTGGACTAAAACCCACTTTATAATTGAATTCTATTTTTAAAATAGAGAAAATGAAAAAATACATGTGGTTGGTATCATATAAAATGTCACACCAACAACACTTTTTATATATATGGAAACATAGTTAACACTTTTGTAGGAATCTTGAAACCCAATCGCCACATCATAGACTTTTGAAAATAATTTGAATGATATATAAACACATATATAAGATTAAAAATCACCTAAAAAATTATTGATTATTGAACTTTAGATAAATTTTATTCAGTTTATTGCAATCTTAGAGTTTTTATTTAAAAAATGCCTTGATATATGTGCCTATATTGAGGTGATGGATAAATACCATGTTTTAAAATCACTCTTCCAAAAATATAAAGGGTAAACACATCATATCTTAGGAAATGTAATTTAACTGAAGCATGTTAAAATCCTAGAAACAATTTTATCATTTTTTGGTGAAAAGTAGGGAATTAATTACCTAAAGGTAGAAAATTGCTATACAAAATTAGAATCTACAGATATGCAGAAAATGACACAAACTAAATTAGAATCTACTAAAAATGAAAATATAGCAAATTTGAAAATTACAAAAGAGAATATAAAATTAGATGGAAAAACTAAGATGTAGAGTATTTGTGGAACTGAAACTGACGTGGTGACTATGTTGATTGAGTGCATACTAGGAACATGTGTAGTTAGGGATTTAGGATATGAGAATTTTAATTGGATAGTAGATCAATGCATTTTTGTACCTAGGGAGCACTTGTATCTAGTAATTGATAGAGATATGATATTTTTGGGTTAGCTTTGCCTTCACGTGTTTACTATGTAGATCATGTTGGAGCTTACAATTTGAGGAAAAAACCACCATATATTTAATCCTAATTTTAAGTACCTAGATTAATAGATAAATAATACAAATAAAATTATGGGGTAAAAAGTGGTTAATGGTTGAATTTGTATTTAACCTCAACACCCATTCTGTTGAGCACTACCTACATACCAATACTCCAATGAGGGATCAAAATCCATGTAGTTCTCCTATGATATGGTGGTATGTGTGAAAGACTAGTGCATGATGTTAGATGCTAGTGTAATCTTGGTATGATTGAGTGCTTCAATGGTGACTTATTACCTTGGAAGTGTTTTCAAACTTTAGATAAGGTCTATTATAGATATGTGTAATCAAAATTAGGATAAATAGGGAATTTTATCTCAATGCTAAATTATAATTCTTGTGGTTAAAGTAAAGACTATGGTGCATAGAGAGATGGCTACGAGTGAGGGCTCCAAAGGTTTGCATGGGGCAGAATCATCCGCAACTGGATGATCTATGCCTAGTGGCAGTTCGTAGGAAGAGAGGAAGGAGGCGTTGTATGTGGGTGAGTGTGAGAAGATCAATAAAGTCAATGGTTGCTTTCCATGCAACCAAGATAGACCTGTGCTAGTTATCCCGTCAGAAACTATTAAGGAAGATGTTGAATATTTGGCTTCTCATGCACTAATTTGCAAGTTTCTTAGAATTTGCATATCCCAATTAGCTTTGGAAGACTGGATTCACCAGTCATCGTAGATTGAAGGAGATTTTGAGATCATGCTGGCTGGTAACATCTATTTCATGGTTAATTTCACTTGCATTTCTGATAGGAATAGGATTTTTGAGGGGGTCCATAATTTTACGACTGTATTGGCCTATTTATAAAACCCTGGCATGTGGGGATTAACTCTATTAAGGATCTTCCTTCACGAGTTGCAATTTGGGTTCTCATTTCGAGATTGCCTCTAGAATTCTAGCATGAGGATATCCTACACCAAATTGGTGCCATGACTGGAACACTAGCTGTAATCACTCACCAATCTCTAGACAAGAAGGTAATCTCTTACACCTGCATCTATGTTGATATTGATCTAAACAACCCTCTACCAGATTCTATCAAAATATACTTGGGCTCCTCATCCTAGATCTCGTAAATTGATTATGAGTCCATCCCCTTCTAGTGTCATATCTGTCATGTGTATGGACATCTTCAGCATCAATGCCCTCATGCACAAAAAGGACCAGGCATTCTTGAGGGACTAGCTGGTCCATGAACTGCCAATGTAAGCATGAGGAATGGACAACCTGACCCTGTTAGCAATAGAAATGGACAGCCAGATAGTGATGCAAAGGGGAAAGCCCACCTAAATACCCCCAGTTTAGAGCAAAGCCAACTTGACTTTACTAGACTTGACAGAGATGGTTTTACCCTAGTTTAATGACACACAAGAGGGAGAGGTCAGAAGTGCTCACATCTGGACCGGCAAGGAGATGCAGGGTTCAATCATTTTGAAGTTCTTGATAACATGATCATAGAGGAGGGTACTCCAGTAGTGGATCAGTGTGGGATGCTGGAGTTGGAAGGAAGGAGATATATTTCTAATGATTCCTAGGACTTTGTCAATCAATAAAATTTGGAACCTGTTCTAGACCCAATGTGCAAAACCCTTGTGGTGGCACCCACATAGGACAAAGATATACACTGGGCAGATTTGGTTAAAGAAGTGGAAGTTACCAGCAAAGACAAGAGACATTCTCTTGCTCTTGGTTTAATACAGAGACCTTTTAAGAAGGCATCCTTCTCCACACCTTCTAGAGCAGGATGCAGGAAGGATCAAGATATAATTAAACTTACAGGAGATTTACTAGTAGAGTCAGGGGTGGTGAAGACCATGGATGAACACTTCCCTCACTCCACTCAATGATTATTTTGTCATGGAATGTGAGGAGGTTGAATAGCATCCCCAAACAAAAGGCTATTTAGAAGTTAGTGAAAGACCATTCTCCTAACATCCTCTACATTCAGGAGACCAAACTCTCCGTGGACTCTTTGTTCACTTGCTATCCTAATATTTGGTTTCATGGCCAATGTCAGTGTATTGGTGCCCTGGGGACTTCGGGTGGTCTTGCTATGTGATAAGATCTAAGAAGAGTTGAGCTAATCCTTTGGCTGTCATGCATCTTGGCCCTCTCAATGGTAGCTTCCTCCTTGGAGACTGGTGAGCTGATTTTGGTCACTAAGGTATATGCTCTGGTTGATCTCCCAGGTCAGCTCAAGCTTTGGGACCATATCCGATATGTTTGAAGCTGCCACCCCTTCTTGCCCTAGATTGTAGCTAGGGATTTTAATTATATTCTTATCCTGGAGGAGAAGAGAGGTGGATTAGCTTGGTTGGGACCTTCTTCGGAGCTGCTTTGGCAAAATATTGACCAGTTACATCTTTTAGATGTTAAACCCCTCAATCATTTTTTCACATGGAACAATCAAAGGATGGGAGACGCGGCCATCTCGAAACACCTAGACAGGTTCCTAGTTTCATGTTTTTGGCACTCTAGTTCCTTTTCTCTCTCCTCTGATATTCTTGACTGGCGGGGGTCTGACCATTGGCCTATCATGCTCTTTGTGAGACATATTGTTGCTCCTAAGAAGCCCCCTATCAAATTTTAGCTGATGTGGCTTCGTGACGCCTCCCTCCATGATTTAATGATAGGCTGGTGGTAGCAAGGGGCACCAAATTATGGCATGGCTATGTTTGTTTTTGCTAAGAAGCTCCAGTATGTGAAAAAGAAATTGAAGTATTGGAACAACCACTATTTTGGTAATCTCCACACCAGGAAGAGGAGGGTACAAGACCAGCTAGACGTCATCACCAGACAAAATTGTGACCTTGGATTATTAGAAGCCCTGTGCTCGATTAAGATTCAAGCTTCTATGGAATTGGTTGAATGGGAAATTCAAGAATAGATTTATTGGAAACAAAAGGCTCATGTAGATTGGCTTCAGGAGGGGGACAAGAACATGGCTTTTTTCCATAACTCTATTTAGGATCATCATAATAGGAGCTTCATCTCATCCATGGTTACTTTAGATGGTAGAAACCTGACTTCCTCCTAAGACATATCCAGGGAAGCTATTCGGTTCTATTCTGATCTCTTCTCAAATGATACTCCTCTTGATTAGCTTGCTGAAGGTACAGTTTTATCTTGTATTTCTCTTATCATTTCTTTGAAAATGAACAACTCCCTTATGCAGCCTATTAGTAAGTCTGAATTAGAGGGGGTGGTCTTTGGTATGAAGAAAGGTAAGGCTCTGAGACCAGATGGATTCCCTATGGAATTCTTTCAAGAATTTTGGGATGTCATCAATCAAGATCTCTTGGGGGTGATTCAGGAGTCCTACTCCAATAAAGAAATGCTCTGGGCTCTAAATGATACTTTTTTGGTGCTCATTCCAAAGCATGAATAGGCTAATCAGTTGGAATATTTTAGGCCTATTGCTCTCTACAATGTTTTCTATAAGATTATCACTACACTTATTGCAGAGAGGCTTAAAATTTGCCTCCCTAAGCTCATCTCTAAGGAGCAAGGGGGATTCATTGCTGGAAAGTAGATTCTAGGTGGAGTAGTTATAGCATCAGAAGCTATCCATTCCATGAGCATCTCCCAGGAACGTGCTATGTTTTTCATGATTGATATGGCTAAGGTGTATGATAGAGTCAGTTGGGGATTCTTGCATAAATTTATTCAGGCTTTCAGCTTCAATCAGGATTGGATCAGTTGGGTGCTCAGCTGTGTCACGACTCCTTTCTTGGTCCTTATTAATGGTGCTCCCTCAGATCTTTTTGGTGCCTCCAGAGGACTTCATCAGGGAGACCCACTTTCTCCATATTTGTTTATTATTCTGGTAGAAGGCCTTGGGCATCTTATTAAGCTTCAGGTTTCTCAGCATGTGCTACAGGGATGGCAGTGGGGAAACAGATTACCCACGTTATCCCACCTCCAGTTTGTGGATGACACTTCTCTAGCGGGGAGAGCTCGAATCCAGGAAGCTAAAGTTTTTTATCTGACTCTGGACACTTATATGGCGGCTTCTGGACAAAATATTAATGACCACAAATCATCTATTTTGTTTTTTAACACACCCGAGCCTATTTAGTGGAGGTTATGGCTATCTTGAGGTTTCAGACACAGTCTCTCCTTCTTACCTACCTTGGGGTCCCTATTATGGTTGGAAGGTAGCCAAGGCTCTTCTAGTAGAAGCTGTTGGACAAACTTAGATAGAAAGTTAATCACTGGACTCATAAGTGGCTCTCCACTGTCGGCAGGGTGATACTCTTGCAATCGGTGATCCAAGCCCTTCCCATTTATTGTAGTATGGTGTAGGCTACCCTGGGGTACTTCCTAAAGGAATTCAATGCTCTTTCTCACCAATTTTTGTGGAGCGGTAATATGCTAAACACCAAATGGAGCCTGCTTAATTGGGACATAGTTTGTCAGCCAAAAAAGGAAGGCAGCCTTAGGCTACGCTCTATAATTATGTGTAGTCAAGCTCTTGTTGCCAAACTCTATTGGCACTGGTGCTCCAGTCTAGCTCATCTTTGGGCCCATATTTTGGCTTTTAAATACTACCCTAGGGAGAAACCTGAGGATATTCCAAGACTTCCCCTTGAGGGAAGAGGGTCGATGGTGTGGAACACCCTCAAGCGGGGAGCTCAGCTGGTGAAGAGCAATCTTTTTTGGATCTACAATAGGGGAACGGACACTCTTTTTTGGAGCGACTCCTAGGATGGGTTCCCCCCTCTCTTATCCTCTAATCCACATTGTAGCTACTTTGTGATTCTTTGATTTATACTGGATGGAACACGGTGGATCATTATAAGGAGGTCGTTAGGTTAGGCACTGCAGTGGGGTATCGATGGAAGAATTCCTCGAACTGGGCACCGAGAGGTTCTATAGAGGATCGACTGGAGTTATCTATGATATTGGCCTCTAGGGAGTGAAGTTCCCTGCAGGGGCATGATGTTTTGGCTTGGGGGGAGATCCCTAAGGGAAGTATTCTGTGTCTACCAGATACCTTGCTCTGACTAAACAAATTTTAGGGGAAGTGGTGATCCCTTGGGGGAACAAAGTTTGAAACAACTATTCTTGGCCCAAGTGTAATTTCTTTCTTTGGGTGTTGGTTCACAAAAGATGTCTTACCTGGGACAATCTCTACAAACGGGGTTTCCAGGGGCCCTCTATGTGTGTTCTTTGCTGTAGCAATGTGGAAACTATCTCCCATCTTTTATTTTAGTGCCCTATTGCCAAACTGATTTGACACTTTTGGTGGGATGTGTGGGATTTCCCATGCTGGCACGTATCTTCTTTATCTAAATTTTGGGACAGCTTGGGTCATCCCCCCTCTTAGGATTCATTTCTCCAAGTCACTTGGTGCATTGGCCTATCTTTTGTCCTATGGCATCTATGCCTGGAGAGGAATAGGTAGATTTTCTAGGGTGTGAGTACTGAGATTAGCATCTTTTTGGGGAGAATCCTGAACTCTCTTCTAGAAACTCTTCACGCTAAGTGCAATGTGGTAGTTGGATTCAATTCAACCGATGCTAAGGTTTATGCACGCTTCACCCTTACCTTTCCCAGGGATATCCCCTTCGCTCCTCACATTACAACATGTGCCCGTGGATAGTTTAAACACCCCATTGATCAGATGGGTCAGTGGTCTCCCCCTGAGGCTGGTATGCTAAAAATCAACACTGATGGATCATCTCGTGATAATCTTGGACCAGCTGGGATCAGTGCGGTGGGTCGTGATAGTTCTGGTAAGGTGCATTTCTTCTTTTCTATTCACAAGGGATGGTATACTAATAACTTCATGGAAGCTCTTACGATTTTGGTTGCTATTCAACAGTGTTGTTCTCTTGGCTGGAATAGAATTCTTTGCAAATTTAAATCATAGGTTGTTATTAATATGTTGAATGATCGGGATCTTGAAAAGGTTGATTGGCATTTGGTTGGAGTAGTGCTATAGGTCCTTCAAATTTGTATTTATTTAGAGTCTATTTTCTTTAGGTATATTCCACATGAGTGGAATGGGGTGGCTGACTGCTTGGCCAAATGGGCTTCTGAGCATGGGCCGCCTTGGAACATTTCAGACCATAGGATGTTGTCGCTGGATTTATCCTAGAAGCTAGATCAGTTGATTGACCAGGATAAACTTATGTAACTCTATTCTTTCTCCAATTTTAATAATATTTTTTTACCCCTTTTAGTTTAAAAAAAATAGAATTCTTGTGATTTTTAGTTTAGAAGCATCTGATGTAAAAAATGCTTTGAATTGTGGCTTTATAGTGGTATTTTTATAATTATTATGTAGGGGTGTTACTAAACTTACATGACAAGCCTTAAATAACTCTAAATTTTTTAATTTAGTTTTTATTTGGTGGGAATAAAACAATAATAGATTCAAATAAGAGAGTGGTGAACTATTGTCTAATTAGGGCATTGTTGTCTAAGAGGCATAAATAACTACCATAGATACTAAGTACAATCTGAGTGTGATCCTGGACTAGTCTACTTGAAATGTAAGGACATTCTAGATTCATTTGGGTTTCTTAGAAGTATAGGTCATCGCCTAAAAATTGAAATAAAATGGTCAAAAGGCGTTAGGATTAGGCATGAGCTAAGTGTGTCAAATGTGTTGTCACAAGTCATTGTTTTAGCTTTAATGTTTAATATTGTATTTATATAAACACATGAAATTTTAAACATTGTCACAATTTTAATGTTTTGAAAATTTTGCATTAGCATCTAACTATTCCACACATAATCATGTAAATTAATATATAATATAACAAATATAGTATCATACCAAACACAACACATTATGTTATAATGTTCCCATTGGAATATTAAAATTGGATACAAGTATTAAATAAAATAATGCCATAATCATGTCGCCAGTTTGGTTATATTAAGAAATGATAACATAAACTATAAAAAACCATTTTAGCCATAACTAGCTTCCAACCAGGGCTTTAGATTAATTTCTACCAAACAATGTAAATTAAGCCTAGGAATCATTAAATGCCCCAATTTCATCTGTAGATAAGACATTAGTGATCAAAATTGTGATGAGGCATCTATATTTTGGGTATTATATTACATGTAATAGTAACCTCTCACAAATTCATCTCTAGTCCACTTGCAACCTATCAAACTAATTGTTTGACCTTTTGACCCATTAAGTGGGGCACTTAAACAATTTCTAAAGTGAAAAAATGTTAAGCATGATGAATTAAATAATAAAATCAAATTAAATAAGTAAATGAAATTTCCATGTAAAATTAGAGAAAATGAATTTTTAAAAAATAAAATTTAAATAAAAATGAGGTCATGATGATGTCATCATCCTTAAAGTCAAGGAATTGAAAATATCTTCCATAAAGCCATAAATTCAGAAAAAGAGAGACATGCTTAATAAATGGGATCTCTATTAAAAATATTTATCATATATCCCCTCCTTAACTCAACTAGGGTTAGTTTAAACTCAAGCACAGTTAAATCTAACCTAACTCCACTTGGGTTAGATTTAGTTTGGAAGCTATAAATATAAGGCCTCACCCATTCATCTAAAAAATTATTTTTTATAATGTTATGATTCTAAATTATTAAGCCAATCCAAGCCCAAAATTACCATGGTGATAAGGAGAGGTGGTGAAAGAAGTTATATTTCTAAATAATTATTGATCATACAACCAAGCACATCAATTCATTGCCAATATACAACTCTTGCTCTCAAAGAAGGTAAAATTATTTGTTTTATCTTCATTTGGTAGTTACTTGTGTTGTTCACTTGCATTTTAACTATCTATGCTAGAGGTGTACATTTTTATTAGTGTTTTTTTTTAAAAAAAATTCTTCATACTAAAACCATAGTAATCTCCCCTCGTAGAGCCTTATTGATCACATAATGTCATGCCCGAGGGAACCCACACCATACAAAGCTCTTCATACGGCCTTTTAGAATATTTTAAAAATAATTTTCATGCTAAATTTTTGATTTCACATCCAAAAAAGTAAATAAATTGAGCTATCGACCGAGACACAGAGAGATTTGTTTTTGCATTGGTAGATGCATTTTGCACTGGTATATCCATTTTTGCACCGTTATATGAATTTTTACACTATTAAATGCATTTTTACATCGGTGAATGCATTTTTATATTAGTAGATGAATTTTTACACTGGTATATACATTTTTGCATTCGTATATGCATTTTTACACTGATATATGTAGTTTTACACTAATAGATGTGGTTTTACTAAAAGACAATTTTGCACTATGTAAAAAAAATTAAAAACCTTAGAGCTCAAAATGGAAGATTTCTTACTAATTAGCTCTTTGGCCTAGAAATGAGAAAACCCCCTAACATTTTTTATAGGAACTAAGGTGAAGAAAAGAGTTTTAAACACTTCAAAATTGCATTAATACTTATGTTTTGGTCCATAAAAATCATCTAACAACTTTGATTTTATCTTTCAAAGTTTGATAATACCAAAAAAAAGCCAAGGGGCCAATTTTAATTTCACATATTGTTTAGTGATTTAAAAAGAACAAAAATCTTAGACTAAGTGTTCCTAAAAAGCTTTATTTTTTTATTGATTATTTTTTATTTGTATTATTTTATTTTATTCATGCAAACCAAACATTCTACCTATGCTCTCCCTTATCCCATTTAGGGAACTCAAGTGAAAAAAATTGCTTTATTCATTGCCTTGTTGCTTATTCCAAGCTTAGAAAGAATGTCGTCTATGCTTTCCCTATGTTTTGGTATCGTGGGTGATTCAAAAAATGACCTTTAAAGTCGTAGTTTCATTTATTTATTTTATTACATTTAACTTTTTGGTAGGAGTTCATCTCCTATATACAAGTTTTTTAGGGAAGTGTTGAACTAGGATTTCATATCCTAGCATCATTTCAATCCCACTCCATGATGGGGTATATAAATCAGTGTACGTGATACTGAGATTTTCAAGGAGTTGAGTGGCTAGTCTATCCAATCTTAATGAAAACCTGAGTCAAGTTTGGATAAACATCAGACTCCACTAATAAGTACAAAGATGGAGTTGCTATGTAAAGGAATAAACCCTTTCATAGTAAGTTAACCGATATTAACTCAATTGACATGATTGGATCTCTGAGTTTAACAATAGTTGGGACCATCTAGATTGCTCAAAACTTATAGTTTTTTAATGACAAACACCACTTGCCATGGAAATATTGTCAATCCAATGTGAGTATCTCAGATTTCCATGTCACCATATGAATTACTAAGAGAAGAGAGGCCCTAAAAACCCTAATTTTTCATGTGCATATAATTTTATTAGATTAATAAGTTTTTTCCTCTCAAGAAGGAATATATTGATGAGATATGATAATACAAAACAACCTTGCCAGTTTTTGGGGATAGGAAAATACACATAGGTGTTTTTGTGTCTATTTATTTTACTTGCATTATTTTATGTATAAAAATTATTTTATTTTTCAAAACCACATCAAAACACATCATGAACTAATGACATGTTTTTACACCCCTTTAGCCTAAGAGGTGATATTCTATCGATTTGGTACCACAATTTACCTTAGAGATTTTCAAAACATTTGTGTGTGTGTGTATGTCACTTATTTAAATGGGGAATTGTTACACTACCCATTTTGTCCAAAGTTTTTGCCTTGATGTTTCTGGAAAAAAAACCATTGTCATACATTTTAAGCAAGATAACACCATTAAACTACTTGTATTATTTCAAAACTTTGCCTTTTTTTCGAATTAAGTTTATAACCATGTACTCCTTTGGTCTACAATTGGTATCATTATGCCATCCATTTGGGTCTAAAATGTTGTTTATTTCAAGAAACCAAGTCTTTTAAACCAAGTTTAAAATTTGTCTTAAAAAGTTCAAATTCAAAATTGAGTGGTTTATGCCTATACCTTGCTTAATTTTGGCTTGGGTGTTTACCTCCTATCTTTGAATTGTACAACTTCGATTAATTTCATGCTTGTTATAAAGACTCCTTTGCCTAGATTTAGGAAGTGGAGTATTTTATGTGTGCTTTCAGTCTATTTATTTCCATTAACTAAGTTCAAAACTATATTTTCAAGAAAAATCTTAATCTTAATTATTTTACATTTAAGTCTTACTTATCATTTGGGATTGAATGATTTACTCATCATGATTACTTTTTGCTTACTTGAGAGTGAATTTCCCAAATAGTTTTAGGTGTGTACCTAGGATGAGTGTCTTATGCCAAGGTCAAGTTTGTGTTTGAATCGATGCACCTAGTTTGAGTCCAAGTGTTTCTATTTGTTTAGGGTTAGATTAATTGCCTTGCAAGTTTTACCTTGATCAAGTTCATTTTCAAGTCTAGATTTATGCCTTGTTTCTAAAGACCTAGAATTTACCTTCTATTTTTTAACCAATTTTGTTTTATGTCTATATTTGTACCTTATTTCCAAAGACCTAACAACCTTTTTGTTTTGGACCTAGATTATATTTTATTTGAAACACTTTGCCAAGATCAGCATTTGGATTTGTCTTTAAAAATTGACCATTTGTGTGAAAGACATTAGACCTTTATAAAATTTCATAGCAAGCTTATCATTGATGACTTTGGTGAAAATATTCATTCCTAGGCTAAGTTTAGACCATTTACAACAATAGACCATTTTCATAGACCAAGACTACCATCTTTAGGTTAATTGCCAAATCCAACTATGTCAATTATCATATGCCAAGATCACCATTTTTTGGCAAATTAAAGTACCAAGTTTTACCTTAAATAATAATGTTATCTGATCCCCCACCTATGACAATAACCCTACTTTGGTATGCACTAGTAACTAAACTCCACACTACCCATTCATTACCATTCTTGGCCCTCCTCCTTTGGCCAACGTCAATAATCAAGCTCCACAGTTCCCATTAATTACCATTCCAATCCCTTCCAAATATGTTATATCATTATCCCAAAATGTTTGTACAATTATGATTAGATGGATCCCAGTTACCATCCTAAGTCGCCAGTGAATCTTTATTGAGCCCATCATATATGTGATTATCTATGAATAGTTCATTATCAAATCATGGGTCATCCTTTAACCATTGCTAACCTTACCCCACTTTATAAAATCAAATTTGGTCTTCAAGCCAAAATAGAGCCAATCATTACCTCCCCATGAGCCATCCTTCAAAGACCAAGAGGTGTTCGAATCTGATGTTTTATAACCGATTGTAAACCAAATCCAAGAAAACCAACCAATATGTCATGTTTTTATTGAAAAACCTATTTATAATGAGTTAACCAATGTTGAATTACCCTTTGACCCTTTTCCTTTAGTTTAGGAGCCTCACATTGAAAATATAGTATTTATTGAGTCACCCCTAATGATTATAAACACCTTTGGGTAAATCATTATCTTGACCATTACCCTATTTTTAAGCAACTTCACTTTGATGAGCCAGTCTGTGTGGAGTTTCCTATTGACCATTTCCCTTTGTTTGAGGTGTATCACTTTGAAAATATATTATTTTTTAAGTTTCCCCCTAATAATTATAACCACCTTTGGGAAAATCATTTTGCCTTATTTTTAAGGAGCCTCAATTTGACAAGATAGTCTCTATGGAGTCCTTATTAGTTGATCCTATTTTTTAAGATCCCATTATTAAAATGTAGGATAAGACTCATCCCATACAAATAATTAAACATAACATCTTTGTTTCCACACTGAATGAAGAGTCAAAAATAAAGTCAGATTCTATTTTAGAGCCAATATCATTTAACATCAGAAGCAAAATCAACATTAATATCAACATCAGATTCAAAGTCCCTTGAGTTAGACTCAACTTCAGAATCAAAATACATTGATTTCTATTAAAAAATTAGTTACACATGACTTATAGATAAATTTGAATACATTTATGATCTTTCCATGATTTTTAAATATGATTACTTTAGTATCGACATAAGTTATCCTAGTATCTTCTATGAGGATTGTGTTGCCTCTTTCCATTCCATTACCATTACACATACCATTAGGACCACCCAACATAGCCACTATATTAAAATTCCACCTCCTACAAGTGTCTATTGAGAATGATAGAATCATGCCTTGTGATCCACCTATTCATTTCTATATTAGACCTATTCATTTCCAAATTAGACATATTCATTTCTAAATGGAATTTTATGACTTGTGTTCCTAAAAATCCCAATCATTCCATTATGATCCACCTATTCATTTCCAAATTAGACCTTTTATCCACTATTTATCCTTATTTACCAGACATGTAAAATAATTCCTTTGTAAAGGTTATGAATAAATATTGTCTCAAAGTTTGGAGGAAATAGAATCAATGACCAACAAAAATCACAACAATATTATTAGAGTCCAAATCAATAGCAAGTTCTTGATAGAGTAATTATTTAGAAGCGGTGTGGGCTATAAATTTGCATAATTAACTATTTTGGTTGTGTCATGTGCTGATTAGGACGTGAATCTCCACATCAGTAGGAATAATAGAACCATTTACCTTGCCTTACCATTATTTCATACCTTACTATTTACCTTACCTTGTTACTTGGGGGAAACCGTATTATCATTATAGCCAATTTTCATAACATCACATTCCTTGTACCATATACTATATTATTCCCCCCATTCCTTCCCTATTAACCAAATTTTTTTTACTCTCCCTTACACAACCTTTGTGACCTTGGTTCTGATCCATTTCACCTTCAACATGGAGATTCAAATGAAGTTTTAGTAGTTAATTCAATATTTAAAAAAGAGACACTATCCAGGAGTACTATGATAGTGGTTTGGCAATTGCATTCTTCATTTTTATCACATTCTATTCCATTCCTGGTGCTAATAATTATAACCACCTTTGGGAAAAATAGTTTCATTAACTATGTAATTGTTTCTTAATTATAACTGCCTTTGGGCCAATTCAGAACAACACCTTTACCATGCATTACCAGATCACCTTGCCATTTTTATGTTATACTATGCCATTTTCCTAATTCATGAACTTAATTTTACCTAGTCAGATTCCTCTATTGTATGACAAAACTATAGTTAATTTAGGTCTTAATTGGACTATGTAGGTAGCGCTTAATTTAAGTTGAGGTCAGCTCGATCACCCTTTTCCACTATTATCACCATTTTGTGATCAACCTAAGATAATTATCTCACCATTTTAATAATGGTATATTTTAAATATATAATGAGTTAAGATACCAAAAAAATTCCAAAAACATTCAAAACATTATAAATATCACAAAACCCTAAATATTAGAAAACTGGCTTACAATATTTGAAAGAGATATAAAGCCTCACAATCCATAAAAAATCATCCTATTTAAGCCTATTCATCCATATTTTATCTACCCTACTAGCGAAAATATTTTTTTCATTCCAATCCATTCCATATAAATTGGGGGTGTAACCTTAACTTTGAATGTATCCTTGTTTAGGGGAATCATTTAATTCTCACCTTTTAAGCCAAGCTCATAGCTTTTTCCATAGTGGGGAAACACCAAAGGATATATTAGGATATATTATCCCCTAGGGGTATCCTTTTAGCTTATACCATGATATTGTTATTGATTCTATTCATATTCATACTTTAACATTGCCATCATGGTTTTTATCATTGGTGCATTTTTTTAATTGTTTATTGGATCAAAAGTCATTCCTTATGCACATTATTACCAAGTAATCATGATTTTCTATATCATGATTCATACCATCATGTGTGACTAAAAAATTAGCTCAGTGTAGAACACAAACAATTATGTCGTAGAAACTTTTTCTTGTCCACCTAAGAAAATACACCCACCTTCTCTGATAAATCAACACATTAACCATTACAGTTGTTTGAATGATAATAAGGATCAGAATATATACATTTTAATTTACAATTGAATCACTAACATAGATAAATTCCTATTATTCTATTTTATTCCTCATTCCATTTTATTCCATTTCTCGATGAACTACATTGGCCTGAGGTCTATTTAGATTATGTAGGTAGTGCTTGGTTACATGACATATCTCAAGTTAGCTCATCCACATTTTTTCTTCCAATCATCTCTTTCATCACTTTTCTCATCCTCATGTTCTTGGTTTTTTTTGGCTTCTTCACTCATTGTACCATTGTATCTATGTTTATGCCCACTCATCTTTAATATGTGTTAGAGGTTATATCCTTAAGTTATGTTTGCCAATACATCCTATTAGGGCATAAACAAAAATAATTATTAAATCCAGGTCATCTTAATGATTATAACCACCTTTGATACAATCATTAATTTGACCCATCCACCCTGCTGGTGTACATACATGTGCCATTGATTATAACTGACTTTGGGCAAATTAGTGTCTCAACCCTTTATTATTGATTATAACTACCTTTGAGTAAATCAATACTTTTAAATTAGGTTGTGTAAGCATTATATTGATTGGATTAATCCCACCCATGGGTTGATTTCATTATTCTTATTTATTATTTTTTAAGGATATTCCATCAATCGTATGTGTCAGCCACTCCCTTGAGGGGGAATCATAGGCTTACCAAAATCTATTTAGAGCATCATTACTTAATCATTATCTTATTTCTCTTCTTAATGGATTTTTAATTCTTTGAAAATATGTTATTGTGAATGTTTCTTGAAACTCCTTTCCAAATAGGGGAAACTGTAGATGCCCCATTTTGGCCACAACTAGATTCCAACTAAATTTTAAATTGTTTTCTACCAAACAACATGAATTAATCCTAGGAATCACTAAATGTCCCAATTTCATTTTCACATCAAACATTAGTGATAAGAATCATGTTGAGGCATCCATACTTGGGGTATTATATTTTACATAATGGTAACCTCTCATGGATTCATCTCTAATTAACTTGTGACCTAAAAAACTAATAGTTTGGCCTTTCGACCCATTAAACAAGACACTTAAATAATTCCTAAAGTGTAAAAATGCTAAGTAGAATGAATTAAATAATAAAAAAATTAAATGATTATGTGAAATTTCTATGTGTAATTAGTTAAAATTATTATTTTTAAAATAAAACTTCAATAAAAATTTGGTCATGATGATGTCATCAGCCTCAAAGTCAAGGAATTAGAAATATCTTCCATAAAGCCATAAATTTAGAAATGGAGAGCCATTCTTAATAAATGTGATCTCTAACCCAAATATTAAATGTATATCTCCTCCTTAGCTCAACTAGGGTTAGTTTAAACTCAACTACAGTTAACTCTAACCTAACTACATTTGGGTTAGAGTTAGTTTGGTATGCTATAAATACAAGTCCTCACCCATTGATCTAAAAGCTTCTTTTGTGTAATTTTATGATGATAGATTATTAAGCCAAGCCAATCAAAATCCAAATCCAAGCCCAACATTACCAAGGTGATAAGGAGAGGTGATGTAATATTCACCATTACCAAATAATTATTGATCACATAACCGATCACATCAATTCATTGCCAACATATAGCTCATGATATCATGGAAGGTAACATTATTTATTTTGTCTTCATTTCATATTTACTTGTATTGTTCATTTTTTATTTGAGTGTATAAGTTAGAGGTGTAAGTTTTTGTTAGTGTGTTTTGTTTGATTTTCTTTATACTAACACCATACTAATCCCACCCTCTTATATTCCTATTGATTATGTAAACAAATCATGCCTTGGAGATGCATAGTATATAATTTAGAAATATCAGAATTACATAATTATATTAAAATATACATGATATACACATTTATAAAATCATAGTGTAGTACTAGAGTGCATTCATTTTAAGACCACTCAATGTTAGTGACCACACCCAAGTTAGTGACATAAAAAATATAATGAAACAACACACAAGCCAAGATTCACAAGGCATGAAGACAAGAGGATTATCTATGTATAACAACAAGCACACAATAAAAACCATGCATACATAACCAATAATTCAAACATAATATTAAATAGAGTTGTGATGTGTAAACTAGGTAGATATATAACTATAAGCTTCACCAATATAGATATTATACTCTTAACTCTAAAAATAATTGAATAATCCACTTTTATAAACTAGTTTACTTGAAAAAATAGAGATATGAAGTTCTATAAATGAAAGTTCAAATGTTTGAACCTAATAATGAAGAATATATTATCATAAATACACATTCATAGCACAATACTATCCTAGAGAAACCTGGTGTGAGGTAAAATCCATTGGGTGAGTAAATTTCATTCCTCCTTACACTATGTGATTTAAAAATATATATAAAATCGGACATTCACTATTCTCTATCCAAAGCTTACATACAAGATTGTTATTCGCTTTTGAGAAAAATCTCATGACTAACCAACATTGAAACAATCACTAAAAATATTATAACAACTAAAGATAACAAGAAATAAGTCTCAAACTTCTTGTCTTACAATGTCAATCTAGTTTCTAGACTTTTCTGATGTCCTTTACCTTCAACAAGATCTATATGTATGCCATTTCATTTGGGAATCCACCAAAAAAATCAAATGAACCAATAATGGTAATAAATATTGTTTTCACCTTTTCATTTTTAGGATTTTTGTATGGTGGAAAAGATTTTAATTAATGTGCAATAGTGGTTACATAGTCTCCCAATGATTTCATGTCCATCAACATTAAACACTAGTGCTCAGAGGTTACACAACCAACACCTATATATAGCAATAGTTTTTTCTATTTAGAGAGAACCCATTAATTTCAAGAGTTGATAAAAATTGATTTCATCACTATGAAGATGTATGGATCACCTCCACATTAATTATACCATTAAAACATAGATGTTTTGATGTTTTGTACATGAAAAGTATGATAAGAGTTTCTTAGAAGCACAAATTCCAAATAGTTAGGTATAGTGGAAACATATAGCATACATAAATAATATAGTATGATCTAGTTTAGGATAATGCCTCCCCAATTTGAGGCTTCCAAGTATATAAATTTTTTAGAAACTAAATAAGTGAGGAAATATATTCCCCACATATTTTTATGGAATACCATTTGGCCTTTCTAGGTAGATTACCCTTTAATCCATCTAGTTAATGCTCTTGCCCTCATCTTTTTGTTTTCCTTTCCTTATTTTATAACATAAAATCCTTCTCCAATTTTAAGTGAATATAAAGAGTGAGATATTCTATTTGAGGTAGAAAGAACCTTTAAACTTAATTTTACAACATACTAGGCTTAAAGATATGTATCTTCTCAACATTGACAATTGAATAAATCTTCATATAAGGAGTAAAATTAAGTATAAATCCATTCTTTCCCACATATTCCATTATTTCAAGTGGATCATAGCTAAGAGGATTAATATTATTAGTATTACCTTGGAGCCTTTATCTAATCAAGTATAGCCATACCTTATCTCCAGTAATGAAACTATGATTAGTCCTAGATTGATTGTGTCTTGATTTTTACATGGCTTGTAACTCCTTTAACCTATATTTTATTTGGAGGTGAATTTTTTGAGTGTTTTAAATGAAAATGTTGATGCACTTAATGTGTTCCATATGTCACTAGGGAATGGGAGGAAATTCATAAAAGCAATTTTAAGTTTTAGAATACTTGGGGATTGAATTGTTTACACAACTACTACTAATAAAAATAGAAAAACAATGGAGATATGACCACCACTTATAATTATGCAAGCAAACCCTACTATAGAGACAACATATATACATAGTGACACTTTATTTCTTGCTAATATTTGTGAAATTGAACTAAACTTTGATAATTATTGCCCAAGAATAAACAAACCATGAATACTTAAATAATGAGGTAAACTAAAGTGAATCATGGGGTAAATCTAAAGGTAAGTAGGGTAGGGAAGAAAAGAAATTTTGATTTAGATGGTTAGCAGTGTCAATCATTCTAACCTCTATGACAAAACATATAAAACTAGCATTCACAAGCCCTAGTGTAATACTCAAAGCCAAAGGAACACAGTTGAGACTTCAAAGGAAAGGAGATGCATATATCTGAAAGCATATGTTACATGAAAGTTACTTATTCACATCAAATTTCATAAGCACATAAACCAAAAGATTTTTGAGCCTAATTTTAAACTCAAACCAATGAATTTATACATTGATATTATTTCTATATTAGTCAATAAAAAACAAACCATTAATTCTTTAAAAGAATGAGAAGAAGAAACTACAAAACACACAACAAAGTATTTAGAAAATCTCATGAATTATTAGCTCCTTTGTATTAATTGTTTAATAAATATTATTATTTTGATCACAATGAGGGGGAATAAACCTATATATAGGCCTCAAAATACCAATGCAAGTTCAATTTGACCCATTAAAAGATGCCCAAATACCGCCAAGTGGATTTTATCTTTTTAATAATAATAACTAAAATGCCACATATTATAAGGGAATATTCCAAATTTGAATTAACAAAGTAAATCATAATATTCCTCAAGGCCTTAGAGGAGGTTGCTAAGGTGTCATATGTTACTGTGGAAGGGGTTGTTGAATAGTTGTTTGCTAACCAACTTTCTATTGAAACCTTTATTTCTCTATCTCCTCCCTTGTCTAAACTTCAATGCATTATAAGTATTCTTGGTCAATTAATTTGAAATTCATGACCATCAGTTGAAATAGGTTAGGTGTTTATTAAATAAGCCTACCATGATCTGCATGTATAGGTCTTAATGCTTCTTCAATTTCCTCATCTATCTCTAGTCTTTAGTTATCAAAAGCCATAATGTTCGTCACTTCAATGGTAGTCTTGGCATTGGCTATGTCTTATTGGAATTTTAAAACAATTACCATCATCTGAGCCCCAAACTCCTAGTCATCCATAAAATCTACCATCATGTTTAGTCACCTTAGTGACCATAGCATCCTTTATCAATAGGGAAATCTTGAACTCTATTTTTTCTAAGGATGTAGTTACATCCTTAACCTATTCTACCAATATTCTCAATATCCTCCTTCTGTTCATCATTATAGTCCATGTTGAGATGATGTTTTTAAGTGGGAATGTCTTAAGGTCTAGAAATTTGTTGTTCCTTACAACTCTAGCCAAGTTTTCCAACGTGGCATCATAGAGTGAAAGTCTTTGGTCATATTTTATGACCACATTAAAATTCATATTCCCATCCTTTTGCCTTCTCTTCATGACCTTGTATAAATTGAAGATTGAATTTACTATTTAGACTGTAGTATTCTCTAGCACTATAGTCAATGATTTCTCCCTCAATATCTTCACCTCTTGATACATACCTTTCATTGGGGACATTATGGATTTATCATTGGTTTGGACCATGGACACAAGTTTATCTACATACTCATCTAATTCACTTATGCCATCCTTCTTCTTCTTTATCAAAGTAAAGAGGGACTCTTCACTTTCATGAGCCAAAATTGACCTAGATTGGGGTTGTTTAACCTGCCTCCTTACCACTCTTTTCATGGTACCTATAACAACATCAAACTTCATGCCAATTTGTGGTGCAAAGAAATACTAGCTGAGGTCACTCTTGCCTTGCATCTAATATAATATCTATGACCCAATTTGGGACAATAGTAAGTATTATATTTTTTGGAGGTGGTGTAGTTGAGGTAGAGGCTAGATCTACAATAGGAATGTGTGGCAAGTTTGTTAGGTCTATATGCCTGAGTGTGACAAATGGAGTTCTTTTAGGGACCATATTTAGAATAAATGAAGTCAATTTTAGGGGCACACTCACCTTTTTAGCCATAACAACATTAAATTTAGATGTAGTAAAAGGTGGATTTGGAAAGGTGAAAAGTTTATAAATGGGTATTAATGGCCTTGTTGATGCAAGGGAATTAATAACAAGTGTTGCACTAATTTTTATTGCTTTGGAAGAAGTATAACTAATAGTATAACTAGTACTAGTGCCTGATGAAGATGTATATTTTTAGTGTCATGAAAAATGAAATGGGGGATGGTTTATACTAAGGAACCACTAGTTTTACCTAGGCTAGTATCAACTAAAGAATGAGCAATGGTAGTTGTAGAGGCTGATGATACTAAAACCAAAGGGGTCAAAATGGTAGGAAGAGAAAATGTGGAAGTACAAGTAGTTTGAGATATACTTATAAATTTAAAATAATGCAATGGTGAGGTACTTACATTGGTAGCTTGTGCTCCAAGGTTACCTAATGGTGTGCTAAAGGCAATAACACCAATAGATGGATTAACCCTTGGAGAGAGAGTAATTACTTATGTTGGAGGCTCTGTAGTCACATGATAAGTTGGATTTATTTCTCCTCTCATAGTGATTTTAGGATCCTTTTTCCTCTTGTAAACTTTCTTAATGTTTCTACCATCTAGTGCCTACACTTCTTCCATGGAGAGCTCAATAAATTATTCTAATTACTCAAGGTTAATTGTAGTAGGGTCAGGTTGATTAAGGATTTATAAAATGGCTCCCATAGTAGATACTAATATTATTGTAGGCCCTTAGGAGGGGCCAAGCTAGTTTCTAGATTTTCTTTACTCAAAGCTTGGAGGTATGTCTTGAATGCTTAAAGTGGAAAGTTATGGAGGTTTATTTGGCATGTTCCTACCAAGAGGAATGTTTTCTTCATCTTATTCATCTTTCCCTTCCTCATAGTCAACATAAAACATGTTCCCATATGCCAGTGGTGGCCAAGACATAGTAATATCCTACTTTTTCTCCTCCCTATCCAATCTCATATCTAGTTCAATGTTCTTCATTGCTGCTTACTAGAGTACCTTCTCATCATTAAGATCATCTCTATATATGTACTCATGGACTTTTTACGTATGATCATATTCCATTACTACATCTTTATTGAGTCTAAACAAATGCTTGGTAGTGACCTTATTGAGATCCCACGATCATAAGTCATATTTAGGTAATAGGTATCAATCCCTATGCCTAACAGCTATAATAATATCATGCTACTTGGTAATCTTAGTCCTCCCTAGTTTGTAAGGAACCATATGGGGGACCATTTTATTCTTTTCCTTAAATATTCCATAAAATCCATGCAAAAGTTGATAGGCCATTTCTTCTTCAGCTAGCTTCATTGGCACAAACTTTGGCATCTCAAGAGAGGCCACCATCACAACTTCTATTCTAATAACTATGCAGTCTAGGTATAACCAATAGTTACCCATGTCTTTCAAAATTTTATTAATTTTATGGGAAACACTCTATTTCTTACATTGATGGATCAATTTATAGACCATTATCTATAACTCTTCTGTAATCACTCTTACATTGAATCTGAATATATGAATATGCATTGTAGAAAAGAGTTGAGACATGATTTATGGATGCTTAGGAGACCATTAACATTGACCCAATTGATTAGTTTCAAAAATTTCATATAATAAGTAGCTCATCATAAATAAGGGGGCACTATTATTATAAGTGTCTTTTATTGCATACACCAAGTTATTATTGATAATTTACCCAAGTGGTGGAATCTACTAGTCTTATAAGATAATTTATAGTAATGTAATAGTCCTTATGTCCACATAAACAATGTTTAGACTACCAAATATTCTATTCAAGAGGTTTAGGCCAATTCTAAATCCTTGTCTAAATTATTGGATGGGTAATTTTCCTTGATCATCCATGAAAGCAATTCTCATTAGGTCAGTCACCAAAGAAGCCAAGACCTTCTCTAGGGAGTGTACTTCATACAAGTTGTTGATGATGACCTATATATATTATATTTGTAGTGAGGGAAGGTCATAGTATTTGTAAAATCTTAGTCTTATAATGAAATCAATAGGGATCCCTTGGGACATTGATTTAATTAGCCTATCTTCACACTTTGATCGCTTAAAAAAATTATAAACTAGGTCAGTGCATGGTAGGACCTGTGGCTTAGTTGCAATCTTGTGAAAGCCAAGTATTATAACATCAAGGAGTTTAGAAAGTAGTTTGATTATATAAGGTATGTTTTCCTCCTCATTGATATCCCTAGCTACTTATACATTAAAATATATGCTACTATAATGCAAGTCACTATATGATAGGGCCTCAAGAATAAACCTAATATCTTTAAAGATAACTAAAGTACCATTATGAAATAGAAAGTCATCATTCTAGATACACTACTCTTACTTGGAGTAGAAAGACTTACTTGTGCTATCTTTTGTAATACTTTAGGTATAAATCAATGTATTTATGTATCCTTTTGCAATTTTCAAGCTTCACCAATGGTGATCGAGAGTGTAATTTGCTAACAACTTGAGCTTTGTCGAATTGTAAGAGCACAAATAATAGAGAAAGCAAATATGTATAGCTTTAGAATGCAAATAATAATAGCCTTTTGAATGACTGATCTAATTAATGCAATGCTGATGGTGATATTTTTTTGTGATGTATTAATGGCAAGATTTTCAAACTTACATATATTTGAAACAACTTAAAACTATTTATGTTAGTAATTAATTGTACTAAAATTCAATTTAGCTCTAATTTGTCTTTGATTTTCCATCAATTTTAGATTTAAATCTAAAGATTGCCACCTTTGACAGGGGGCTTCTACCTCAAATCCAGCTAAGTACTCTCATGGCCTGAATATGACTAAGTTGCCTAGTCAAATAAAAATTTGGACACATGACACCTTTTGATTGCCTTGTGGACTCTCAAAATGGAGCTTTATGTGATAACTCATCTTATCTCACCATGTGCCATATTTCAATTCATTGTGAGCTCTCGAGTGGTACTGTTCACTTTTTATTGGTCATGGCAATGCCACACATCTCTTTTATGGGAAATCATAGCTTTCCTTAATAGGTATCTCTCTTGAAAGGATTTTAGACAATTTTTGACAACGTTATGATTATTGATTGGCTCAATTAGAGACACACATCACTATCAGAGGAGATCTCATGGATCTCAAATAGAGATAACACATGAATGACATGTGGAATCATCACATGGGCCTACATAGGACATACATCATTATTGTTGGCTATTATTTATTATTTTGCCAAGTGTCATTCTTGAAAAGCACCTCAAATTACTTTATATCATTAAATCTTGATTAGACAGCTTGGGTGTAACTATGTGTCTGTCTCATGATCTCTCATGAGCTTTGTGTTGATGTAACATAGCAAAGACATACATTGACCTCAAATGAACCCAAGGGGGACATGCATCACCTTAGAAGTCTTCTTGGGTCTAGATGGTTACTATTGAGACACAAAACAACATATTGTGGGTTTATGCACTATGGTGAGATGTGTGGTGGATGTTTGGAGGTTTGTATAGGATGGGCTCACTTGTGGGGTTAAATATCCTAACACATAGCCTTGATATTTGAATTCTAATGGCTAGTTTCTCATGATCCCTCTAGATGATGCCATGTAACTCATAGACTTGGTAGATTTATTCTAGGTGTCTCATGTGGGATGCAATGAATATTTAAGGTGTTGTAAGGCTTGATGAGGTAGACATCTATCCTTTTAGGCCTAGTTTTAACTTTGATGTCCTGTAAGGTGTCATAAACCTTAAGTTTAATTTGACATCCTATGTGGTCAAGCAAGAATCTAAGTAATCTTCTTGAATATGTCATTGCTTTTCTAAGGAAAATTTAAACAAGTTTAAAGAAAAGCTTCACAAGAAAATGCCTTAAAAATAACATAATTTAAATTTAATAAACCAATGAAGCTTGTTGTGTTTATGTCTATTATAAATCTAGGTCACACTTCCTTAGCAAAAGCCTATCTGCATATCATTTAACCATCCATGGTCAATAATCCATTTACAAATAAAACTTGAGGAAGGTTTGTAATAATTTGAATATTTCTAAGTATTAATCCTTAATGTAAAATGAATTATTAACCAAAAATTCCAAAAACACAAGTATTGGTAAACCCAATCAATTCTCCATGTAATCAAATTATTTAATATGCATAACATCTTGGGCACTTTTGAAAAATGAAATGGGGAAGGTCCCCATTCTGAGAATAGGGGAATGTTGATCATTAACAAATGACCACCTATGTGGGGAAAAAATACAAAATATTAGAAGCTAGATATTATAGTCAAAGATAAATAAAAAATTAGTTTTCTCATTATGATCTTCAGTCCGTACCAAAACTATGTTTTCAAAATTAATGAAATCCTATAGGATTGGAATATTGTTTAAACCTTGTAGACAATCATACTATGTGTATGATTTGAGGTTATTTAATCATTGCCACTAGGTTCAGAAATGACAAATTTTAAGTTTCAAAACATCAAACATGAAATGACTTAATAATTATTTAAATTTTACATAATTATACTTTGATTAGTTGAGGATGGCTTGGGCATTTCTCTTCTACTAGCCAGACATCCATATCCCCAATAGAGGTACCTTTGGTCTATTCCAGGGCTTGATCTACTACCATCCATGCATATATAACCTCAATAGAGATTGCCTAAATCACCATTCATATATTCTAAAATAGTTTTTTATTTCACTTCATGGTGTATCATTTTATTATTATTATTATACCTACATTCATAAATAAGAATGGTTGGGAACCAGAATTAGATAGGTGTAAGTTTTTGTCAAGACAAGGTCTGGATTTAATTCACCTCAAAATATCAAGTTATTCCTTAGAAATTTACTTGTTAAATTTATGTGACAATATGATGTCCCACACAGATTCAAAATTTCATTGAATAAAATGTTTATTATTCTGAATTGTATTGTAATATTAAAATGACTTAGATTTTTCTTGAGAAAACTAACTTCTAATTAACCCTGCCCATCTTTTCTAAATTGAAACACCATTAGAGGTTTCCAAGATTTGGATGACCAATGTATAAAACCAAAAATCCCTTCTTTCCATTTTTAGGAATAGACTAATAATGATTAAACCATTGAATTCTTATCCAAAGTAATTATTACTAAGATACAACACACAATAGAAAATGAACAACAAGAAGAAAGTGATAAAGAACACAAAAGGAAAGAAAATCATGATAGGAAACTACTCTACTCCTACCTACTCTAATTATAAAAAAGATTACTATCCTTTTGGGGTTTGTGACAGAATGATAGAGAAATAATGTTTCATGTACTGCCCATTAGCTAGAAAGGTTAATTCATTCCCTTGTAGGTCTTTGAGCCTGAATGCATTTTTGCCACTTGATATGGTCTAATATAGAGAGGAGTGAACTTGTCATGTTGTCCCTTTTTCTCATAGGCCTTGTCCCATAGTATGACCAAGTTTGATATGTAGAATGATTCAACTTTGGATCATCTATCAAACCATCTCTTTACAACATCCTAATGCTTGTTGAAAGTCTTCAATGCTTCATCTCTAACATCTTCCCTTTGGATGATGTTTAGTATTTAGGATTTTAATCTTTCATCATCTTCCATTTATTCATCCATAAATTCATAGGTGGGCAACCTCAATTTGATAGGAAAAGTAGGTTTCTACCTATATACCAGTAGGAATAGGGATGCCTTGAGCACCTATTTGTATCTCATTTTGTTTTCCATTAAATAATACTTTAGTAAGGACTACCATCCCCTGGGTTTCTTCTTTATAAATTTATTGATGGCACTCATAAAGTTTTTTTTGGTAGATTTTGCAACTCCAATACCCGGAGGGTAATAGTTTAAAGTAGAGTTGATGACTATTTGACTGTCAGATGCCCATTTAGTGAATTTGACTAACATAAAGGATAGGCCATTTCCACATACAAAAAATAGGGGCATCCTAAACCATGTGATGATATATTATTTTAGAAATTTGATAACATACATCACATTACTATTCTTGGTGGCCACTGCTTCAGTCACCTAGTGCAATAATTTGTGGTACTGATTACAAATTAATTCCCTACTGAAGAGCTAAGATTGATCACTCCTACAAATTTAGGGCCCCATTATGCAAATGGATTCATTTAAATCACTAGCTACAAAGGCATGGCTACCTTTATCTCTCATTGATCAAACACTTCACATTGATGACACGTTCACACATGAGCATAGGCATCTTTGAATATGGTTGGCTAATAATAGTTTTCTTTCAATATCTTATGAACTATGGTATGCCTTAAAGTGTGACCACTTCCTAGTTTTTCATGAAAATTATTCATGATTTCTATGGCTTTAGCTATAGAAACACATCTTAGATACATCCCCTCATAATGTTTCCTATAGAGGACTCCTCTTTTAACCATAAAATGGGATAATATCAGTCTATAGATGATTTTATACTCCTTTTTAAGGTGTGGGGGACACACTTCATGTAAAAAATATTGAATAATATCATTGTACCAATGACCACTTAACACTTGACCTGCTTCAACCTACAAAATATCAATGCATGGATAAGTGTTTATAATAAGTTGGATTAGATCCTATCCTTTAAATAACTTAGCATATTTTATTTCCATATCATATTCTTGGAGTTTTTTCATCTAATTAATTCTTCATTCTCCAAGTTCATTTTGTCCCAACATCAACTTGATAGTTGGACCAAATACTATGGCATACATCTTATTCCATAGGATGTAGTGTCTAAACTTTTTGATGGCCTTAACCAAAGTATAGGCTTATTTATCCACGATATGATAGTTAAGTTCTACATTTTTCAAGTTGGTGCTCATGAATGTTATAGGGTGCACTTTGTCATATTCTATTTGTACCAAGACAATGGTAACAATGCAATTATAAGCAAAATAGTGTAGATAAAAGTCTATGCTAATATTAGGACTTATCAAAATAAGAGCCTAAATAATAACATACTTAATGTCTTGAAATTCCTTCTTTGCTTTAGCAATCCATTCTATCTTTACATCTTTATTTAGCATCACGTTGAGTGATCTTACGATCTTTGTAAAACCAGAGATAAATTTTCTTACAAAATTAATCTTGCCAAAGAAATATTTAAACTCATTTTTATTGTCAAGGATCAGGGTCAATAATCATAACTTCATGGGTGATTACACATCCTAAAATTTTTCCTTTAGTTACATAGAAGATAATTTTCTTGGGGTTTAAAGAAATGCCATACCTCCTGGACTTCTCCAGCATTTGTTCCAAATGCATCATGTGATTATTTCTATTTTTATAAAAAAAAATTAGATCATCCATGTAAATAATGATTCACTTACCTATTAATCCTTGGAATTCATGGTCCATTGCTCATTGGAAATTTACTCCTACATTAATTAATCTGAATGGAATTCATTTGTATACAAATGTTCCCCACTTGATGTTGAAGGTGGTTTTCATTTTGTCTTTCTCATTCACTAGGACTTGTTTGTAACCTAAAAATACATCAATGAAAGACATCATTCCAAAACCACTCACTAGCTAAATGACTTTGTCTAAGGATGGCAAGGGATAATTGTCCTTATTTGAGGATCTGTTCAATTTTTTCAAATTGACATATAGTTTGATTTTTCCATTCTTCTTTCAGAATAACACAAGATTTTAATTCCATGTTGAGTGTCATATGGGAAAGATTATCCTTTCATATATTCATTTCTTAATTCATTATAAATTAGTGGTTTTAGCACTGGATCCACTGGCCTCTATCTTTGTCTAAAGGGTTACAAGCCTCTTTCAAGGGGATAGTGTAAGTAATCACAGTAATATAAAATATTTTAAGATCATCATATGACAAGGCAATGAAATCTTTGAACTTAGTTAAAATGGAAATGGATTATTTGAACTATTCATTAGTGTAAACTAAACCAATGTTGACACTTTACTTTTTCCTATGATTTCTCAAGTTGACTTGCTTTTAATATTTTTTTCTCACCTTCAGTTGTTTAGCTTTAGTACTTTGTTTATCTAGGTCAAAAATTCTTTCTAAGGAGATCATGCCCTTGGGGATTTGATTCTCCTTGAGTTGGATGACTCCATCTTCATTTTACTTTGAATTTTTTTTATAGAACTTTCATTATTTTTATCAATATACTGGGATTTAAATATGCCATAATTATACATGAAGTCAATTATCTACTTGTCATCATCAAAAACTTGGAAATTATTGATATTGTTTGGTATAGAGGGGCATGAAATCATTTCCACAATAAACTCCTGTAAACTCAAAGTTTTTGGAGGCACTAGGTATGTTATTGTTGAAGCTATAACATCTATCAATTGGTTCTGCTCCATGGGTAGGGGAACAATATTAAATGAGTCAAAATACTCAATAAAATCCCAAGCTCTAAATTTATACTTTATTAAATAGGAAAGCTTACATTGATATCTGCTCCTGACCTGATTAACAACTAATTTTGAATCACCATAAACTAACATTTATTTTACCTTATGTTTGATTCCAAATTGAAGTCCTAAAATAAGGGCTTCATATTTTGCTAAATTATTAGTATAAGTGAACTATAATCTATAATAAGTTAGATATCATTTTATTTTGGGATTTTTTAGAACAATTATAATGCCAAAACCTTGCCCAAAAGGAAAGTAAAGTGGTGACAACATAATGATTTTCCCAAAGGTGGTTATAATCATTGAGAAATGCAGGTGTGATGGTTTACAATGATTTACCCATAGGTGGTTATAATCATTGGACCAAAATTATGGTAAACATGATAAACTTGGTTGAGGATGATGATAACTTAATATAGAGGGTAATGATGAATTGGAACAACCTACCTGTAGGGAGATGCTCATTTAAACTAATAAAGGTTGAAATTAATTCATGGTTAATTACTCTATTTGGGATATGATTAGGATGGAATCAAGATGTCGGTGTTAAAGAGATACCGCCATTGATGAATAGACTTCTTGAAGTTGAGGTTTACTATAGAACATGTTGGTAGGCATCATGGTATAACATCATGAGGACTTGGCTGAAATATGCATAAGGATTAACTCCCATAATCAAATACTCAATAAAATAATACACCAATGATAGAAACCATGATGATAATGTAAACATGTGAATATGGATGGATTCAAGTGTTATTGTGGGCAAGAAATCACCTAATGAAGACACATAAATTGAATCAAGGAAATAGTTCTTAAAGAAAACAAACAAGTAGACAAATAAATAAAATAAGCAAAAATAAACAAACAAACAATGTAACCTAAAATAAACAAACAAATAGAAACCCTAAAAATAAAAGAAAAGAAAGTATCCTAACAATGACAATGCCCCAATAAGGTGGATCAAGGATAACTGACTAGGCTTAGATAGGATAAATATTATTGGATTTTTGAAATGTTATGAATGTTTTGGACATTTTGAGGTGTCTTAACTCATTAGAGAATGACAAGATACCTGCTCATAAAATGATGAGAGTGTTTGGCTTAGGTTGCTCACAAAATGGTGATAGTATATGGAAAGGGGGACTGAGCTGACCTCAACATAAATTAAGCATGACCCACATAGTCCTAAAATGACCTCAATTTATAATAATTACATACACATAAAAAGGTGAGGAAAAACCAACTAGGTCCCAACAAATTCTCAAATATGGCCAATGGCCAATCAAATGAAAACAATAATGGCAAGGTGGTGTGGCAATGTATGATAAACAAGTATTTCCTCTTGTTTTCCCATAGTCGATTATAACTAGGATATAAAAACATAGGTCAATGATACTAATTTTCCCATAAGTAGTTATAATTAGTATCAATACTGGTGAAACACTAATATACCCATAGGCGGTTATAATTAGGCTCACATAAACAAATTTGATACAGGATGGAAAGTGAAACATATCTTGATAGATAAACTATCACACTACTTTCATATACTATCATTATAAACACAGATTAGATTGATTGTTGAAATTTGATTATAATCTTATCACAAAAATTGTAAGAAGAACCAAAGGAACCAAGATCAAAATAGGTTTGGGTAGGATGACAAAAAATATTCTTGGGTCTAGATAGGAATGGAATGATAGGATGGATAAAATGTTCAGAAGGTTTGCCCCTAAGTAATAAGGTGAATAAAAAGAATATTCAATAATGGCAAATGGATATGTAACAACAACAATGGCATGGCAATGTGAAATGGTATGGTACATGTTTTTGGCCTGGGTGTGGTTCTTTATTCTATTATTCCTGCTAATAGTCAGATGCATGTCCTAATCAACAAATGATACAAATAGAATACTTGATCATGTTAATTTCTATCCCACACCTCATCTAAATAGATACTGTATCAAAAAGGGGTTGCAAATTTGGTTTCTGAGAATGCTTTTGTGATCTTTGTTGGTCATTGATTCTGATTCCTTCAAACATCGAGACAAAGTATATTTGTAGCCTCTACAAAGGAAAGTATGACCATGGATGGTAAACAAGGATAAATAATGGATGGTAGGTTTGATTGTGAAATGGAATGGTAAATGATAATGGAATTTAGAATAGTTGGGAAATAAATGAATATTAGGATTTTCAGTCACACATAATGTTGCTGATACCAGATTCAACATAGATTTGGTTGTGGTGGGGTCAAAGACATGTTCTCTCAATAGGACCACCAAATTTTTCTATTATTTGATCTTTAGAGTAGCTATCATCTAATTAGGCTATAGATAGGAAGCTATTTTGATTTGATTTTTGATTTTATCTTCATCAAGTAGTGAAGAAATTTTATACTCAGCTATTGGTGCCTCAAAGAGGTTTTCATCAATAAATTTGTCTTAATTTTCCCTTAACACCTCTAAGAAGGTTTCAGTAATGAACATTGGCTTTTGAATTTAATTTCCTTATATCACTTCCAAAAAAGTTTCACTAGAAGATGCTGAGTTATGACTTTGATTGTCCCATATCGCCTTCAAAAAAGTTTCACTAAAAGAGTATTCTTTCAGTATATGAATGTGGTCTTGGCCTCCTTGCTCTTCTTCAACTATTATGTCACCATAGATGTAGTTCAATAAAGTGTGACTCTATCAATCCAAATCAACACTTATGGGAGATGGAATGTTAATGATATGGCTATTTTGGTTGATGGTAATGGCCTGTGGAATGGTAATGAAACTGGGAGAGGTTGCATAATCCTTTTAGAAGATACTAGGAGAACTTGTGTCAATGTTGAAGTACTCATCCTAAAAAAATATAAAAGGATTAGAAATGTATTCAAATTGATCTTAAAGGCATGCATAACCAATGTTGTAACAACCATGAACATATTTTTTATCTAACTCTGATTCTAACTCAAGGGACTCTGAATCCAATGCTGAGACTGATGTTAATTCAGATTCAAATTTTGATGCTAAATCTGATGTTGGTCCAAGACTAAAACCTGATTCTAACTTTGATTATTCATTTTAAGGGTACTCTATTATAATGATGTCTTGTTGAATATTTTGTTTTGGAAAAGTAATGGCCTATAATGTCATAATGGGCTCCACAAAGATTGGTTTATCAAAGTGAGTGTCCACTACAATGGGAAAGAGGTCAAGAGACAAATCCTTAGAGACTGGCTTATCAATAAAAGGCTCTTGTAAAATAAGCATATGTTCAAGGTAATGATTTGCCCAAAGGTGGTTATAATAATTAAGAAGTGACTTAGTAAAGACTGGCTTGTTAGAGTGAGACTCTTTGACAACTGGTATAGGATCAATAGGCAATTTATCATAGGTTTACTTATCAAAAATGGTTGGTTTAATAAAAACATCTTGGATTAGTTGGTTATCTTGGCCTTGGTTTCCAATGCATTGAAAAATACCAGTTATGAACACATCTTGGTATTCGAATGATTGGATGGGTTAAGGTTTGGATGGGCTTGGTACTGGATGAGGAATGACTTGTGGTTCGATAATGGTAGGTCCTTGGGGAGCATAATTGCTCACATGAGCCAAAGATAAAGTCCTGAGATGGTAATATTAGGGTGTTGTGGGGCTTGATTGCTCACACAAGCTAAAGGACTAGGTCTTGAAATGATGAAGAAGCATTGTGGAGCTTGATTGCTCACACAAACCAAAGGATGAGGTCCTAATATAGAAATTGTTTGGCATTGTGGAGCTTGGTTTCTCACACAAACCAAATGATGAGGTATTGGAATAGAAATAATGAGACATTGTGGTCCTAGAATATAAGTGGTATGATGTGGGGGAGCTTGATTACTTACATAAGCCAAAGAATCCAAGTCTTCCTCATAAACCATATCATCCCAATTGTGAGTTGGCTCATAATTTGGTTCTTGACTATGTTCCATGTACTAATTATTGCAAAGAGGGTATGGATCCATATCCCAAATAACATCATATGTAGTTGGGTCTTCAAAGTCCTTCTCACAAGCCTCTTCATACCAATCAAAGTCTCGAGTTGGATCATAAGTTGTTTCATGACTTTGTTCCTATGAATGATTAATATGAGGTAGATATAAATCTATCTCAAAAACCATATTAGCATCATTGGCATCTTGACTAAATCCATAAAAGTCATTTTGCGCAGCCATTATATTATAATTTGGATTGTAAGTGACTCCACCATAAGTGTAGTGAGACATATCCATGTAAATGATGAATGATCCAAAATAATAAGGCTTAGATTTCATAAACTTTGAAAAACTATGTCTAAAGGACAAATGGTTCAATCTTGCTCTAACTTCATCGAAGGGGTGGAGTTGTATCTCTAATATGGTCTAAAATTGGAGCTATATCTCCAAAATGATTTGTACTAAGACTTGGCATAAAACAGTCTAAATTAAAATGTCTAATGTCAAATGTCATACACATAAAATGTCAATAATTTGAATAAAAACTGGCTTGTAAGTGCTCTAGATCAAAGTTTTCCAAACAAGGTCTAAACTAGGAAAGGGAAAAATTGAGTTACTAGGTTTTTTGTCCAAACACAGAGTCAAAATCTAGGCTCAAACAAATAGGTATGATGTGATTTGATTTAATGTAACAAGTTTGGAAACAACTTTGACATAGAACCAACACATGAAATTAAACATAAACATTATTAGTTGGCATAAGGCATAAGACAAAAGGCTCTTTGAAGAAAGACTATGTTTTCCCAAATAAAGGTATAAACAATGATGAGGATAGGCATTGAATAAGCAAACCATCAATAGTTTTCAATTTTGGGTAATCAATTAACCAAATTTATGCAACACAAAAGAGAAATATTTGTATATCAACCCCATGAATTGAGGCCTAAACATAAATCAATCAATGTTTAAATTAAAACTCGATAAGGTTAATTGAAAACTCAACATTGAAAATTAGGATTTGACCAAATAAGCTAGACAAGATCAGACAACATGATGGCACATAAATGAGGTCCAAATGGTTGATGTGACATGGTTTGAAATAAATGGTTTTGATATAATTTGAAACAAGTATTGAAATAAATTGAGCATCCTAATGGTTTAAGCATGCTCAAATGATGTGATTTATGTGATGCTGCAATCACTCAAAGGAAAAATGGTTTTAATATGTTTTGGGTAGCATGACACTACCCTCTTCAACTCAAATGAACACACACAAACAAGATTAGTAAAAATTTCAAAGCACAAGTGTGGTGTAAAACAACTAGCATAACACCTCTTTAGACAAAAGAGTCATGTATAGATAAATTGGTTTTGACATGGATTATAAACAAAAAAACAAGTTTTAGTCTCAAAATATTCCAAGAAAAAATGACCAAAATACTCTAAGTATAACTGTCCAAATCCTAGCAAGGGTATGAAAAAATGGGGTTGACTAAAACTAGCAAGGTTTTGATCATTAGATGGGAATCAATTACACAATGACTTTCACATCAAACAATGTAAAAGACAAGCACAAAAATTGGGTGACCGTGGGATTGGCTAGTTTTAAAAAGGTCTAGTCCTTTTTACAACCACTGCATCCTGTTATTTGCTCAATGTAGTGTGATATCCAAATGTAGATACGTCCCGTGTGCAACTACAAAAGAGCCAAATGAATTCAATTTCGGGAGATGAAACCCTAGTCAAATCTTCCCTAAAGAACTTATAGAAGGTGATGAAGTTCCCCTCACAAGCCAAGATGCATAAAAAATAAAGAAAGCATGAAAGTAGAAAGAATTTAGGGTCATTTTCAAGGTCACCCAAACATTGATGAGTTTTTTGGGAGTGTTTTAGATGACATTATTTCTAAGCTTTGGACTAGGCTATTTGCAATAAGAATGGTGCTTTTGATTCCAAGGGTTCCCTATAGAGGATAAATGGAAGAGCATACATGCAAAATTCCTCTTTTTTCCAAACAAAAATTTGATTAAACAACTATTGCAAACAAGAATTAACAAGTGTTTTCAATTTTAAACCCAAAATGAAAGATTTGGTGGTGTTCATTTGACCCCTTGGTCTTAGTTGCAAAATTTCAAAACATTTACCAAATCATCTAAGTCCTTTTTTAAACACCAAAACAAGGTTCCTAATTGATTTTTAAGCATGAAAAGGTGATTTAAACATGTTTTGAACAAATATCAAGATTAGTTATGCAGAAAAAATGTTAGCATGTATTTTACCTTTGAAGCTCTTTTTAGCTTGAAACAATAAACTCTTGAAAAATACCTCTTGGGTTTGTGTTTCTGGAAAAACATAGTGACTGACATCGGTTATTACAACTAATGATGGTTACCTTGGATAGCCAAAATCTAGCCAATGTCATTTTTGCTAACCGATGTTGGTTAAGACATGTAACCAATGTTGGTCTTACTTGTTGATGTTGTTTACTGTGTAAAACCATGGCAACCAAAAATGGAAAAATAAAGTTAAAAAATCAATTTGCAAGCATTTTAAAGGTCCAAATAAATATTTTAGAGTTGCAAAATGATCTTCATTAGGTGTGAGATGTGTCTAGTCCCATTGGCAGTGCCATAATGTGATCTAGGAATTTGACTCAAGAGAGGATGGTTAGTATGGTGTTAGTTTCAAAATGAAAATAAAATGAAAGAAACACATGAATATAATAACATCTCTAGGCCTAGACACTAGGGAGAGCTTAGTTAACGAAAAAATGAAAAACACAACTAAAAAGTAAGGAATAAAACACAAGAATCCCTTCACCTTCTTTAGATCCTCCAAATGCCTTTGTAGTAGTGGCTTTCTTGGTTTTGTAGTCATGAAGTCCTTGGTAATGAAAGATTATCTACCTCCATCTCTCCTTAGCACCTTTGTCTTGTGGCTTGGCTTGGAATAAATTTGGCATGGTAACACTAGTTTATTGAAGCTTTTGAAACCATCTATGCATTATAACTTTGCATAATAAAGACTTTTGAAGATATTTCAGCATAATAACTTTGCACCAAAATAACTCAGAAATGATGTTCATGGCCTTTCTATTTATAGATTTTTTCAAATGTCTAGAATCAACCTAAACTGCCCATCCTAAGATTCAAATGTGTGGTTGAGGATTAATTCAATTTTTGAAATTAAGTTTGTAGATATCCTCATCATGACATTAGAATAAGGGGAAATTAAGAGGTATGGGAGGTGTGAATCTTGATATATGTGGCATTTATGACCTATGGATGTCTTCCTAAGAAATGAGGTCACCTGATGATGAAAATATTCAATAATTATTTCTAAAAATAAGTTTTCAACAATTTTCCTTGGAATTCTTAATTAGGCTCTAATTTGGTTTGATTAGCTCTTAAGCATGCTTAAGCACTTTATGCACAAATTACTCAAATTGATTAGAATGCCTTGTTATTGGTCCAAAACATGACTGGATTAGAATTGGAATTCATTGTTAGATGTTTTGGAATCATATTCCAATTTAGGATGTTACCAAAAACAAATAACAAAGGCATGTGTTTTGCAGGAGATTTGATAGGAAAGATCAATCTAGAGCACCTAGGTGCAAAATTAGCACTTTGACTCAAAATGATCTGATCAAAGTTAGTTGGTCCATAAATTACATTTCCCCATTTAGTGATACCCTAGCCAAAATTGGTACTTGAATATGTTAGTTTAAAATCATTTAGCATGTTTTAGTGTTTTTAGGATAAATTGTGCATTTTTGGTGGAAATTGGCCAAAACCCTAGTTGGAGGTTATTGGTGGCCAATTTTAGGTGTTTATAGTAAAAACTATGGAATATACAATAGAGTATTCAGACAATCTCATGAATTATTATCTCATTTTCATTAATTCTCTAACAACTATTCATGTTCTAATTATAATGAGGTGGAATACCTTTATATATAGGCCTCAAAATGCCTATGCAAGTTCAAGTGGGCCCATTAAAATATTCCCAAATATCACTAAGTGGGTTTTATCTTTGTAACAAAATTAGCTAAAATGCCACATATTACAAGAGAATATTCCAAATTTAATTTAACAAATCAAATAAAAATTTTCCTCAAGAGCCTAGAGGAGGTTGATGAGGTATTAATTATTGTTGTGGAAGGGGTTATTGGATAGTTGATTATTGACTAGCTTGCTATTGTAACCTTTGTTTCTTTGCTTGTTCCCTTATCCAAAATTTAGTGCATGTTAAATAGTCCTAGTTAATTTGATCAAACTTAGGATCATAGGTTGAAATACATTAGGCATTTCTTGAATAAGCCTTGCATGCTCTATAAGTATAGGTATAAATGCTTCTTAAATAACCTCAACTCTATCTACCCTTTGGTTAATAAAATCCACAATGTTCATCAATTTGATGGCAGTCTTATCATTGGCTATGTCTTGTTTAAATTTTGTAACAAATACCTTCATCTAAACCCTAAAATCCTAGTCATCCATAAAGCTACCATCAGGGTTCTTCACCCTAGTGACCATAACATCCTTTATCAATAAGGAATTTTTGAACAATATTTTTTCTAAGAATTTAGTTAGATCCTTAACCTATTCCAACCATATTTTCAATATCCTCATTTTATTCATCATTATAGTTTGTATCAAGATGATGTATGTTGGTTGAATATTTTGTCGATCAATGTAATGATAAGCAAAATAGGTCTGATTAGCCAAAGTAGGAAGATTGGTCATCCAAATGTGTAGGTTTACCACATCAAAAGGGGACTAATCTCTCCTCTCATCAAGGGTAGTTTCCCTATGGATATGATATATATATATATATATATATATATATATATAGAAAATAATACTCAAGGGTAGGACAAACCATCCATCTCTCTTTTTTCAGAGATGATGCATGCGGATCAAAGGAAAAACTCAAGGGAAATGATAGAAAGCACTGCTCTTGTTTCAAAAGTACTATTTAGCAAACCACAAGAATACTCCTAGTAGTAAATGAAAAATGTAACCAAGGATTTAGTAACCAACAAATCAAGATGTAGCACAAAGTCTCCACCTGAATTGCGCAAGAGTGAGATACGAAGGACAATGAGGGCATAAAGTCATCCCAAGGTCCTTTACACACAAATGAAAAGAAAACACACTGAAAGGAAATTATGGGGGCACAAAGTCTCTCCACATTTGACTTTAGGACACCTTCCTGACTACTGTCACTAATTCTGCTTGTTGAATTAAAGGAATAGAAGATATATTGAGGAAAAAGACATAAGAATAGTTTCCTCAACAACAAAGTATCACAGCACAAAGTCTGAAAAACTACTTACTTTCGTATTCCAATAATAAAATATGATCAATAATCTGAGCTCAAAGTCTCAGTAATGCCTTTCAATTTGGGCAGAGTTTCATTCTAATTGTCAAAAAGAGATATCCTTTACACTAGCAAGAGAGTCCCTTATATAGCCTCTTCAAGAAGGACTCAGGAATAGTAACACATCATGTTGCATTGAAATGTGTTAAAAAGATAGGTTGGAACTTAGGGGCATTTAACCATTTGTTTTTATCAATGCAGAGAAAAAATTCACTCTATTGAAAGTTTGCATCTTTCAATGTCCACATGGTGATCTGATCCTTCTTCATCATTCCTCCTTTTCTAATTAATTGAATTGAGTCTTGGATTCAATTTGTTGTTCTGTTCCTTCCTCACTTCCTACTGGTCTTGGCCTTAAACCCTGTGAATGCATTTGGGTCTATAGATTACAAGGATCAACAACTATATTATGATCTTTGAAATTGACGTTCATGTGCCTGTCACTATGTTTTCAATAGTTAATTCACTGTCTTAAATTTGACATCTTCAGGCACGTCACCCCTTGGTCCTTCTTCGACTTTCCTATTTTGCATCCTCCCAAAGGGAAGGTGACCCTTCAAATTTTTTGTTTTAAATCTTCCCAAAGGGAAGGTGACCCTTCAATTTGGCAACCGAGAGTCCCCTGCAAGGGCACCTACCCTTCAAGGTCCTTCAACTGCCTTTTATCTTTGACAGTCTCTCATGGATTTCCTACGGACTATTTCTATGGTCATTTTCCCTGGGCTTTCTTTGTATACAAATTCCCATAGACAAAAAGTCTGTGGACATTTCCCATGGACAAAAAGTTTGTAGAATTGTTTCAATCACTTTGCCTTCAAAAAATCATTCGGGTTTTCCTCTTGCAGCTACTTTCCCAAATTCCTTTAGATATTTTGTCTGAAGGAATTTTTTTAGACAAAAAGTCTGAAAGAATTATCTCTTACCTTAGTCTTTTTTTATTGCCTTAAACAAAAATCTGAAAGAATTACCTTTGCAGCTTCCTTTAAAATGACCCTTCTGAAGGGTGCTTTTATCAATCAAGTGTCCTCTACAAGGGCACTTGTTCTTTGGGAAGCTCTCTTGAACTTTTACATTAAAATGCTCCTTTGAACCAAGCTTTGAACCAAGCTTTGAACCAAGTTGATGATCCCTTTGATTGAACCAACTGAGTGAACTATTTGATTGAACCAAAGCATTGAACTACTTGGTTGAACCAAGCTTTGTTTCAACGGTTCAAACGAAGCCTTTGAACCAATTGACGAACCATTTGATTGAACCAAAGTGATGAACTTTGCCAATTGAACTTCACAGTTGTGTTGAGAGCTTTTTAATCTATTGAACCAAATGCATTAACCCTGTTGAACCTTGAACCTAAGTGGTTCAATGGTTCAAGCCTTGTTTAGAAGCTTGCCACTGAATTCTTTTAGTTGAACCAAGGTGTTGAACCAATCTTTAAAATCGCTAAGTGTTGGAAATTGATTCTTTTGATTGAAATGACCTATAAAAGCCATTGAACCTGTAGAAATGAACCTACCATAGAGTTCATAGAAACCAAGTCTATAGAAATCAACCTATAAAGCCCATTGAACTTGGCCTGTAGAGTCTGTAGATTTTCTTTTCCTATAGAGTCCGTAGATTTCTCTTCTTGTAGAGTCTATAGATTCAAGCCTGTAGAGTCCGTAGATTCTTGAGAAGCTTGAAAAATGATAAATTTGAATTCCCAAGACAAATTTAAAAAAGGGAAGAGACAATTTTGGTTTGGAGGACCAAAATAGGTCAAATTTTGTCCTAAAAATGAGTGATATTTCTGGGGGACAACAGCTAGCTCCAGTTGGGGAACTTCTATCAATTGTAAAAAGAATTGAAGAGAGTAGAATCTAGAATCTCTAGTGCATTGAAGTATGCCATTGGGTTATGGAGTCATGCTACCCTAAAATGAAAGGATCCAAAAATGGAAACAAACAAAACAAAATATAATTAAAACTATACAAATATACATATGTACATATGAAATGATCTGATACTTCAAGAATTGAAGTATTTCAGATGCTGCCCATGGTGAGGTAGAGAAAAGAGTGTGTCATCTTGGTAAATTAGCAGGAAACCATTTTGCCCCTAAAAATGGTGATGGGCGAATGGATCTCTCCACCAGGAAACCAATTTTTTGTGTTTTCCTCTTGGCCTTTTCTTCTTCTTGCTCCATGGCAGGATGTGGTCTTCAAACTAAAAACCATAACTCTTTACTCTCCCTATGAAGAGTTCCTTTTGCTAACTTTGGAATATAGCAGTATGGTCCACCATCATAACTTGTTATTCTGCTGGTCCAATCCAGCATATGCTTTGATTTTCAGCATCAAACTCTTGACAAACCATAAGCTCAGTATCTCCTTTGATGTGAAGGAGTTTGACCTCTTCACCCTGAGTAGTTTTCAATCTGAGCAATAGAGATCCATATCTAGCTATGGAAGAATTGTTGCCATCAGATTCTAAAATCCAAGCATCACTAGAAGTTGATATTCTATTAGATTTCTCTTCATTAGAGATGGAAGATCCTTCTTGATTTGTACTATGCCCTACTAATTCTTTTGATGCCTTGTTTGAATCAAATCTTGGATTACTAGCTACAGGACTTTCATCAGCTAAGACATGAGCATTATCTATGGTCAAGAAGTAATTACCCCTACCTGAAGGCTCAAATATAATTTGAGCTGTAGGGGCTGACATTTGGGTGACCACAATTTTTGCCTCAGACAGGTCCGCACTTAGTTCTCCATCAATGTCCAATTTCTCAGGATTGGCTTGTAGGGATTCAAACTCAGTCATTTGAATTTTGGATTTCTTGACATGATCAATCATGTCAAATGATTATAATGGACTTGGAAGAGAGGATGAGAGTTCATCCTTTTAGTTTTTGGGAGGAGGAGGACTAGTTTGTGAAGTTGAAGTATAAGGTGTAGAGATGTTTGATATACTTACTTCTTTGGCAATCACTAGGTCATTTGACTGAAAAAGAATAGGGGTTATCTACTCAACAAATTAAATTGGGTCACTCCTCTATTTTCTCTTTTTCAGCCTGCTAGGCTGACTAATTCTGGGACCTGGTGAATACTGCGTATGATCCTTTGACTACTTCACCTTCACTTCTGGGTTCATCCTGGTAATTTAGGAAACCAATGTGGGAGTCACCAACTGATTCTTCTAGATCCTTCCTGAAGAGATCGACACCATTTTCTTGCTCAAACTTAGGTTGAAAATAGGAAACATGCTCTTTTTCCAAATATCCAACTACTGAGTTGGGTGGAGGTGCTTCAAGGACAGGGTTGCTCTGTGGGGGAGGAAGACAATTTTGTTGCCCTTGACTTCTGGTAGCATTGCCTTGATATGGCTGACTAGGGAATCTCCTCCTTGGTATATCTTTATATAGAGGATTAAAAGACATACTTTGTGCCATTTTCCTTTTCAAGGCTAGCAATTCATTTTCTAGCTTTTATACCATTAGATTAGTGGTGACTGTAGATGAATGTTTAGAAGATGATGAGGATCTATTTTTATTTGAATCTCTTCTTATCTTCCCTGCTAAGATGAGATCATCTTCTACCTCAGTGGCCAAAAGTTGGGCTACAACAAGATCTATTTGACCAGCACATCTCAAAAGAAAACTTACTTCAGGTAACTGAGAATTAATGAAGAAGCATTTGAGATTCTCAGCTGTAGGTCGAGCACTTACATGAATTTTGTTCTTCAGTTTTTCAAAATTTGCTATGAAATCCATCATAGGCTCATGAGGCTCTTTCTTCATCTGAGTGAGCTGGGCCAGTAAGGCATGTGCATCTTCTGTGGGCTTGAACCTTGCTTTGAACTTGGTTTTAAGTGTATCCTAGGTAGTCACTAATCCAGCTTGTAGATGGTAGAACCAGTCTGCAACAACACCTTGTAGTGTCTCCACAAAAAGCCTAACTGCCACGTCTTCAAATTCCACCCCTATAACACCACAAGCTATGTTGAAGGCTGTAATGTATTCATCAGGGTGAACTATCCCATCACCAAAGAATTTGGGGAAATTCTTTCTTGAATTATGTGGGAGTTCATGTAGAGGTGGAGTCAAGTTGAGTGGGCTAAAAGAGTTACCCCAGGGGCCTCGAACTACCATGATTTAATTAAGAAAAATAAAGATAACAAATCTAGATGGAGTAGCCAGATTACAAAACAAAAATGGAAAAGGATTGGCTTAGCTTCAGCTTGAGGCTTCAAATTGTGCACTCTTTCCTAGCAGCTCTGGTTTTGTAGACCAGATAAAATAATGAAGGTGGAGGAAGATGGTAAGGCTATAAATGGACAATGGGTAAGACATGAAATTGAGTCACTAGAGTCTATAATGGATAAGGTTATAATGATAATGGGTAAGACATAGGTGATGTTTCAATCTGAAACTTGAGGTTCCAAATTGCACAAAATTATGTATATCGCCAACAGAGTCGCCAAAAATTGTTGGTTGAATATTTTGTTGATCAACGTACTGATAAATAAAATAGGTCTAATCAGCAAAAGTAGGAAGATTGGTCATCCAAATGTGTAGGTTTACCACATCAAAAGGGGACTAATCTCTCCTCTCATCAAGGGGAAGTTCCACATATATAGAAAATAATACTCAAGGGTAGGACAAACCATCCATCTCTCATTTTTCAAAGATGATGCATGTGGATCAAAGGAAAAATTCAAGGGAAATGATAGAAAGCACTCCTCTTCTTTTAGAAGTACTATTCAACAAACCACAAGAATACTTTTGGTAGTAAATGCAAAATGTAACCAAGGATGTAGTAACTAGCAAATCGAGATGTAGCACAAATTCTCCACCTAAATTTCCCAAGAGTGAGATACGAAGGACAATGAGGGCACAAAGTCATCCCAATGTCTTTTACACATAAATGAAAAGAAAACACACTAAAAGGCAATTATGAGGGCACAAAGTCTCTCCATAGTTGACTTCAGGACACCTTCATGACTGCTATCACTAATTCTACTTGTTGAATTAAAGGAACATAAGATATATTAAGGAAAAAGACATAAGAACAGTTTCCTCAACAACAAAGATATCACAGCACAAAGTCTAAAATATCACTTTCTTTATTATTCCAATAACAAAATATAATCAACAATCTGAGGTCAAAGTCTTAGTAATGCCTTTCAATTTGGGTAGAGTTTCGTTTTGATTGTCAGAAAGAGATATCTTTTACACTAACAAGAGAGTCCCTTATATAGCCTCTTAAGGAAAGACTCAGGAACAATAACACATCATGTTGCATTGAAATATATTAAAAATATAGGATGAAACTTAGGGGCATTTACCCATTTGTTTTTATCAATACAGAAAAACAAGTCACGCTATTAAAAGTTTGCATCTTTCAATGTCCACCTAGCGATCTGATCCTTCTTCATCATTCCTCCATTTTTGGTTAATTAAATTAGCTCCTGGATTTAATTTGCTATTATGTTCCTTCCTCGCTTCCTACTGGTCTTGGCCTTAAATCCTATGAATGAATTTGGGTCTATAGATTACAAGGATCAACAGCTATTTTATGAGGTTTGAAATTGATGTTCATGCACCCGTCACTACATTTTCAATGGCTAGTTTGTTGTCTTGAATTTGACGTCTTCAAGCGCATCACCCCTTTGTCCTTCTTCAGCTTTCTTATTTTGTATCCTCCCAAAGGAAAGGTGACCCTTTGGATTTATAGTTTTACATCTTCCCAAAGAGAAGGTGACCCTTCAATTTGACATCTAAGAGTCCCCCACAAGGGCACCTACCCTTTGGGGTCCTTCAGTGGCCTTTTATCTTCGATAGTCTCTCGCAGCTTTTCTGTGGACTATCTCTGTAGGCATTTTCCTTGGGATTTCTCTACGGGAAAATTCCCATAGACAAAAGTCCATGGACAAATTCCCTTGGATAAAAGTTTGCAGACATTTCCCGTGGACAAAAAGTTTGCATAATTGTTCCGATCACTTTGCCTTCAAAAAATCCTTTGGGTTTTCCTCCCGCAGCTACTTTCCTAAATTCCTTCAGACAAAAAGTCTGAAAGAATTATTTCTTGCCTTAGTCTTTTTTTACTACCTTAAAAAAAAATATAAAATAATTACCTTTGTGCCTTCCTTGAAAATGACCCTTCCAAAGGGTGCTTTTGTCAATTGAGTGTCCTCCGTGAGGGCACTTGTCCTTCAAGAAGCTCTCTTGAAATTTTGCATTGAACTGCTCCTTTGAAATGCTCCTTTGAACCAAGTCAATGATCCCTTTGATTGAACCAACTGAGTGAACCATTTGATTGAACCAAAGCATTGAACCACTTGGTTGAACCAAATGTTGAACCAAGCTTTGGTTCAACGGTTCAAACAAAGCCTTTGAACCAATTGAAGAACCATTTGATTGAACCAAAGCAATGAAATTTACCGATTGAACTTCACAGTTGTGTTGAGATATTTTTAATCTATTGAACCAAATGCATTGAACCTGTTGAACCTTGAACCTGAGTGGTTCAATGGTTCAACGGTTCAATGGTTCAAGCCTTGTTTAAAAGCTTGCTGCTGAATTCTTTTGGTTGAACCAAGGCACTGAACCAATCTTAAAAATGACTAAGTGTTGGAAACTAATTCTTTTAATTGAACCTACCTGTAGAAGCCTTTGAACCTGTAGAAATGAACCTATTGTAGAGTTTATAGAAACCAAGTCCATAGAAATCAACCTGTAAATCCCATTAAACTTGGCCTACAGAGTCCATAGATTTTCTTTTCCTGTAGAGTCCATAGATTTCTCTTCCTATAGATTCCATAGATTCAAGCCTGTAGACTCCATAGATTCCTGAGAAGCTTGAAAAATGAGGAATTTGAATGCCCAGGACAAATTTTGAAAAGGGAAGAGACAATTTTGGTCTAGAGGACCAAAATAGTTCAAATGTTGTCCCAAAAATGAGTGATATTTTTTGGGGGACAACAATGTATATAAGTGTAAATGTCTTAAGGTCTAGGAACTTGTTGTTCCTTACAACTCTAGCAATGTTTTCCAACTTGAAATCATAGAGTGCATGTCTTTGGTCATATTTAATAACTACATTAAATTACAAAGTCTTATTCTCTTACCTTGTTTTCACGAGCTTTTATAAATTGAAGACATTGATGACTAAATTTATTATTTTTATTGTATTATTCTCTAGCACTATAAGAAATGCTTTCTCCCTCAATATCTTCACCTTCTCTTACATACCCTTCACTAGGGCCACTGTGGATTCAATATTGGCTTGGACCATGGAAACAAGGCCCTTTGCATACTTATCTAATTCATTTGTGCTAACCTTTCTCTTCTTTCTTAAAGTGAAGAGGGAATCTTCACTTTCATGAGCCACAATTGAGCTAGATTTTGGTCTTTCAACCTACCTCATCACCACTCTTTTCATGGTACTTGTAAAAGCATAAAATTTCATTCCAATATATGGTGTAGAGATGACTACCTAAGGTCTCTCTTACCTTTCTACCAGTTTAATATCTATGACTCAATTTTGGAAAATAGTAGGAATTGTTTTTTTTTGACATGGTGTAGTTTAGGTAGAGGCTAGAGCTATAACATGAATGCATGTCAAATTTTCTGCATCTATCTACTCAAGTGTGTGAAATAGAGTTCTTGCAGGGCCATTTTTAGAATAAATGAAGGTAAATTTGGGGGCGCACTTACATTTATGACCATAGAAACATTGAATTGGGAGACAACTAAAGGTGGCTTTGAAAAGGTGAAATTTTTTGAAATGGTTTTTAATGACCTTGCTAATGTAGGGGAACTAATAGAAAGTATTGCACTAGTTATTACTACAAATGAAGAAGTAGAACTAATAGTCTGACTATCACTAGCACTTGATGAAGATGCCATATTTTTAGTGGACTAAGAAATGAAATGGGGCATGATAAATCCCAAGGAACCACTAGCTTGGCCTAGGATAGTATCAACTAAAGGTTGAGTAGTGGTAGTTGAAGAGGCTGATGGTACTAAAGCCAAAGGGGGAACAATGGTAAGAGGGGAAAATGTAGAATTAGAAGTATTTTGAGATGTAATTGTAATTTGAAATTAATGTAGTGGTGAGGTAATTACATTGGGAGCTTGTGCTCTAAGGGTAAGTTGTGGTATGCTAGTGGCAATAGCTAAAATAGATGGATCAACCCTTAAAGAGGGAGAAGTTGTTTACATTGGAGACTTTATAGTCAGTTGATAATTTGGTTGGGTTATTGATCCTCTCATAGTGGTTTTAGGCTCTCGTTTCCTCTTGTAGACTTTTTCAATGTTTTTACTAGCCAGTGCCTGCACTTTTTCCATGGAGAGATCAATGCATTATTCCAATTCCTTGATGTCAATAGCAACAAGGTCAAGTTAATCAAAGATTTATAGAATGGATCCCATAGCATATATAGAGATTATTTTGGACCCTTAGAAGGGATCATGCTAGTTACTAGATTCTCCTTGCTCAAAGCTTTGAGTTAAGGCTTGAATGCTTGAAGGGGAAAGTTTTGGAGGTCTATTTAGCCTATTCCTTAACTTAAGGAATGATGTATTCATCATATTAATCTTGTCCTTCCTCATAGTTAGCATAAAAAATGTTCCCATGTGCTAGTGGTGGTCAAGACATAGAAATATCTTGCTTTTTCTTCTCCCTATCTAGTCTCATCTCCAATTTAATGTTCTTCATTACTACATTTTGGAGTATAATCTCATCATTGAGAGTATCTATATATATCCAATCATAGACTTCTTATTTATGCTCATATTCTATTGCTACATATTTATTGAATCTAAACATATGTTAGGTAATGATATTATTATGATCCCATGGTCTAAAGTCATCTTTAGGCAATAGGTACAAATCCCTATGCCTAGTAGCTACAATAATATCATGCCACATTGTAATCTTGGTCATCCCCAATTTGTAAGGAACCTTATGGGGGATCATTTTATTAATTTCCTTGAAGATTCCATCAAATTCATGCAAAATTTGATAGGTTGTTTCTTATTTAGCTAGCTTCATTGGCATAAATCTTGACAACCTAAGAGGGGCCACCATCACTCATTTGATTCTGATAACTATGTAGTCTGGGTATAACCATTAGATACCCATGCCTTTCAAGGTTTTCCTAATTTTATGGGAAACCCTCTACATATCACATTCATGGATTGATTATTAGACCACTAGGTATAACTCTTTTGCAATCACTCTTATATTTCATTTGAATCTATGAATATGTATTACATAAAAGAGTTGAGGCATGATTTTTGGACACTCAAGACACCATGAACTTTGATCAAGTTGAGAAATTACATATATTTAATCTAATAAGTAGATAATCATATAGAAGAGGTCACCATTCTTGAAAATGAAATGTATTACATACACCATGTTATTGCAATAATTTCTGCAAGTGGGGGAATATACTAGTCTTCTAAGACTATTTACAGCAATAGAATAGTCCTTATTTCCACATAAGCAATGTCTGGATTACCAAATATTCTATTCAAGAGGGCTAGGCCAATTCTAAGTCCATATCTAAAGTATTGGATGGGAAATTTTCCTTGATCATCCATGAAAATAGTTCTCATTGGGTTAGTCACCCATGAAGCCAGGACCTTCTCTGGGGAGTGCACTTCATTTAGGTTGTCAATGATGCCCTGGTTATATTCTATCTATGCTGAGGGAAGGTCATAGTAGTAAAGAAGTTTTTAGGATAAATTGTGTGAAATATTTAATGTTTCTCAATGTTTTGGTCCTACTATTAAAGTAATGGGGATCCCTTGGGACATTTATTTAATTAGCCCTTCTTGGCACTTTGATCTCCCAAAAATACTATTAACTAGGTTAGTGCAGGGCATGAACTCTAGCTTAGCTATGGCCTTGCAGAGGCTGACTACATTAATGTCAAGGGTATTAGAATCTAGTTGGATTACATGAGGTAGAGTTTCATCCTCATCAACAAACCTATCTTCTTCTAAATTAAAATATATGCTATTGTAATGTAAGTCTCTAGATGTTATACCTTCAAGAATAAATTTAGTAGCTTTAAAGATGACTAAGGTATCATTCTAAAACATAAAGTTATCATTCTCATAGAAACTAATCTTAACTAGAGTAGAAGGACCTACTTGTTCCATATTTCATAATTTTTAAAGTATAAATCAATGTTTATTTGTATCCTTATATAATTTTCAAGCTCTAATAATGGTAGTTGGAAGTACAATTTGGTAACGTCTTGAGCTATGTCAAATTGTGATAGCACAAATAATATAGAAAGCAAACATGTATAGCTTAGGAATGCAAATAATAATATCCTTGATTGTGTAGCCATTTGAATGACCACTTTGATTAATATAATGTTGATGGTGATCTTGTTTCATGCCATATCAATGGTAAGCTTGTCAACCTTGAATATATTTGAAATAACATTGAACTATAGATTTCAACAATTAATCACCCTAGAATTTAATTTATCTCTAATTTGTCTTTAATTTCTCATAAATTTTAGCTTTAAAGATAAATATTCCACCTTATGACACATGGATGCCACCTCGAATCTAGATAAGTACTCTAATGGTTTGAATATGTCTAAGGTGTCTAGTTGGATCTAAATTTGGACATATGGCACCTTTTGATTGCCTCACAAACTCTCATAATATAGCTTTTCATGATGATTTGTCTTATGTCACCATGTGTCATCTTTCAATTCATAATAAGATCTTGCATGGTGTTATTCAATATTTATTAGTCATGGGAATGCCATGCATCACTTTCACAGGTAATCACAACTTTCCTTTCTAGTTGCTTCTTTTAGAAGGATTTTGGATAACTTTCAAAAACTCCATTCTAATCAAGTGTCTCAAGAAGAGACAAACATCCCTCTTAGAGGAGATATTGTGGATATCAAATAGAAGCAACATGGTAATAATATGTGGTGTCATTACACATGCCCAAAGAGGACACACATCATTTTTACAAGATATTTTTTTCTTCTACCGAGTGTCATTCTTGAAGGCACCTTAAATAGTTGTATATCATCAAATATTTATTAGATGGCTTAGGTGAAACTATGTGTCTACCTCATGAGCTCTCATGAGCTTTAGATGGATGCAATACAACATGGATATGTGGTGACCCTGGATGAACCCAAGGGGGACATGCATTACCTTGGAAAGCTACTCGAGTCTAGTTGGTTACCATTGAGACATGTAATAACATCTTTTAGGATCATGCACTATGGTAGGATGTGTGGTGAATGCGTGGTGGCTTAGATTGGATGAGCTCACTTGTGGGGGATAAGATCCTGATACATAGCCCTGGGATTTTAATTCTAATGGCTAACTTCTTGCATGCCCTTTAAATGATGTCATGTAGCTCACAAACTTGGTAGATTTACTCTAGGTGTCTTGTGTGTGATGTGATAATTGTGAGGTTTGGTGAGGTAGACATATATCCTTTTAGTCTATAGTCTAAACTTTGACATCCCATGAGGTGTCATAAACCATAACTTTGATTTGACATCATAAAAGGTCAAGTGAAAAACTAAATTAGATTTTTGAAGATGCCATTTTCCATGTAAGTAAAATTTAAACAAGTTTAAATCAAAACTTTGCAAGCAAATACCTTAAAGAAAACATAATGTTAATTTAATAAAACTCAACAAATCTTGTTATGTTTATGTCTATGAGAAAGCCAGGTTCCACTTCCTTATCAAAATTCTATCTGTATATCATTGAAGCATCCATGGTCAATAATCCATTTCTATTTGAATATTTCTAAGTATCAATACTTATTTCAAAATGAATGATTAACCAAAAATTCTAGAAATACAAGTATTGGTAAAGATAATGAATTATCCATGTAGTCAAATGATTTAATATTCCTAGTATCTTGGGAAATTTTGAAAATTTAAATGAGGCTCCCCATTCTAAGAATAGGGGAATGTTGATCATCAACATAAACTTTCATATTTTTTGAAAACTAGATCCATTTTTTCATTACATTTGCATGGATGTCTCATTACAACATCAAATTCACATTGAGATAAGTAGGAAAAACAAGTTTCAATAGGATTTTTTATAGTATAAGATGCATTTACCTATTACAATAATGTTGAATATAAAATAATTTTTTGTCCCAAGACATTGGATGCTTCCAATTGTACATTGTCAATAGTTTTACCAAATTTATTTTCACAACATTAATTTTTCAATTAGTTTATGGGTGAAAAGTGATAGACCATTTCAAATTGGTATCCATATTCTCTTACAATGTGTCTCAAAACTTACCAATAAATATTGAGTCCTGATATGAAACATTAAACCTAGGTAAACCAAAATGAATCCACACATCAAAAAAGAATAACTTAGCTTCATCACCACCTTCAAGGATCTTATTACAAGTAATATGAATACACATTTACTAAACTGCTACATAATCACAAAGATATAGTCATACCCCTTCCTTGACTTAGGAAATAGACCTACTAAATCCATATAAGTGCTTTCCCATGGCCTATAAGAAACCAATAATGGTATATAAAAACCAAAATTCTTATTACTAGGATTAGTTTTACTACATAACACACATCACCTTATGAACTTATCAACATAAAATTTCATATGAGGAAAACAAACAAATATCTACATAGGTGCAATAGTCTTTGTAACACTAATATCTCCTACAACTTTTGAGATTTCTGTTTCTCTTATTAACTAAACTCTTTCTTGCTTAGGCACATAAATCTTATCCAACATGTAGATAAACCCACGTTGAAGTTAATAATCCTCCTTGGCATCAAAATTTTCACCTTGGTATCTTATTGTTTAAATAAATGACTCCCCAAAATCTGCATCATGTTCATATCCCTCTACTTAAGACTCAAACATAAAAGGCTAAATAATAATAATGGTGCCTATGGCTGAAATAAAAGGAGGTCTATAAAATGTATCAACTAGTTTGTTATTCACAAATTTATTTTATTTAATAATCAAAATATTTTTTACAAAACCCCATCTAATTATACTGTCTATCCTACTAATTTTTGGTTTGAACTTAAAAATATTAGAGAGATTGGTGATCTGTGTCGACAATAGTTTCCCTACCCATAAGATATTATTTACATTTTATGACTACTTGAAAATCAACATAACTTTATTTATTATATGTACAACTATTCATAACTACACCATTAAATAACTCTAAATGGTAACATATGGCTTACCTCCTTGTATTAGGATAACCCCCATAATGTAGTTATTATCATCTATTTCAATCTCAAAGTGAGATTAAAAGTTAGGAAAATATAATACCAGATCATAGCTAATATTATTTTTGAACATATCAAATATATCTTGTTTCTTCGTACTTCAAATAAATTCCCAATTATTATTGTCATGATAGACAAAGGTATGGCTATGGAAGAGAAGTTATTGATGAAATTCCTCAACTATTGAACTGTATCAACAAAGCTCTTTGTTTCAATCCATTATAAGCAATTGGATAATTAAATATCACTTCTACCTTATCTATATCAATCCTAAATACATTTTCTCTAATGACATCCCCTAATAATGAAATTGATTTTAGGTAAAATTCACATTTCTTCTCATTCGATACTAATATTTTCTCCTTCAAAACTTGCAAAACAAGTTTTAAGTGAACAGTAGTCTCATAAAAATTTATACTAAAAATAATAATAACATCTAGATACAAAATAAGAAAAGGATGGATATTCACCAATGATTCCATTTTATGGCTTTGTTTTGGTCCAATATCCTTACACGGTTGTTGCCTAATTGCTAAAGAAGGTTCTAGTAGAGGGTCTATGGAAGTTATATGAATGTATTTGTTTCCAAGTAGGTCCTTAGTTCATGATTTGAATCATTTAAAATTTGCCTCACAATGAGTTAAAATGGATTAAAACTAACTTTTGAAAGAATTGTTGTTGATTATAATTTGGTATACACTAGGGTAGACCCGTGTCTCACTAGAAGGTTTTTTTTTGGGTTGTTGCACTAGAAGGCCCCATAGGCATGCCCCCAATGGATCTAAGGGAGATTAGTTCAAAACTAAATAGGTTCTTCCTAGTTCTTGGCTGCTATTGAATTACTAAGGATAATTTATTGTGAAACTTCTACAGGGGATGTTTTGGGGAATTTTTGCTAAAGTGAGATAACTTTTGAATTTTGGTAGCCATATTTGTTGTTGTGGAGTTACTTTTATGAAGTTTTTGTTATGGTTTTAGGATCCTTGAAAACCTCTTTTTGTGTTCTGATATGGTTGCAGGATCCTTCAAACCATCATGTTGTGATATGATACAATAATGGGATCCTTCAAACCCTCTTAGCTATGGGACCATTGTTTAAACTCCTCACTCTTAGTTGTGGAGCTACAGATCAAAGCCCTCACTTTTTTGGTCATAGCTATGGTTTTAATAGAATTTACTTGGTCAAATAAAAAAATGAATAAATAAATTAAAACATTACCTCATTCATCATACACATTAAGATAATTGGTGCATTACATAGCCTAAATGGTAGAATCAACCATTCATGAAAACCTTTCTTTGTCATAAATACTGTATTCCAAATGTCCTCTTCCTTAATTTTGAACTAGTGATACCCATACATCAAGTAAATCTTATTTAAAAACTTAGCATACTAATGTTGATCAAGAATGTCATCAATCTATAGAATAGGGTACCTATTCGTTAAGGTTATTTTGTTAAGTGTTAAGGGTACCCAACATATTTATTAGGTACTAAATCAATATGATAGCCACATGGATAAGTAATTCAATGGATTACACATTAATTAATCAAATACTGTAATTCTTGTTTTACCTCATTGGCATCCTTCAAGGACTTCCTATACAACTCAATATTTAGAGGTGGGTTGTCTAGTAGATACTAAATTTTGTGCTTAATAAGCCTCATTTGTGAAAACTGTGTGGCATCATGGAAAAACTCATTTAATTGATACATCAAATCTCCCATATGTTTATGTTCTTTGTTAGTAAACATGCTACAACAATTCTTATGTGTAACCACATATTTATATTAAATATATCTTAAAAGAAGTTAATCATATTCTCCACATTCATTACTAATATTTTTAGCTTGAGAGGCACTTTCCAAATAAATTTAATAATCAACTTTGTAGCTTGAAAATATATATCTCCTTACATCCTTCGCCAAATGGTATTCATTGGATCTCTTTATCAAGATAACATAACATATATACAAGGGATGTTAAACACTACACCATGCACATCAATAGGCACCACATACCTTGTAACATCCATGAAATGAGTATAATACCAAATTTAATTATAAATTCTTTGGTCACCATGATGGCAAATTTTCTTATGAAAAATAATCAAATAGAGCATTCAATTTATTTTCTTGGTTTAAAATTTAATATGCAAAATCTTATAACATTCACACTCTTGAGCACTAATATTACCTAAACACACTTATCTATTAATAGAGTTACAACATAAAGTGTCATCCACATCAGAGATATAATCAACATTTTCTCCTTGGAGTGAGGCCATAGCCTTCTTCTTCATATTGTTCTTGAATGGATGTAATTTTGGATGTAACTTCTAACATTAATCCTAATTATTAATATCAACATCATAATTCCCACAATGCCATTAAGTTTATTTCTAGAAATGGAATTATCATTATGATTACCTTTTCCTTTACCTTTCCCATTCTGCTTTGAACCACCTTGTTGCTTCTAAGTGTTTTCAGAGGGAGATGGATCCTTGTAATTTTTCATATTTACTTATTGAGCTTGAAAACAATCATATTATACATACGTAAGCTTAGTTAAGAGGACAGGTTTCTTCAAATGGCTATGCAGTAAACCAAAATATTCATCAATATGTCATGGTTTTCTATATCCTTTCCCATTTGATAACCTTGTTTTACAAATCAATTGTGTACTATTTCATGTTTTTGTCTTATTTTTTTCTAATATATTGTTAATACATGGACCTCTCTTCCTCATAAAAAATGGTATAAAACTACTTATTAATTAGCATCTTAAAATTATCCCACTTATTGATAGGATAATGTTCTTAGCAAAAAAAGTATAACAATAAATATCAAACCATGTTAAAGCATCATTGGTTAATTTTCACCTTACAAAAAAAATTAGCACTTATTAATCTAATGAAAACTAAAATATACCTCAAGTTGAGATAACTAATGGTCTAGATTATTTGCATTCACATCTCTGTCATATGGTTGAATCTGTATCTTTGCCTTAGCTTCGATTGGAGGTGGATCTTTGTTAGCACAATATTTTTATTCCACCTTTTTATGCTTGAGAGCTTCCTCCTTATTTTCTTTAAGAACCTTTTTAGAAACACCAAGCTTTTCCATGAGAATCCTCATGATATAATGCAACTGGTCAAGCTTGCTCATAGAAAGAGAGATGCTAGTCACTCCTTATTAAATCTTATGAAATCTCTCTTCTGCTACCCAAGCATCTTCTTCATCAACACATGGGTCATACTTCTAATATTTTGCTTCCACTTCCTTGTGAACATGTATTATTCAAATGGACCAAGGATACATGTAGATATTAGCATTGCTTTCTCTAGTGATAGACATAAACTAAAATGAAGTCACAAACATAAAAAACAACACAAAATGATTGATACAAAATATGATCTTATACCAATTTTGATTCATAAAATAGGTGGATATTCCACTCTAGAATTTAACAACATAGATATTATACTAGATTAAATAAAAATTTATTGAATAAGCTATTGTACTAAACAAGTTTATTTGTAAAAATAAGGATAAAAAGTGCTCGACATGAAGGCATAGAAATTTGAACCTAATAATGAAGTAGAGATTAATAAAAAGACACAATAATAACACTAATTATCTTAGATAAACCATGTGTGCAATAAAAAGAAGTGGGTGAAATAATTGTACTCCCTTTTCTACTAGGTGATTTAAAACATATTTAAGTTACTACCAAAACTTAACTTTTGTGGATAAATATTTTAGTACTCCCTATCTAATAATTGCACACAATATTTATTATCACCTTTAGAACACTTATCAAGACCAACCAATACTAAAAAAATCACTAAATAACTAAGAACAACTGAAGATAATATGTACCATGTCTCAAACATTCTATCATCCAATGTGAATCTAATTCCAAGACTCTTATGATCTCCTACACATTCCACAAGCTCTATATTTTTTCCCTCTCCCTCAAGAATATGACAAGAGCTCAAACAATTAGATAATGAGAAGAATGAATGTTTATAACTATTCATCTTCAAGATTTTTATGTGGTAGTAATGGTTAGTTTAGATTGATTATTAAGCAACTACCAGGGCAGTTTCACATTTATCACCTACAAATATTGGTAACTACACAACCTTTAAGGTAGTTGAAAAACTACTACTTTCATATACTGACGATTTTGTTATCTAAAGAAAACCCCTTAATTTCAAAAAATACTAACTTCATCACTATAAATATGTCCAAATCAACCCAACACAGTATCTCTACCACTTCAACATAAATGATATGATATTTTGTACATGCAATGTCTTACAAAGTATCTTATAAATATGAATTGTATAAAATTAATTATACTAAAAATATTCTGTATACATGACTAGTACATTAAGATCAAATTTTAGATCCAACTATATAACAATTTTAATGTAAAATATCTATATGACATAAAATATATGCATACTAGAAAAAGATTAGTAATATATATAATCTAGTGTAATGTAATAAAGTAAAAGCAAGAATAGATAACATTGTGCAAAAATCTATTACAATAAATATGCCCCAAAGTTAGGACATGTTTCCTATGATATAGGCCCTTCCCAATGTGGGTGTATAGTGTGAAATTCACTATCATGTAACATATGACTTCATGTAGCATACACTCACAAATAAAATTTGGTGATCTCTCTCTCACACACACATACATATACATACTACAAATAATTAAAAATTCTAACATAAGTAAACATGTAATACTTATAAATCAAAGTTTATGAAATTTGAATTTTCCTAAATTTTTAAATTTTATTATTTTTTTTGTATTTTTCTAATATTTATATGTTTCAACCCATGTTTTAGTTTATTAATAGAAAATATATGAACTATATAAATATAAAATATTAAAATACATTAAATATCATAGTGAGCATTATAATTTATCTATATAATAATACAAAATATGTATTATAGATTCCAAAATATATGATAAAATCTAAATGCAATAACATATGATATATTTAATTATATAACAAAGTGAAATAATAATAAATGAATCATAAATTAAGATTAATATTGTACTGGCTGAATATGTCAAACCTCTCAATATAAAAATGCTTAAATATATTATATTATAACATAAATAAATAATTGTTACTAACAAATCATATGTCAATATATAAATTTAGAACCATGAAGTGACAATAAATAAACAATTGTTGCTAACAAATCATGTCACTATATCAATTTAAAACCATGAAGTGACAACATATATGAGAAACATTTGTGGCTTTAATACCCGAAATAAATAATCAAGTAAACCATATATTTATTCCATTATAGGTACATATATAATCAAGTAAACCATATATTAATTCCATTATAGGTACATTTATCACTTTGACTATACATTGATCCCACCAAGACATTTAAAAAAATGAAGTACGAAATAAATAATGATCTATATCACCAAAATAATGCAGGTGCAAATCATCCCTTTGTATCAAATAAAAATGGCAATAAACCAAAAAGTCAAGGGATCTAAATCCTTCCCAGTGTAAAATGTAGATTTGCTTCATCAGCTAAGAAAATTAATTAAAAACAATAATTTAAATTAAGAAAATAATTAATTACATAGTAGAAAGGCACAGACATAGGAACAAAAGCGGAGCATGTTTAAATTATTGAGAAGCTGAGCATGAATCAAATATTGAACTGCTAATTGTTAAGGTAAGGCTTATTGATTGAATATATTTGTTTAGATACATATTATAATTAATTTAATTATTAAATTTATTTTATTGTGTCTTTATATAACAAAAGAATGTTTATATTATATTGAGATATGATCATTAATGAATCTACAGATTATCAAATTAAAAATAATAATAGGTACAATATTTAGAATTTTGTGAAAATCATAAATTTTATTGATTTTTTTTAATGAATAAATTTTTTACATAAAAATCTTTAAATAAATGTTAATTTGAAATTGGAATAAACATGGAAAATTAAAAATCTAAAAAAATATTTACAGTTAATCTCCCTCACTATATATATATATATATATATATATATATATATATATATATATATATATATATATATATATATATAATGTAACTTGATTTTCATTATAACTTTTACATGAAAATTAGGATGGACCTAAAGTTTCAAACATATCCTACAAATAATAAATTCATGATGATGAATGAGTTTCAAGCCAACGTGATGTATGTTTACAAAGTTATCTGATTTTTGTAATTATTAACAAGAACAAAAATACTATAATGCAATTGCAGACCTCTAAAAGATTACATATGGCTCACCAAACATCCTTGAGTTCACAGTAACTACCGAATCGGGTTATTTCTACATATTTATTTCATTTAATTTAATATTATTGTGAATAAGAGTCCAATCGGGTTTAACAAGTCAAAAATTATTACCTCTGAAAGATAAGTCTATGCATCATTCTCCTCTAGTTGAAAACAACTCAGCTCATGTGTTTTACCCTGATTATATATCTACCATTTAATCTTGTCAATATTTTTTAGCTCTCTTTATTAAATTTAAATGTTGTCTTCCTAGCGTACTCTTTCTCATTTTACCAAACACCTATTATAACTTCTTTGTCTTGTGTTCATTATCTTCTTATCTAAAAGTTGTACAATCTTTTCTTTCTTCTTCTTTGGTACCTATAACTTCCAATCCACTTCTTTATCTTCTTCCCCTTCACCATATTCTCCATGAAAATAATATAAATAAAAAACATTAAATGCTAGAGAGATATCAACATTATATGGTAAACTCACTTCATAAGCATTGTCATTAATTGTTTTCATATTCTACATAGATCAATTTTTTTAATTTTCAATTTGTTGTATGTTCTTTTGGGAAATATTTATTTTCTCAAATATACCATCACCAAATCTCTTTCAAATACCTTTGACTTTCTTTTTATATCTACTGTTGATTTATATTTTTTATTACTTTCTTGTAACTTTCTTCTTACTTCTTGTAACTATTGTATTTATTCTATAAATGATTCTACATCATCACTAACTCATTCTACAATTAGTAATTGTACTAAATTTAAAATATCGATAATATTTATACAATAAATAATTAGAAATGATGATTTTATGGTTGTTCTATTCACTAAGTTATTATATACAAACTCATCTTGTGGTAAATCTAAGTCCTATTACTTGCGATTCTCTCCAACTATGCATCTTTAAAAAAATTTCAAGCTCTTGTTTACTAATTTTAATTATCCATCTATTTTTGGGTGGTGTGCACTACAAAATTGTAGTTTAGTTCCCTATTTTTTCCATAGAATACTAAAAATATACTTATAAATTTTGTCTCCCTATCTGATGTAATAGTTTTTATAACACCATGCAATCTAAAAACATCATTTGTTTTCTTACATACAATAAAATGAACCATCTTAGAAAACCTATCTACAACAATAAACATTGAATCATTACCTTTTTGTTTGACAATCCAAACACAAGATCCATACTCAAGTTTGCTTATGGTCCTTTTAGAACTAGTAATGGCATGTAAAATAAATTTTTTTGTGCATGGTCTTTAGCCATTATCATTAATTTTGAACCATACATTGCCACATATCTCTTCATTTTTGACCAAAAATACTTCTCCTCCATGAAAGCTATTGTCTTAGCTTTACCAAAGTGTGTACTAAAGCCACCACTATGTAATTATATTATAATATTGTCTCTGAGAGATCCAATTAGAATACATAATTTTTAAAAAAAAATAACATAACATCTTGTATAAGGTACTCATCACAAATATTATTTGTCTCACTAGTTAATGGAGTCTTGTATTGCTCAGCTATCTTGCCAAAATCTAGCTCAATATAATACAATTCCTTAGCAACTTTAAATCTAACTATTTCACTCATCATAGTAGTTAATAGTGTCATTTGTCTAACTAATTCATCAACTATCTAATTTTATTTTCCTAATTTATGTTTCAAAACAAAAGTATTTCCCTACAAGAAAGACACCCAATTTTTATTTCTACTATTTATTTTCTTTTGAGTTTGTATGTACTTCAAGGCTTTATGGTCTATAAATTTGAGAGACTTATCAGGTACTAGATAATTTCTTCAATATTTTAATGCTTGTACAATGACATAAAATTCAACATCATATGTATAATACTTAATTCTTACCTAGTTCAATTTCTCACTAAAATATGCTATTATCCTTCCTTGGCTCAACACAACACCAATTCCCAATTGTAAATCATCAAAATCCACCTCAAACACTTTGTTAAAATTTGGTAATGTTAAATTATATTTTATTGTAATCTTATTCCTCAAAAATTGAAAATTTTATGATGTTTTTTTATTGAAGTTTAAGGGGGGATTTTTTTGAGCTAAGGTCCCCAAACTCTAGGAGAACATCAAAACAAAAAAGATCAAAACAAGAGAAGCATCCCAAAAGGGAAACACAGCCAACCATTTAGAAAAAATAAGAAAATAACTAAAATACTATTAACACCTAGCCATACAACTTAGATTAGTCCATACATCATGAGATGTCTTCCCGATAAGCCTTCATGTTGCTAAGATTAATATCAATTTTCTTGATGATGTTTTCATAGTCTAAGTTTGAATTGTGTATATCACTACTGCATTGGCCCTTTATCTCCTTTCTCTTATCTTCATAACAAGGATCAAATAGCTCTTTAAGATGCTCATGAAAAATTTTCATACTCTATAGACCTTCATTCTTAATAGCTTTACTACAATTTATAATGAAATCAAGTTTATTTAAGAGATTCTTGTTGGCATGCTCGAGAAGATCAACTCTAAAACTATGTCTTTGAATATATAGGACTTATTATTTGTCCATCTATGATTTAGATAAATTCTCATTATCCTACTGAAGGCTATTCATCTTTTTTTTGATGATAAACATCTCACTCATGAACCATCTCATGATCTAAATTTGTAATTCAAGTTCTTCAGTCAACATGGTAGTGTTCTCCCTATTCTTGAGCGAGTTCTCAACTTGATTAAACTCTTTGTTTTTGTCTTTTTGCCACTTATCCTTTACTTCTTTCTCAATGTTATAAATAGTTTTCTATTTATTTTGGTTTTCAATCTCGGTTTTAGTAGTCTTTTGAGAATTTATGTCATCCTTTTTAGTGATTTCCTCTTCCCCTTCTTCACTATCACTTTCCACAATAACAAATTTCCTATCCCCCTTTTTGAAAAGAGGGGTCTGCTATTTTTTGGGTTCCTTTGGTTTGTTATTATCTTTGGCTTCATCAATGCATTCGAAATCTCCTCTTAACCATTTCTTGATACCTTTGATATAGTGATATGTTCCTTTCCTACATTAGGTTTGACTTTCTCAATAACAATTGGCTTGTTATCAACATCCCTGCACTGTTTTCCTTTTAATTTGATGGTGTTTTTCTTTATATTCCTCATATCCACCGAAGCAACATTAATTTTAAATTCCTTTTTCTAGGGGAGTTATAACATGAATTGGTTGATTCCCTTGACATACTTATAGATGAGGAAAATTACACCCTCAGGTCTAGGGGTAGTGTAACTTCCATTTTTGTATTTTTATATGGAGTTTTTCATAGATTTAAGAATGAAGAAAGGTTGTTGAAACCCACACCATATCTTATTTAATTTAACATCCTAAACATATACCACCTAACAACGTTATACCAACCCACAAGAGTAACATACTGAATGAGATGGAAAGCTACCTCAACATATGGTTTGGGGAGAGATTCCCTGTCTATGTCATTATGTAATTTTTCCAACTACTCACCCTCCTCTTGGAAATCTTATTTATCTATTTTGTATTCTTTTGGGTTGTATTAACTCTTGGTTTCTTCAATGTTTAGGCCCATCACATGTGCAATTAGTTCCTTGATGATTTCCATAGTGACACCATTGATATTAACAACCCTTTCCTCCTAAGACCTAGAAAATTGGATGGATAAATGTCTCTTAAAAGCCTCAACTTTTTCCATGAATCTATAAAGACCCCCACCTATATGGAATTATAGACTCTATTATTGAATTTTACCTCAGGTTGGAGCTTGGGTTCAATTTTGTTGGGTAATCCCATTCTAGTTTTGCTACTCATGCAGGGCTCTAGTCCATCATCCCCTAAACAATACATCTTAGAAACATAATTTAAGCTACCATGGAATGAATTATAGATCCCAATACATTTTTTCTCACTTTTTATATGCTTTTTACAAATGAAATTAGGGATAATGAGTCTAATATCTAACTCTTTAGTTGGTATATTATAGTCTCCCCTAGACACGAGGAAGAACACTATTTAACTATATATTAAAATAATTCCATCCTTCATTAACTATTTTAGCTAGGATCTCTCTAGGAAGATTCTCATGGTCTAGCCAGGTTTTGAAACCCACATTGTTTGTTCCCTCATTGGTAAACCAATGAACAATTTTGTCTCCCTCTCTGTAAGTATGTAGAATGTGAACCTTTTGAAAGGAGTTTAGGATAGTTTTAGCTTCATCAATAATATTTTTTATCATCCAAATTGGGGGATATTTTCCAATTAGACAATTGACAATGTTGATGGAGTCCCCTTCCACTTCTAGGTTATAGATGTTGAATTATTTATCTAGTATAAGGCCCTATAGGGTAGCTAGAGCCTCTGCCCAGTGACTATTCTTAGTACCTATATCTCCTGCATAAGCCCCAATTAGTCTTCCTTCAACATCTCTAATTATTCATCCTCCTCTTGTAATTCTTAGATTTATTTTTGATGCACCATCAAAATTCAATTTAATCCATCCTTCATTTGGGGCTTTCCATTTGGTTCTCCTTCAAAATTCCTCTTTAAAATTAGGTTTTCCAATGCTTAGAACGTCAATTTTCCAATTATGTGCAAGTAATCATTCAAAAGAGAGGATTTCATTATTTTTTTTAGTTTTACTAGAGTTGTAATTATCCTTGATAGTTGAGAAAATACTTTTTGAGGTTACCTTGCTAGAAAACTTCATGTCCCTAAATATGATATTATTTCTATTTCCCCAAATCCCCCACTAGATGTAAGGAAGGGTAAGGTTCCATAACTGCTTAAGATGAGGGTTTTGAAAGGGAAAAATCAAATCCATCCAAACTTCATTTGAGGTTCTTATATTAACCACGAGATATTAAATTTTCTCAAGAAAATTTTTAACACCTTTTGAGTATACTTATAGTTAATGAGGAGATGCAAGACAATTTCATTCTCTTCTTTACATAATACACATTTGTTAATTATGAAAGAACTTTTTCCCTTTAAATTATCAACCATAAAAATATTTTATTGAATGGCTACCCAGGCCAAGAAACCTAACTTCAGAGTGATGTATTTGTTCCATGTACCTTTCCAGCTCACTTCAACATCTTGGTTTTGAGAGATTCTTTCATAACCAACTTTGACATTATAATTCCCATCAAAGGAATCAATCCACATCAGCTTGTCTTCCCTATCCAATTCAAATTTATGAATGGTTTTGAGAGTCCCATTTAGATCTTCTATTTTTCTCTATTAATCCTTATTAACTCCCTCTAAGATGATTTCAATCCATTGTTTATTTCTATTTCTTGATTGCTAGTAATCTGCAATATATTCTCCATAATTATGTGTTATCTACTCTTTTGTATGTTTTTAAAAATTCCTTTGTATATGGGTCACTTCAATATTCCATTTATCATTCCTAAATTTTATGTTCCTACCATTTCCCATTTTCCATATGAAACCTTCAAGAATATGCTCCCTATTTTCAACTAGGAAGTTCTAGATAAGTGAACCTCTTGTGAACTATTCATATTTTAAAATGATGCCAAGATTTCCCCCTTGAAGATATTTGTGGGATAGTATCTTACTCTAGGTTGAGTTAGTATTGATGAATCTTCACACAAACTTGGAGATCATAATTTTGTTAATCCTTTGGAGGTCTCTTATTCCAAGGCCTCCACAACTTTTGTTATTGCAAATTTTGTTCTAAGAGACTAGGTGAAATTTACTTCTACCTTCATAGTCATTCCATAAGAAGTTTATTTAGATTTTGTTGAGGATTTATTCCAATCCTTTTGGTAATTTGAAGAGATATGGTGTGTAAATTGGAAGGCTTTGGAGCATTGATTTAATTAAGACCACATTACCTACTTGAGTAAGGAGTTTCCCTTTCCACCCGGTAAGTCTTTTTTGGAATATTTCAATTATTGGGTTTTAGGTGATTTATTGTAATTGGTTTATAAACAAGGGCATACACAAGTAAGTGGACAATAGATTATTAATTTGATAGCCTAATATACTAGTAATTCTATTTTGTCTAGCTTCCAATGTGTTGAAGAAGTAAACTAAGCTCTTGTTAAATTTAATTATATGATTTGTAGCTTTCTCATACATGACCAAATATTTCTTCAAGGTCCTTGATTCTTGGATAGTATATTTATTTAGTAGGATGGTGTCATTAGAAAACTACTGATGTGTGATGGGCTCAACATACATAGCTAGTTTGAAGTCTCTAAGTTGACCATCTACAAAATCCTTATAAATGCACCTACTTAAAGCCTCTGTCATGATAATAAATAAGAAAGTCAATAGAGGGTCTCATTGACTTATAAATTTATCACTTCTAAATTATTCTTGAGCTACTCCATTTACCGAAATATAGAATATATATGTCAATATGCAATATCTTATGATTTTCTCGAATTTTTCACTAAAACCAAATTGATTTAAGACCCTATCTAGGAAGTTCTAGTCCAATCTATCATAGGATTTTTCCATATCAAGCTTCAGGATCATAGATACCTTCTTGCTAATCTCCATGGAATGGATAGCCTAATTGACAAAAATTACACCATCTTAGATTTTCTTTCCTAAAACAAATACTCCTTGCTACACATATATGATTTTTTCCATTATTGGTTGCATTCTCATGGCTATAAGTTTAGTGCTGGTTTTATAAAAAGAGTTACACACACTTATAGGCCTAAAATTATTCAAGTCAATACCCCTTATTTTTTTGGAATGATCACGAGAAAGGTATGATTATACTGCTTAAGTAACTACCCTGACTTAAGGAATTCATTGACCGCAATAGTGACATCTTCTCCTATAATGGTCTAGAAAGTTTTGATAAAGGAAATGGGAATTCCATCAAGTTTTGGCTCTTTGTTGAGATTTATTATCAAAATTATGAACTCAAGATCATCCTTTGAAGTGGGTTACAATAACAAAGCATTGTCCTCTTGATTTATTAGCTCTAGGATGACATTAAAAAATTCCTGCTCAAAACCAATGTTTTTTTTAAAGTTTTGTTTATACATGTTCTTATAGAATTTCATACATAGCTTATTGATATCTTCTTGATCTTCAATGATCTTCCCTTATTAATTATTAATCTCTTAGATGATTTTATGTTTATTGTTCTTGGGTTTTGAAAGGTGAAATAATTTTATGTTTCTATTACCTTCTTTAAGCCAAATATTTCTTAAATTTTGCCTCCATACTGATTATTCTTTAGCTATTATAGTGTGATAATTACATAAATTTTTTTTCCCTATTTTGTATTTGGAGTTCATACCCCTTATTCTCAATTTCCTCCTCAATTTTAATTAACACTTAGTTTAGAGATTTTTTTTTTCTCAAAAATATTTCCAAACACCTATTTGTTCCACTATTTGAGTTTCATTTTTATTTTTTTGAAGTTTTATACAAGATTAAACATAGTTATCCTACTTTTGTTAGTAGTCCACCATTAAGATATTATATATTGTATTTTTGGATGTGAAAACCACATGTGATCCAAGTGGAAATAATGGTTAGTGATCTTAGCTTTTTGATTTTTTATGAGTAATTCTAACCGAGAATGATCTGACCCAATCTTTGGGAGAGAATTTAGAATAAAATATTTTTATTTTAGCTACATTAGATAAATGAATATTCTATCCAATATACTTTGAATGATATTCTCTCTGATTCTTCTATTAGTCTAGTTGAACTTTGGTCAATGGAGCTCAAGATCTATAACTCCTAGCTCAACAATAAGTGAAGCAAAATCCTCCATGTTGTCCAAATACTAACATTACACCCCTTTTTATCTCTAAGATGAAGGGGTTAGTTAAAGTCACCAAATAATAAATAAGGGAGTTTTTCACAATTAGTTCTAAAGTTTTTGATGTTTTCCCATAATTTATTGCATGTTGATCTAGTGTTTGGAGCATAAACATTTGAAAAAATCCACTGTTTGTTTTCACTAATGTCTGTCAATAGAATTGCAAGATGATTCTATTATTTAAGAATTGGATCTTCTATGAGGTATATGGGGTCCTAAAAATTGATAATACCACTTGAATCTCCTACCACACTTACATATCTTGCATCCACTTCTTTCCAATACACTTTTTTATGTTGCTGAAAATAGTTCTCCTCAATTTTTGATCCTATATGGCCAAATTAATCACTTTTTTATTCCTTATAAACTCTCTAAAGACTTTATATTTTCCTCCACTATGCATCCCCCTAATATTAAATGAGATAATTAACATTTTAAACTTATTTATAGGGTGTAACTCCCTTAAAAGGGAGAGTTTTTTTATATCCATCTGATATTTCTTCGTACATTGTGTTTTGGAACAAATTCTTCTTGGATGGTCTACCTCTCGTTGTGGGAGTTCTAATGTCTATCACTTTTACACTTATTTTGGTGACTCTAATATATGGGGTGTTTTCTTGAGAATTGTTTTTTGGAAAGTTCTTATTTTTCCCCAACTTCTCCTCATTGATAATCTCTTTAACTCTTTCTTCTGATTCCCCCTCATTTTTTGCATTTTCCTCTGCATTTGAATCTTGGTCCTTCCAATCCTTAGGATCTAAATCATGTTCTAGAATTTGAAATTTGTCTTATACTAGTATTTTATTGGTATTTGTATCATAATTTTGGCCATGTGCTTCCTGTTAGATAATTTCTAAACTGGTCTCTTCAATCTCTCGTATAATGTTAGCACTCTCTAGAGTTGACTATTTCAACTTTTCTAAAGTTTCCATTATCCTTGTTTGATAAGGATATCCTAGTTTAATGTTTTGAGGTATGTTTCCTTTTTCTTCTAGTTGATCTGGGATCTCCCTCCCTAGGATAACTTGTGGATCTATGGTGTCTATTTTTAACTTGTCTATATTTTCCTTTTTTGCATCTAATGTCAGGTATCTCTTCCCTAGTTTTAAAAGAGATCCCTCCCTTTTTCTGCCATGTGCTATTTTAGTCTGAATGGCACAATTTGGTTGAATGGCCTAATTTGTGACATTTTTCACACATTAATGTAGACCTCTCAAATGTATCCTCTATGTTTTAGTTCTATATGGCATATGTAAAATTATTGAGTTAGTTAAGTCTTGATTCAAAAAAGGGTTAATTCAAAATCTCATATGTACCAGTCTAGATCTTGACCTGGTTACTGAGTCAAGTGAAATTAGATAACCAAAAGATTTAGTTATACTTGCAAATAACTCATCTTCCCAAAATTCTATGGGTAAACCTGGAAGTCTCACCCAGATGGGCATTATATTTATATTTTATTTTCTAGATCAAATCCCAATTCCCATTTTTTGAGGATTAGCCCAGATTTTACTAAGGACCATGGTCTATCTACCAGTATCATGGCATTGTCTTTTGGATTTTTGAATTTAATCATGAAGAATCCATTAACCATTTCTAAAATTTCCATGTGTCTCTTTCTATTCCATTTCATTTTATCCCATGTTTTGAATGTGTCAATGTTGAGTCTCAATCCCATAAATTTGCCCACCAATGCTTGGTTCATCCTTGAGGAGTCTTTTTTATGAGATCTAAAATAATTTCAACATGAATCCTCTTTTCATCCTTTATATTTTTTAGGATTTCCATCGGGTTTGGATCATTTTTGGCCATAGATCCATTTAATCTATCAATCCAAGAAGCAAAATTTGAAAATGAACCATGGGGAAGATTTTCAGACTGATTACCTTTTTCAATAAATATTCCTTCTATTTTTAAAGATCTTGATAGCGTATCTGATCTAGAATCATCTCCATAGCCCTTCTCCCTTTCTAAGTCTGCATTTGAAAATTAAGATTCCCACCCATTTTTTAAAACCCCTCCACATTATTCCCTCTCCATCACTTTCATAAAGTTTTATGATGTTTCATTTTTCCATAAAAAATATTTTCCTCTCATGCAATCTATTATTGGTGAAATAATGCTACTAAAATTCTTAGTGAAATTTTTGTAATTTTTTTTAAAATCATAGAAACTTATTAATTCTATGATACTATTTAGAATATGTCACTCAACAATTTCCTTTACCTTTTATTCATCCATTCTTACACCATTTAATAAACCCCCAAAAATACCCAACTATTTTTAGTAAACTTTTACTTCTTTAGATTTACATAAAGTTTCTCCTTCCTTACAAAATATTATACCATTCACAAATTCTCTAAGTGATAATCTTCACTATTGTTAAATTTCAAAATGTCATTAAAATAAACCATTTTTTTTACCAATGTAATTGTTTAGGATCATGTTCAAAACCCTCATAAATGTGATGGATGCATTATATAATATAAAGGATATCACAATCAACTCATATGATCCATCTCTAGTATTGAATGTTGTTTTTCATTCATATCATTCATGAATCAAAATCTGATAGTATCGATGCAATATTTTAATCTTAGTAAAGTATTTTTCTACTGCAAGCACATCCATCATATTATTTGAATGAGTGTTGGTGTAGTCTTTTTCTCCTATGGGTTTTAGCTACATAGTTACATTAGCTTACTTAGGGATTTAGAGGTTATCTAGGAAGATTAGCAATACATTCAATGGAATGTGAAGTTTCACTATCTCTCCAACCAATAAATACATATCTCCTTTTGTATTATTCAACATTCAGTGAGCCTAGATTCATCAAGCTTCTTAGTTGTGAGTTGTGATAGCTTTGACAGTTGTGAGAGATATGAACTTCATATCTTTGTATAAGAAGTTCATCTCCATTATTGAATAAATTATGTTCAATTTCTACTATCTTTAAAATTTATTGATTCAATAGTTGTGTGTGTTTACTCTGTAGTCACTGATCTTGGATGTCTGATTCTGGATAACTCTTTTATGGTATTAGAGCTATCTTAACAGCCACTTGTCATTCTTCAAATCCTTTGTGAGTATCTTGATTTTGGATCCTCATAATGATATTTTGATTTTGGATTATTTGCATTAATCTATTGAAAACTAAATCTATGTTGTTATTCTCATGGATGATTTTAATTTCTTTTAGCTATGTGATGTGTGCTTGCCCGACTCACATGATCACTCCACCATGACCATTCATTAATCTAGAGATCCTAACAATTATCTTAATGAGCTATATGAAATATGTATTTGATATTTATTTTAATATTTTATCTACTATCCACACACATGATCTAATTTCTATCTTTCTATAGAATTAGCAATGTTGGTGTTACACATGGAAGGACTATTTATAAAAATTTGGACTTATACCCACTAAATTGGAGTGGATAAAACTTTTTATAAATATAATTTTCTTATGTTACAAATAAATTAGACTATATCAAACCATTTGGACATAAATCATTTTGAATGAATTGGACTATTTTAAATAATATATCCTTATGTCCTCTAAAGTGGAGTGGATAAAATTTTCTCTAGAAAATAAATTTCTTATATTCCAAATAAATTGGAGTGTTTAAAACCATTTGGACATAGATCATTTTGAATAAATTGGGATATTTTAAATAAAATGTATTTATACCCACTAAAGTGGGGTGAAGATAATTTTCCCTAAAATTAAATTTGTTATATTCAAAATAAATTGGACTATTTCAAAGCATTTGGGCATAGATCATTTTGAATAAATAGGGTTAGTTTGAAAATTTTAGACTTATACCTATAAAATGGAGTGAAGAAGATTTTTCCAAAATTAAATTTTATTTATTCCAAATAAATTAGATTGTTTCAAACCAATTGAGCATAGATCATTTCCACTAAATTGGGCTATTTCAAATAATTTGAAATTATAACCACTAAAGTGGAGCGCAGAATATTTTCTCCATAAATATATTTTCTATATTCCAAATAAATTGAGTTATTTCAAACCACTTGGGAGTTGATCGTTTTGAATAGATTGGACTGAATATAACTCATGGCACCCTTTTGGGCCTTCTTACTAATCATCTATCCTTTAAAGTAGCTTCCATTCCTAGGTCACGTAGCACCATTTAACTAGCCAAATTATGGATGATAACATATTAAGCAATCTAGTTCATCTATATAATATAATAATATCCTGACAATTGTTCATTTTTCATTTGGAATATCTTCATTAGCAAGTGTCAATATATCAATTCAATAATTTCAAGGAATATTGAAATATAAATCAAATATCACTTAATCAGATCAAAGTAATTCTAAATTAGAATCAATTATTTTGAAATTAATTGAACTATATTTGAAATAATTTAGAATTTATTTGTATGAAATTTATGATAATGTTTATTACTATAATTATAGTTTCTAATTAATAAATACACTTGAAATAATTAGGTGAAGTTACATCTTTATAAACATTGGTTCATATATATTAGCATGTATTTTTTGCTTAATCCCAAGAATGTGATGATTGACATCATTGTGATTCATCAATAATTTTCATATTTTTGAATTTTATTTCTAGTATATCTACTTGAAGTAACATAACTCATTTTCAATTTTTGATTTGTAAGACAATTTTGATAATTACAATTAATGAATAATGTGTTGACAATTAAAAAATCATCTCCAAAGGCCTCTCTAAAAATAAGTTCATCCAATTTTTTTATGTTTATATTGAATGACTTAAAATATATTTCCCCAAACAAACATGAAATTTGAACTTTTGTAACCTATGGCTTGAATGAGTATCCTCAAACGATTATCTTCTATCATTGACCAAATGCCAATGTGAGAAAAAGACTGCAGTGCAACCTTCAAAATTTATTTGGAATAATCTTGAATGTAGTATGACATATTTTCTATTTTATAATCTTTTTTTCCTATATCATGTATTTTTGTATCTATTGTTTTGTGTACAACAAATAATATTAATTCATAAAACCCCAAAATAAATAGTTTTTTAGAAGTCAATTTTAGATCCTCCTTTGAAATGCCTACAATTTGTTAAAAAAGAAATGAATCATTTGTTAAAAATATTATATTATAATAAATATAACATGAAAATTTTCTAATAAAATGTTTTACATGATACTAGACTAGTTGTTGATGCGATTTTGATTTACATTTCTTATTGTAACATAAAAACATAATGTGTTTCATTTGATTCATTTTTTTTCATTTATTTAAATTTTATAAAGATTTATATAAACACATAAAAATAAATACATGCTCAGGCACATTGTAACTATAATAATCATTATACATGGATGTACCATATTTATTGTCAGTTTTGTAACATACATATGCATATAAAAGTTCATATTGAATCATTATAATTTGATCATGACTTTATCATTTTTGAAATAGTGTTGTTTTGCCATAAATCAATTCTCATAGACATTGATAGGAATTTAACATTGATCAACCAACACCTATATTCTACTAGTAATGAAAGTATAAATTATTCTTATGCATACCAATACATATTTATATGTTTATATAGCCCATCACAACAAATAAAATATTGGATTTACTCTTCTAATCCATAGTTCACTATCACTAAATTCAAATGAATATACACCTTAATAGTTGAACCCCCTTCATATAATTCCAATAAGATTAATCAAATAAAAAATTATTCAAATCAATAGCAATATAATTGTTTCTTGCACAATATACTTTATTATTATTTTGTTGATAAATAACACATGGATACTTTGCATCAAAATTTATTGTATTGAAGACATACCATAACACATACTGTATTATTCTAAAATAGGTATATTATACATGTAAACAACATTGTAATGGGTAAATTAAACATGTTAACAACATTTTAATGGGTAAATATAACCACATTCAAATCTACACAATAATAGAAGGAACCCACATTTTCAAATCCCAAGTTGATGAAAGTCTATATTTTATTGTCTTCTATAATCTCCTGTCCATGAAGAAATATTCAATTGTAATATGTTTAAATAAATAAATAAAATTAATATAATCTAGACTTTTATGAATTTCTATAATTATACATTTATTGAAAGAGGTTTTTGTATGCAATCAAAATTGCATGATGCACATGAATTAATTCTAGATTAGATAATATAAACTACACCTACACTTCTGATTGGGTATATACTTGTTAAGTGGGAGCACAACCAATGTGGAGATCTGATACCCCTAATAAGGGGATCCCTTATATCACTTGTCACAACATATCATGCTAGGAAGGGTTCCCAATCATACAGTCTAACACAATCACACAACAACCCTAAAATATTCCTATGATTTGATATTTCACTTATAATAACAAATAAGAAAGTAAACTATTCTAATAACAAGAAAAGTAAAATAGGCTAGTGCACACCAAAGCTTGTGGCATAATGTTCGGGTTAAAACAAAATAAATAAATAATAACTAAACTAAACATGCATATAAGACATATACTCAGGTCAATGTATACATAATCTTAATACATGGAAGAGAAAAATATATATTGCATTATATATCTACTATTACAAAGGAGAAATAAAGTTAGGAATAATTACCTTTGAAGATGAACCTACCTAGTCTTAATCTCTCTTGGCCAATGTGCTTTGGAAGCAATTATTGTGGTTGTAAGGATGACCAAGATAAATCATCTCTAGAATACATGACCTACCTAAGAATCCAAAAGACTTTTCCATAAGACAAGTTCAGAGCTCCAAAGAAAGTATTGAACCCTAAAGCTTTATTCCTCAGGTAGAATGGTGAATAAATAGATATTCATTTGAAAATCTTCACTTATGAAATGGTGATAAATAATGTTTTATATATAGTAATAACTTGCCTAAATTTTTTTAAACATGTCAGCTATAATAGGTCAATTGGGTCGACCTAACACATTTTTAGGCAAACTCACTAGGTCTATGCTAGGTTGGTTGGGATGCTAATAAACTAAAAGAGCTAACATGCCCCCATAGCACACTAGATCAACTAGGTTGACCTAGTTTGCTAAACAAGTCAAAAATGTAAGAAGGCAAGAAATGAAGGAATAAATCATGAAAATGATTGGAATGGATATGAAAGTGAGATATAAGCTTAAGGTTAAAGGTTTTAGGATATAAGAGTGTAGATGGAAAGTGGAAAAATGAACAATAATCTTACAAATCACTGATTGTCTACCCACCTCTTTTGCAGTGCACCCCTTAAGGCATGAACTTAGAAAGATTGAGACTCAACATGTTCCTTCAAGATATGAAGTTTCAATAATCAATAAAAGTTTTAAAATATTATTTGTATACATATTCCCCAGCTAAAGCTCATCATGTGTTATGTATGTATAACATGGGATGATTCTTTGGAGATAGAACATGATAACTCATAATGTTGATGCTAAGTGTGGTGAATTAAGAAGAAATAAGTTAAATGAAAGGATAAAATTGAAAAACACATACCTTTAACTTACCTTAATGTTGTAGATAAAGAAGAAGACTACAAGAAAGTGAAGGCATCTAATGTAAATTACATTAGGTGAACCTATAGAAGTTAGTGTAGAAAAAGCCATAAATCAAAAAAATGGGAAAATAGGTATATGATAGTGAAAAAAAATATCTATGTTAACATGAATCCAATGCATTTTATGGTTTGAAAAATGGATGAGTAGAAACAAAGATATGAGAAAAACAAGGAATTTAAAGAAAAATAATTAAAGAATTTAATTTACTAAAAAGTGGTTTAAAAGAGGAAAAAGAGAAGTCATTTTGTTATTTTTAATTATGAAAGAAAGGAAGGAGAGATATGAGACCAACCAAGGCTAGGATGGTGAGGTAACAACATGCTAGATGAAGGGGATACCTAGAGGTAGCAACAGGTGCACTACAGGTATGCAACTATGGATTTCAAACCAAATTTTGAAATTTGTATTAAATTAACTAAATTTTTTAGGAAAAATTGATTTTAAGAATTTATATATGTCAAAATTGAACAAAATTAAATTCTAAGGGTAGAAAATAGGAAGACAGGAAATGGGTTAGCTAAGTCAACCTAGTATGTTGAATCAGGGTAAACATCCATATGGTTGACCTAGTAGGTATAGGTCAACCTAGTATATTCTGCAAGATAAGACCTAGCGAAAAAGTACCCAATTGGTCTATAATGGCAAAAATGGAAACATAACACTAGGGTGAAGAAAATAAGAGAAATAATATTAAATTTAGGATAAAATAAGATAAAAATAAGGAAATTTTGGTCAAACTAGGCTGACCAAGGAACTAGAATAAACACAAAAAAGCATGCCAAAAGTTTAAAAAGGGATAGTATGGCCCAAAATGACAAAAGAAGGGAAAGAGGGACCAAAATAGGATAGAATAGATCAAAATGAATAAATTATTCTTGTTTTTTTTATTAAAAATAGAATGTATAAAGAAATTATTGTCATTATACGTGACATGAAAGAACTAATACATCCTTTGTTGTTTCTTGATTGCAGAGATGGTGTGGTTCTTGAGGTTGTTAGACATGTCTTGGTTATCAGATTTGTTAGATAGGTTGATAGATGGAGATAGATCTAGACTTATATCCATGGATATACGAGGTATATTATATATGTACAGGATCCCCCTTAGTATAGATGTGTTGGTCATATTCCTTGGTTATTGGGAACAACTGACCAACACCTTTTGATGAGAGGTGAATGGGGATGTGATAGAGGTGGATATCACACTAGAGGATGGCCATACCATCTTAGGAATACCTATATTAATATCACTAGTGACCGTACAGATACTAGACAACATAGAGGAGAGGAGATCCTTAACCATGTGGGATGCAAGTTCAAAGATGATATTTTTGGGCTGGAGAGTGAGTATAGATGATGTGTATATATCTTAGATGCTAGATATCTAAAAGTTGGTGATAGGACTTATGACATAGTAAGTGCTCTGTCACAAATAAGATGACAAGGTATCATTATACATGGTAGCCTTGAGTAAGATAATGCTAGAGGAGGGAGTATTATATGATTTGGGATTTGTCATTTGGGTCTAACTTGTTCATGATTTATTCAAGATGTAATTCAGAGGACATAAGACCATGGGATCGATCATACTATTGACAACATGGATATATGAGATATTTATTATGTATTAGCTAGTTGGGTTGCCCCATGTGGTCAATGATAGGTCACCTCAAGTGAGGAGATGGAGGGAGGACCAAGTAGTATATGACATGCCCCATGTGCTAATGTTATAAATGGTGAATGTACCAACATATTATGCTGACCATATGAGTAACTAATAACTACCTAAGAAATATGGCACATAGTTAGACTAGCATTAAAGAGGCAAGAGGTGATATGACACTATACATGGTGGAGAGAGCCATATCTAGTAGCATAAGCACTAGGGTAGATGGGTCTACCTCATCTAGTGAAATTTATACTCATGCTTGAGTAGTGGACGCAAATCAAGCTAATGTAGGCACATGTAGTAACCCACACCAAGTTGGTATAACCACAAGTTTAGATAGTACATTTTTAGTGGTAGATATAGGTATTAATATCTCTGACCACCTTGTTATAGCATACCATTCAGTGGAGTTAGATGAAGGTCTCAGTAGCTAACATGGCTAGGCCACGAGATAGGATGGAGCTCAACCATAGTGTTAAGGTTTTATATATGGTTATATATGTTGTATCGAACTTTTGAGATATATATATATATATATATATATATATATATATATATGTATGTTGTATCAAACTTTTGAGATATATATATATATATATATATATATATATATATATATATATATATATATATGTATATATATATATATGTATGTATATATATATATATATGTATATATATATATGTATATGTATATATATATATGTATATATATATATATGTATATATATATATATATATCTATATATATATATATATATATATATATATATATATATATATATATATATATATATATATATATATATATATATATATATATATATATATATGATGTGCCTTTTTAGATTATTGGTGTTGGTTGTGTATGTTGTCTTTAAGATTGTTGTATTTGTTCATTATGGTTGAGCTTATCGATTCTTTAGATATATTTCTTTCTAGCACATGTATTTAGCTTTGTATGATATGCTATAGGAAATATATGTGGTGTATTTTCTTTTCTAGCTTTATGGATTACACATGCATGGTTAAAAATAAATAGGAAAAAAAGGACTTGTAATAATATAATCAATCAAGAAATGTACTACACACTAGTTCATGTTGGGAAATGTGTTATAAGAAAAAATGACTAAGTATAAAAATCTAAAAAAATTGCAAACAAGATGGTAAAAGGACATTTGTTTTTAAACCAATGTAAAATATTTTTGACCAAATCAAAACAAATAAAATCATACTAAATATCATATTGGGATGTATGGAATATAATGTAATAAAATGGAAGGTATGTAAAAGGGCATAAATGGTAATAAAAACAAATCCAAATTAAGTCAATCAATTTATAATATTTCATGATGGGAAGTACAAAATAAAAACAAAATTTTAAAAAATGTGGTCTTAAATTTATCATACTAATTCCATCTAGGAAGTATGATAAATTCAAGAAATGGTTGTAATCTTACATACATTTGGAAAATAAAAGGCAAAAAAAAAACTAAAGTAAGTATAAAACATACTAAATATCAAGATGGGAAGTATGTCAATGACGTGTAACTTCATAATCAATAAAATATTATCTCTTAATTGATGCATGTAATTTGGATGGTGAATTGATTATTGGAAGACTTTTTGAGGAGGGCTAGGTCCTATCTATGGTCTTACAAAGTAACTCACAAATGAAATCCCATGGGGAGTGATCAGTACTCAACACAATACTTCCCAAGAAGAAATATGAGGAAAGGGAATGTAAAAATAAAATACTTAGGCATCTTATGAGAATACCTTTGGATTTAAGATGCATATTAAGGACATGAGAAGACACTAAGTGACTAGTGGTCTTCTATGTATAAAGGAAACCTATTCGTTATAGACACAAATCTCTATAGGAAAATAAGTGTGTTACTAAGATTAACTCATGAAGGTAGATTGGTACAATGAAAATTAAAATGGACCTACCTCCCGTCGATGTGTTCTTTTCTCCTTAGGACCCCTTATAGAGTTGTCAGTCTACTATGAAGATTGGGTACTTGTATGAGAAAGTAGGTAGGTAGCACTAGAATGTTTTTTTATTCTCCTATTCTAATCTACTAGCCTACGACACCCCAAAGAACCTTAGCTCTATCATGATGCCAACTATGGATTTTGAGCTTCAACTAGAATAAATAGATGTGATTTTAATCACACCTTTTAATGTGATTTGAATTTTATGATATTCAACATTTTTGACTTTTGATATCATTGCCTTTTATTTAAATGATTTAGATTTTAACTTTATTTTAAAGGGATTTATTTTCAAGATTCCTCCTCCATACAGATTTTGAATGAAAAATAATGAGAGAGATAGTGATACACACTAATGGTCTATAGGCTAAGGCTAAAGAAAGCTAAGTAACCCAAGACAAATGACTGACTAGAACACTTAGGCTTAAAATTGAACTAGTATGTGATCTCAAGTGTCAACTATGTATATGATTAGTTTTGAGAAAAGGAAGAAGTATAAATGATATCCAAAGGTGGACCAACAAAAATAAATAGTATTTTGAAATACTATTTTCTAATTGATCACATGGTAATAGGAGATAATAAACAAAGGGAATAGGGTAGATATAATCAAGTCGCCATGATAACTATCTATGAAAAATAATAATAAGAAAGTAAACAATCATGAAGATACAAGGGAAGAGTTTTAATATAAACTTTAGATGAAAAGAAATCAATAATAAGTGAAAAATAGAAATTATAAGGAAAAATACAATTATATATGAAAACATAAAATAAAAACATAAGATAACTCTAGTACAAAAAGAAGGAGAAACTTGATATAAGATAGAAAATAATTTGACACAGTGTCAAATGATATAATAAAATATATAAATAAGATTTGAGCACACGTCCAATACAAATATAAAATGAGGAAGCACCATTTATGTGCTCATAAGTACTGGTAATTATCGATAAACATTATCCTAGACATCAGATAAATCTCTATGAAGCTGAAAACAAATAACTACTAATGTTTTGTCAAGCTTTGTTGAATACTAGACAAATACTTATTTTTTAATATCCTAAACTAAAAAATTAGGAATATTCATTGGATCATGTTGAGGATGGAAATTGGGTAAAGGATGGTTAGGAGAATGCATGGGAATGGGATCTATGGGAGATTTAGTAATCATCAGTGGAGAAGAATCCATGGGTGAAGGAGGGTCCATAGGTGGAGAAGGAACCATAGGTGAAGGTGTCCTCTCTACTTTGCAATAAAGAGGACAAATGAAAAAATTAGTAAATATAAATGTTGGAACATGAGAAGATGCATAAAAAGAATCAATTAAATAAGAATGATAATGCACAATCTCAATAGCATGGGCTTGGGAAAGACCACCTAATAAAGGATCATCTAAAGAATAGCCATCATCATAATCTAGCATATGAAGATAAATGACACAAGATTTAATAAATTTGTCATCATAAGAAGCATGGTGAATAGAATTTTGAATCTTGGATAAGACTATAGGTATGTCATCACAAGGAGGTTTACAAGAATGAGGTTTTAAGGAAGTAGGAAGCTACAAGATGAGATGCAGTGCAATATTAGAAGTTTTTATCTTTAAGTTAATCTCATTAGACTCATCATCATTAGAGTCTAAAATGTTGGGAGGAAAGTTACCAATGAGTTTGGGATGCCCATTGTAAACTCTCTTGAGTTGATAGGAAATTTTAAACATTGTTACTCATGGAATGGAATGATAAGCAAAGGCTCAAGAGTAAAAATCTTGAAAACACCATGATCTTAGAATTATTCAAAATTCTAAGGGTTAATATCCCCTTGAATCCTATAAATGGCTACATTATAAGGGAATTTAATGCATTAGAAAGTGAAAGAATTGATATATCACATACGATGAGTCCACAGCCTACCAAGAAAGATGTTATAAGAAATGGGAAAGTTAAAGATCATCACTTTTACATGAACAATGATAGGTGGGATAGTAATGAGAAGCCACACACACCCAAAAGGAGTCATTTTCCTATTATAATATCCTTGGTAGGTGCTACGTGTCAGATTAATATTAAATTATGAATATCCAAGGGTTTTAATGAAATCAAGAGAAGTAATACAAGTGCCAGAACCCTCATCAATCAATGCTCATTTAAATTGGATATCACGTATTTAAATGTTAATAAATAAGGGAGGATCATCTATATGAATTATAATCTCTTTGAGAATCATATATGTGATGGGAAATTTAAAAAAAAGAGAAGTGTCAATAGTTTCATCAACATTGATGGACATCTCTTCACATTTTTGTAAGATACTATCCTCAAAACCAGATAATGTTGATTCCTATCCTACTAAGGGAGGATGAGGGACATTCATCTTAAATAATAGTTGTATAAGATGGTTTTGATGATGGAAAGAGGTCTTCATAAAGTTAAATAAATGGAATTTGAGATGGGAGATTAGTGAGTTCCATAATGGGATCCCACTCATCATAACCCATAAGAAGATTGTTAGATATAGGTGTGTAATGGTTAAGGAGGTCCTCAGAAAGAGAAACCAAAGAACATTTAAATTTGTGTTGATATTAATGATAAGGTTTTGAATAATGTTTTAAATTATTTGGTGATGAAGAATTATTTGGTTTAGATAGATCTTTAGAAGTAGAATAAGTGTTAATATAAGGTTGATTATCATTCAAAGATTGATTGGTATTAGAATATGATGGAAGAATGGTAGAAATAAAATGGGATGTGTTATCCAAGGGAGAATCATAAGTTGGACTATAATCAAAGGTTATAAGATATTATTTCCCCATTACTCATTCAAATGAGTTGGAGAAGAATTTTGGATAACATGTTATGTCTTAGAAGGAGGCAGGGTATAGATAGGTTGCGAATTGATGAAAGCCACCACCCTTCACATATTATTCATGATAACCACATTATCTTTAAAATTTAGTTCAAAAAGACATTATAAATTATTTGTGGAAGGGGTGGGCTTGTCTTGGTTTTCTTTAATAGGTTGATGATTAGGTAAATGATCTTTACAGATCATTAAATGAGAATTTGCTTGATTCAAGTCTTGAGTTTAAACATGAGATTTGTAGTCCTTGAAAGAAATTTAATAGGATTTTTAATGTTTTTAAATGATGAAATCATGATCAAAATTATATAAAAGAATAAAATATATACCTAAATTATGAATTTGTCAATAGGTCTCATGAGAGTGACCCCAACTATCATGAAACCAACAAAACTTGCTAGGATCATACCGAGTTTTCGTAGGATGAGTAGGGTTAATCTATCAAGAAAGATTCCTAGGTAGATGATTAATAAATTCATATAAGGAAATAGGTTTATGAACATTAATGTTATTTGGTGAAGATAAATGAGGATTACTATATTTTTGAGAAGGAGTTGATTTTGAAGAAGGGGTAGGAATAATAGCTTGAACACTATGAATTGTATCATATGAATAGATAACACCATCATCGATAATATTATGGTTTTTGTTTTTAAGTAATAGAAGAGGACTTGTGGAAGGTTTGTGTGGCTTGAATTGATGCATAAGGAAATCTTGTCATTTGGCTTGGTCTATGGCCTCCTCTAGGGTATGTGAAGAAAGGGTGTAGACTCAATATTGTAATTTAAGATAAAGAGCATTGGTAAAGAGATGAAAGAGATTATCATTAGCCATGTTATGTTGACACTTATTTGGAAAAGTATTCCATTGTTTAATAGAGGCTTGGGTAGTTTTGTTTTCATTTTGTTTGTAATTGATAAAATGGGCCAAATCATTTTCAGTAAGATCACTAGTTTGGAATTCTTCTACTAAACCATTCACTAAATCTTCTAAACTAGTAATGGAATGAGATATAAGTTGATTATACCAATCCAAAGCATCACCTATGAGGGTTTTGGAAAGGAGTTTGGTAGTAGAAAAGGTGTTTAGTTTGACCCAATCCTTATAAAGATTTCCAAATGTCTTAAGATGAAGTGTAGGATTGATTGATCCATTATAAGAGATTGTAGGTGTTATACCTCGAATGTCAATATTATCAATTTGAGTGGTAAGAGGTTCATTTTGTAAATGATTTATGACATTTTTGACTAATGGAGGTTGAGGAATGATATTTCCTTAAGAATATCAAAGAGGGAGAGGAGGAACACTTTTGTTATGTGTGCCCCAAGTCATTGGTTAAGGATTGGATTGAAGATTAAGAAGGTGGTTTTGCATTCACATCATTTGATTCATGTTATGAGATTGGAATGTGTTCATTTTATTGATATCTTATAGTAATAATTGATGATTTTTATTAGTGTTATTATAAGAAATAATATTGGTGTTTGTGTTGGTATTAGTGGATTGGGTACCACTATTAGTGTTGATATGAGCTTGAGAAGAGTTATGAGGATTTGAGGCATTAGTGTAAAAATTTACTTATGAAGTAAAATATAGACTCATAAATGGTTGAGAGGAAGAAGCACTAGAAGCATGAGTGCCTTGGGTAAAAAACAATGAACGAGTGGATGGATTAAGGATGTTGGGTCTTAAGAGAGGCCCACTAGATGTAGGACTAACTATGTTAGTTGAGATACTAGGCATAGATGTAGAAGAAGTTAATGAATAAAATGTCATGGCATAAGGTGTCAAGATTGAAGGAAGAGGTTGAGAATCAAAAAAATTGGTACCTCCAAATCTAGTTGAGAATGTGGAAGTAGGATAATGAGGTTCTTCAACTTGACAGATAATCATAAGGTTATAAATGGTAGATGGAGATTTCCTTATATTTTGAAGTATTTTTGTGATAAAGAAAAGCATTTCAAGAGTATAATCTAACTCAAAATGATCCTCTAATAGAAGAGGAGGGTTTTGTTGTAAAGAGGTATGAGGATTCCCATAGTTCATTATATGGGTTGTAATATGAACATTACTAGCATTCTTGAACGGAACTCTACTTTGTCTATGGGAGACCCTTTTAGGATTGATAAATTCCATCATGTTTATTGACTAAAATTCAATGTTCTCACCAAATAGATAGTTTATGATGAAAGGGAAAGAAGGAAAGATAAGAAAGAAAAGAATTAGAAAGTGACTAACGTAGAACTAGGTTGACTTGGTCGACCTAGTGCAAAAATAGGGACTGTGAAAATCTATAGGGTCCACAAGATTGACCCAATATAGAGAACAAAGACTAATAGAAAGGGTAAAAATCTTGTAAACATTGCTAGGTTGACTAGGTCCACCTAGTGTAGTGTACAGTGAAAGATCTCGAACTAGAATTGAATGCAAATAAAATTGATTTCAAATACTTGCAGCATTCAATCAAATGGACAAAGATATAAATCTGAATGTAATTGATAATATAGTCCAGATGTCATAAAATTATTACAGATGTGGTCTCAATGCCCAATTATTATATCAAACTACCAAATTGGAAATAAAAACCTGGGTCTGCGTGCTCGGCCTACTGTGTCCAAGAAAAACACAGTCGCTGACGTCAGTGATGATGATGCCGACATTGGTCGATACACTGCCACCATCGGTCATCTAGTGGCGATCTCTGCCTACCTATGACTGCCTGACTGTTGGTGTCGATCGCTAATCGGCCGATGTCGGTCTATGTGTCGATGCCGGTCTTTGTAATAACCTGTGGCCCACAACTGCAAACTGTGCCCTTCCCTTTTTTGGATTTGCTGGTACGTCCTGGTGCTGATCTATACGGATTCCGTACCAAACCTGATCTGACTATAAAAATATATAAATCTTAAAACAAAACTAAGGAATAAATACCTGGAAACCTCTGCATATGCTGAACCCTGATATACTCAGTGAATGGCCTCTGAAGCTCCAGATCTGATCAATATGCACAATCTGAATTCCGTCACGAATCCACCTCTGAAAAGTGTTGGGTTTTCATCCAACTCTTCTCCAATCTACTAAAGGTTTGTGTCCTCAGATATTTCAGCTGAATCACTGATTCAAGCTTCACAATACTCAGAATAATTTTTGCAACAAAGATATTAGATGATCCAAATGCTTTGCCTTCCCCTTCTTTTAAAGGCTTCCAGGAAACTTCTAGAAGAAGTCAAATTTATTTTATTAAGCTATTTTATTTATTTCCATAATAATTAATTAAACCACTTTATTATAAATTTGGGGACATTACAGTCCTCCCTTCGTGGAGATTGCTTGTCTTCAAGCAATTCACCCCTAATAACCAACACCACTTCCAGGATCCTATATCATTCTCAGAAATCTGCAAACTCTACTATCTATAACACTATGCTGCAAAATACCTGTGAATACACTCTCCTTATTTCTCCTAGAAAGTAGTGTGATGATTCTCAATATGTAATTAGCAAACTTACCATCACATACCTTAGACTTCGCCAAAGGCCGCTGCGCTACTCTGATTATCAAACTCTCCAATTCCCCATAGGGATGATGACTCATAATTGGGAGTGAAAATGTGATAGAATCATTTACTTCATCACTCATAAAATGAGTCTCCATCCTACAAGATGATACCTCCTTAGATCCGCCATCTAGCACTGCCCTCAAGATAGTCTTCTTTCCCTCAAAAATGAATTCTAACTCTAACTGTGTCTGTACCTACTCAACACTCTCCATGCTATCTTCAATATCAGTGTTGGGTACCTCCTCTGACTGAAATTGCAACTCCTGTAGATCTCGTTGTAAACCATCACAAGATGATCCTATTGTGACTCCTTTTTGTCTCTCTATGTTCTGAAGATGTTTTCTCGCATTGGCAGCCACTGATCTAGCCTCTTTAGCTTTTTGTAACCATTCTTCATTAAGTTTTTTGGACTTATTTACCTCTTTGCTGCCCAAATATACAAAATCAGTCCTCTTATCCTGGATATCTTCATGTCTACCAAATGGTGTAGTGCTGCCATCAATGGGTGATATCATATCATTGGCTTTCTCATGATCACAAGCTCCTATGTCACCAGAATGAGGGGATATAATGCTTCTGTCCTCAAAACAATTAGTGATGACATCATGCCATTGTAAAATGTCTTCTTCATCATGTGTATTCAAAATATTAGTGGCTGCTCAACTAAGCATAGGATCAACTTTCACAACACATGATTCTTGCCCATCCAAAGAGGCTACAATAGAAGACTGGTGTCTATGCTGACTTCCCACCATAGATACTGATCTGCTTTGTCTGCCTCTATGTCTATTCACCTCCAACCGCTCCAAGGAATACTGTAATCAGTCTAAGGCTTGAACAATCATGGACTGAGTAGTGATGAGAGTTTTCATCATTTCTATCTCTTCATTAGATTTATCTTTTGGAGGGATGTTGGGTGGTGTAAGCCCAAACATCTTGTAGAGTTTTCCCATTGTGAAACAATCTGATAACAAAATAGTTTCACTAGGAATTCCACAACACAAAACCTCACAGGCTGGCAGGATGCACGGCTCTGATACCACTGAAAGATCCCAAACTAGAATTAAATGCAAATAAAATTGATTTCAAATACTTGCAGCATTCAATAAAATGGACAAAGATATAAATCTGAATGTAATTGATAATATAGTCCAGATGTCATAAAATTATTACAGATGTGGTCTCAATGCCCAATTATTATATCAAACTACCAAACTAGAAATAAAAACTTGGGTCTGCGTGCTCAGCCTGCTGTGTCCAAGAAAAATACAGTCGCCGATGTCGGTGATGATGATGCTGACGTCGGTCGATACACTACCGTTGTCAGTGATTTGGTGGCGATCTCTGCCTACCTGTGACTTTCTGTGACTACCTGACTACCGGCATCGGTTGCTGATCGGCCGATGTCAGTCTATGTGCCAATGCCGGTCTCTGTAATAACCTGTGGCCCACAACTGCGAACTGTGCCCTTCCCTTTTCTAGATCTGCTAGTACGGCCTGGTGCCGATCTGTATGGATTCCTTACCGAACCTGATCTGACTATAAAAATATATAAATCTTAAATCAAAACTAAGGAATAAATACCTGGAAACCTATGCATATGCTGAACCCTGATATACTCAGTGAATGGCCTCTGAAGCTCCAGATCTGATCAATATGAACAATCTGAATTCTATCACGAATCCACCTCTGAAAAGTGCTGGGTTTTCATCCAACTCTTCTCCAATCTACTGAAGGTTTGCATCCTCAGAGATTTCAGCTGAATCACCGATTCAAGCTTCACAATACTCAGAATAATTTTTGCAACAAAGATATTAGATGATCCAAATGCTTTGCCTTACCCTTCTTTTAAAGGCTTCCAGGAAACTTCTAGAAGAAGTCAAATTTATTTTATTAAGCTATTTTATTTATTTCCATAATAATTAATTAAACCACTTTATTATAAATTTGGGGACATTACATACAGGGGCTAAAAAAGATGTTAGGTTGATAGGGTCAACCTATTTTGGTGAATAGGAATAAGAAAGAGATGATAATAAGTTTTTGAAATGAAATAATAAATTTTGTAGTTGATCTAAGAAATTAAATGCATAAATTAGATAGGTAGTCAATTAAATTGATGTTGGTCAATATAATTGATGCACACAAAGCAAAACCTTTCACCAACATTGGCTATTGCAAGTTCTTGCACATATAATTGAGCAAAGAACAAGAAAATAAATTGTAAAGTAAAGTTGTCTAATTAGTCAACCTAGAATATTAATTATATTATTATGAGTAATTTTAAATGATAGAGAGTTGGATATAATCAAGGTACTAGATAGCAATTTATGGATTGTTTCAGGTGAGTTTAGGATGAAATGGAATGTAGTGGCAATGATACAAGCTTGGTATTGGGGCACACCCCCACACTTCACACACTATAATGATAAGGGTGTTAGATGCTTATCTATAATATACCATTAACCACACTTTATACTTGACTAGAGCATCAAGTCAGCTTCCCCCTTGGTAAAAAAATTCAATTAGGATGGACTGGGTAGTCAAATGTTAAAATACTTGCTGATGCTATATGATTTGGTTGTGTGTCCATAAAATATAAATATTGAAACTAAGTGGTTAAATAAAAACCTCCTAATTAGACTATGTGAACTATTCTAAGCATGTAAATAACTAAAAGGAAAGATGTGATTAACATACAATGTGAATTCCAAATTTGAAACAAAGTATATTGAAAACATTATATGCATGACATACAAAACTAGGTTTACAGGGTCAGGCTATTACTACTGAGGATAGGTCTAGAAAACCTACTAGGTTAATTAGGTTGACCTAGTTATTTTAGATAACACATAGAACACAAAACTAGGTCAACCACATCGATCTAGTTAGATATGCAGGGGAAGTTTTAAAGACTTCAAAATTGAAAATAAAATACAAAATAGAAAGAAATAGAGAATAAAAAACTGACCTTGATGATTTAGAGATGGAAATGTAGGATATTGTTAATCTGAAACCTTGGAGAAAACTATCAAAATCTTGTAAACTAGGTCAAACTGATCAACCAAACAATACAAAAACTTTTTGAAAAAGTTCTAAAAATGCACTGGATCAACTTGGTTGACCTAGTTGACTAAACTAAAAGTTTGAAAATTAAATAGGTTGAGTTGGTTGACCTAGTAGGATAATCTAGAAGTCTAAAAACCTGAAACATATAGTAGTTCAAGATGATCGATTAGGATGTATAGGAACCTAATGTAAAGAGGTTGAAAATGTGCTAGTTCTACCTGGTCAACCTAATAGGCTGAACTAAAAGTCTAAAAAGTGCTAAAAACTTGTATTAGGTCAAATTGATTGATCTAGTTACTTCTTCCTACATATAGAGAAAAATAATTGGGTCAACATCATTGAACTAGTATGTCAAAATATATGATATAAATGATGATAAAAAGAATGAAATAAATGAAGTAAAAGTGAACAAATCTTGTAAGGATCTAATTCACACCAGGTTTAACAAAATGTATGCAGTTGAAATTTCATGACATACATGAATTAATCCTAGATCAGATAAGATAGAGCACACATACACTTCGGATTGGGTATACACTTGTTAAGTGGGATCATGATCAATAAGGGGATCCATTCAACCTAATTAGGGATTCACTTGTATCACTTGTCACAAAATATCATGATAGGAAGGGTTCCAAATATTATAGTCTAACATAATCACATAACAACCCTAAAAGATTCCTATTATTTGATATTTCACTTATGTTAACAAAATAAAAGTAAGATATTCTAATAATAAGAAAAGTAAACTAATATAGTGCACACCAAAGCTTGTGGTACAAAGTGGGGATTAGAACAAAACCAATAAACAAAAACTAAACTAAACATGAATTGGATACATATACTCACATCAATTTACATGGAATACTAATATATGGAAGATAAGAATACATATTTCATTATCAATCTACTCTTACAAAGGATAAATAAAGTTAGGAATACTTACCTTTGAAGATGAATGTGTCGAGCCTCAACCTCTCCCTTGGGTAAGGTGCTTCACAAGAGATTAGTGTGGTTTTAAGGATAACCAAGATAAATCATCTCTAAGATATTTGACCTACCTAAGAATAAAAAATACTTCTCCACAAGACAAGATTAGAGCTTCAAAGAAAGTATTGAAACCTAAAGCTTTATTCCTCAAGTAGAATGGTCAATAAGCAAATGTTCATTCACACTTATTTGCTTAATTATTTGATCTCTTATGAAATGGTGGTAAATTATCTTCTATATATATTATTAACTTTCCTAAAAACTTTCAAACATATTAGTTGTACTAGGTCGACTAGGTCGACTTAACACATTTTTAGGAAAACTCACTAGGTTTGTGCTAGGTTAGCTATGATGCTAATAAAAAAAGAGCTAAAGTGTCCCCAAAACACAATAGGTTAACTGGGTTGACCTAGTTTTTTGAATAGGTCAAAAGGGTAACAAGGCAAAAAATGAAGGAATAAAGCATGATAATGACTGGAATGGATAGGAAAGAGAGACATAAGCTTAGGGTTCAAGATTTTAGGTGACAAGAGTGTATACAACAAGTGGAAAAAGGAATAACAATATTATGAAGCATCGATGGTCTACCCACCCCTTTTCTAATGCACTCCTTAAGTCATGCACTTAGAGAGATTGAGACTCGACAGGTTCCTACAAGATACAAAGTGTCAGTAATTAATAAAAGTTTTAAAATATTTTGTATATAGTTTTTACCTTTTGTTTGCATTTTTTTATTTTGTATGGGTGCACTATTTTATTGAAACTTTGGTTCTTTATTTCCTGTAAGCTATTATATAATTTAGTAAATAAAAATTATCATCAACAATTGATTTGATATTTTTATTTTAAAAAGGTGTCATGTTGTAGAGTTTTACCTTGTCTTGTTTTTATGGAGGCACCAACCTACAGAGCTATGCCATGGGTGGCTGTGTTGGTGACATAAAGTTATAGAGATGCATTATGAACTATTTTAATTGAGAAAAATAGATGAATAAATATTATGTTAGTATTATGAATCATTGATAAATAAAAAGTTATATAATTGAAAAAATATGCATGATCTTATCTTACCTTCTTCAAGATGCAATGTGTCATGTTCATTGATATGATCTTCCTTTATTATTATTTCTTCACTTGCATGCAATGCCAATAGTGTTACACACAAAAATACTTCTAAGTTATTACATTTGAAAAATAAAACATGCACACTAAAAGCATGTCAAGGAGTTATATTTAGAAATGAAACATGGTTATAAAATAAATTAAAAATGTTATGCACTTGATATTGACCAAAGTGTTTGTTCTTGTATTGGTTACTCTAAATTTGTCAAACAATTTTGAAACTGATCATTAAAAAATGTTTGTTCTTTAGCTTCTATAATGCAAGATAAATTTCTTCATAATTTTGTACAAGCATGCACAAATCCAACTCATGTATTTACCCATAGCATGTCACATGCATCCAAATCATTGAAATTAGAGATAATTTCTCCCAAAATATGTTATCTTGTTAATTTTTTAATGGCCTTCCTATTTTATGTGAATCAATCATTTGAAATGTTGGTATGTCTTTGAAGATGTCAAAACCTTATTCTAATCTACTTTGTTGTCAATGGAGGCTGAAACCTTGTGGCTAAAAATGAGTGGGATCCTAACAAAAATTGATACTTGTAATATGTGTGCAATTGAATCTATATCTATCTGAAACAAATAGTATGAAACCTATATCTTTCATGTAATAGAAAGCACCAACACAAAGATTCTTGAGAGAGGTTATAATGGCATAATAATGTTCTAGTTTGTGGAAGATGAATACATTGAAGGCCTGGACAATAAATTTTTTAGTCAATACTTAAAGAAATAGGAAAAAATGTTCTTCCTAAAAAACTTTAGTGAGATTCAAAATATCAATAATTATCAAATTGACATTCATACCAAGAATGAATGTTTCAGTAAAATCTTCTAAAATAGATGGCTAGAGACATGGGTGCTCATAATGATAGCTAAATCTTTCTATATCTATCCTAGAAAGCTGAGCTCTATCATTATGTAGATAAATTTTCAATATGTTTAATGAATCTTGAGATAATGCTTCCTAACTTTTTTATTATTTGAAATACCTTCATTTAAGTCACATAAATTGTCAAACCTTTTTGTATAAATTTTAAAACGTTCCATTACCTCTTCAGGTATGATTTTTTGGTCTGGTGTAAGTGTTGTATCATGGTTACTGAAGTAATTTGAAATTTTTGATAATATGTTTCTTTCTAGCTTCACCTTTTTGCACCAATTATCCATGCTATTGTACCTAAATGTTTACAAGAAGGAAATAGACCCTTTTTCAAATAAATATGCTAGTTCCCTTTTAAGTTTGTCTAAAAGCCCTTGAATATTTCAAAGTATTGTTTTACCAATTATATTTAAATCTTGTTTATCTGAACCAGGAAAAGTACCACTTTCAAACAAATCAAATGCCTAATCAAAATAATCTCAAATGTGTTCTTCTATGAAAAGAAGGCATTTTATCTCCTACAATTATTATGCTAAACAATTCATTTGTGTGAACAAGTGTCTATCTTGTTCATGTATTTTTCTCTCTTTTTCTTCCCAATTTCAAGATTCTTCTAACCTCTTAGTTTGATAAGGTCATGTGTAGATCAAAATATTTCTACAAATGAAGCCTTATAAATTGTTTCATTAGCTTCATTTATATTGGTTACATATTTTGTGCATAATATATCACGATGTATAATTTTTCATAAATCTTGTCCTTTGAATAGAATATTTATTTCTCAATGATTGTGAATTGTATTCCTCCTCTGAAATAATTGTCTATTATACTATAATTATGTGTTGGCCATCTGCAATTTTGAACCTTAAGGTTTTTTTCTCTATCATATCTTCTAGGACTTCCTTTGATTCAATAATATATTTAGGGCTACTTGGATCAAAAGGAATTAAACAAAACACCCTTCATTGGGATCTCATTATTTTTTATAAATAAATGAATTATATCATTTACCCCTCTTTCATTCAGATTTATTATTTTGATATTAGCATCCCCCCATTCACAGAGCCCTATAGGAATGTTCAAGGTGTAGTTTTTAGAGGAAATATACCATGTAGAGAATTCACTATGTATCTCATCAGAATTTTGTTTCAATAAAATTGTTCCAAACTTTCATTCAATCTTATTTTTATCATCTAGTATGAGTACTTGTATGGCCTCTTTTAAATTTGAATACAAATTGTTTCCCTTGTTTGTCTTTTTTTCTTCAATGTTTTTTCTATCATGATTGTAGGGTATCTTAAATACATGTTTGCATGGTGGTAAGTATAAGAAGTTGTTTCCCCTCATTCATGTTTTTATCTCAAAATATGTTGTATTCTAATGAATAAATTATCTCTGTCTATCAATCCAGATATTTGAAGGTTGTCATAACTATCCAAATATTTCACAAGAAGGAGAAATATATTTTTGACAACTCTATTTTAATGGGTGTAAATTTATTGAAATTAGTTATATCTCAAAGTATAATTCTGTCTTCTCCATTCCATACTTCCAGCTAGTATTGAAAGGCATATTCAAATTCATCCTTATCATAGGCAAAGATCATTCTAATCATAGAAGTTTTTTTCTTGATATAGTGCAAAACAAGTATATATTTGCATGTATGTTTGGTATACTAAATAATTCAAAATACTAATTAGTAAGAGGAATTTTGTCAGCACCATAAAATGGATAATGTTGATGTGGATTTAATTTTAGTTTTAGTATTTTAAATGGTTCTCTATCCAAATTATCTTGAAGTGAAGCCTTTTTCTACCTTTTATCCAAATTCTCTTCAAGTGAGGCCTTCTTATGCCTTTTAAGTGTGGGGATTCCTTTTTCATTTTAAGACATTCTGAAAAGCAATTAAAATGATTTAAATATTGATCTTTTGTAAAATTCAAGTTACATATTGCATCGATTAATGAATTTTTTTGTGTTTGATTAGTGATTAAATGTATATAAACAAATGTTAATTCTAAATGACAATAAAAAATAAATATTAAATATTCATAATATATACATTAATTCAAACATAAACTATAAGGGATGACTAAACCAAAAATAAATTATGTGTACTAGCCAATATATTTTGATGGGCAAAGAAATCCAAAAACATTTGTTTCAAAGGAGAAAGATGAGGGGAAGTATGTTTATAATATGTGTCAAAATGCCCATCAATAGGTACCTGCAAGGTATATTCTAGGAGATACCTTTCAATCATGTAAAAGAGTGAATTTTTCTTAAAACACATCTCATAGGAGTCTTCAAGCTAACCATGATGGTATTACAAGTGTACTTTAAGGCCCTTGAAGGCATCTCCTAGTCAACACCTCAAAATCACTTTCTTTCACCTTGAATGTATCTCTTAGTAGAACCTTCCTTCACCTTAAAATCACTACTAGTTGATAAATTGATAAATTTAAGGGCCTTATAATACTTGTGAGAGTGTGAATTTTAGTTCCTCCTACACACATTATCTTTCCACCTCAATCCAACTTAATAATTTTTCTTGTTACATAAATATTTTTAGATCCAAATAATTACCTTGTTGTACATCTAAAATTTTCCTTTACCTTGATGGTCCTTTTAATATATTCAAGGTATCTCATAAGATATACCTTCATATTACCCATGAAAGTATTACAAGGCCCTCAAAGGAATCTCCTATTGGATACCTCAAGATTGAACTTGCCCAGTGTTATTGAGTTTTGTAATATCTTCAAAGTATTTCATAGGAGATAACTTTAAGTTACCCATGAATAAATATCTAGTGGATACTATTGATGCCTAAAAGTCTTGATCTTGGAAAATAGTTTCATATGAAAATATCTAAAAATGTGGGATGAAATTACAATTTGTGAAGCAACCTCTAGGATTCCATTAATTCTTAAAAGAAGCATTGTGGTGACATGTTTCTCAATCCAAACTACCTCTAGAATTCTTGTTAGAAATAGGGTCCACTTCCCTTAGCCAATGGTGCACCTTTACTTTAAATACGAATTCCATTCTTTCTTGAAGATCACCATGATGACACATGTCATCAATGGAAAGGACCAAGCCTTAACCAAAAAATGAAGGGGAAATCAAGAAATAAGAGGTTGATAAACCACCTACCAAACTTCTTCAAGCATGTTGATGATGAAAAGGCTAACTAACCCAAAACATAAAAATGTGGATTATGATCCATAGATATCTATAAGGGATTCAATTAGATACCTTTCAAACAAGCACAAAAGTGGATTTATTCTTCAAAGTATCTTATAGGAGCAAGCTTTGGCCCAAATCTGTGAGTTTTCATATATGAATTTTTTTGAGACTACTTGAATATGTTTGTTTTTGTGTGTGAAACACCTACTCATGACAAACATTGGTTTAAAAAAAACTTGTCCATAGAGAATCCATCTTCAAAGGTAAATATCGAGACCATAGGGTCATTATTTTTTTCTCTACCGTTCTAACTATTTTAGAAGCTTCTCAGATTGAAACTTTTTGAAGGAGATAATTTCAAGTCACCCATTAAAATACCTTCATGTTACCCTAAAATAAATAATTTAAACTCACCCATTAAGGTATTACAAGGCACTTAAGGGAGTCTTGTAGTAAAATACCTCAAGGTGGAACTTACCCATCATTATTGTGGTATAGAAAGGATTTAATGAGTAAATAAGTGTTTCAATTAAATAATGTAGTTAAAAATACATTGATTATTGTATATAAGGTCTTGTTTATCTTATCAAGGGTTAAACATATCTTAATTCCAATATTAAATGTGAAACCATAAAAATTACAGACCTCATAAGATTCAATGAGTACTCTTTGGGATTTTTGAAAGTACCCTAATGGATTTTTTGGAAATGTGCTTCATCCTTTTGTCACTTTGCCATTTCAAAACGACCCTTCAAAATTTCATCATTAGACATTTTTTTGACTCAAAAATCTCAAAATAATTCCCCACAACAATCTTGTCAATGTAATTTTGCTGAAATAATGACACCAAGGGCACATACACTTCAGTCTTTGTGTAACTCACCCTTTGGGAGTTTTGGAAAAGGATAATTACCCTATAAAATTGCCTTTTAGCCTTCTCTAAATGTGGCCCTTTACCTTCCGTGATTACCCTTCAACATTTTTGGAATGGCCTTTTTCCCTCAAGATTTACCCTTCAAGACTTTGGTCATAGGCCCTTTCCCTAATGAGAAGTACCCTTTATACCTTTTCAAAGTACCTTTCAAGCTTTTTAAAAGTGCCCTTTAGTATTTTTGAGAGTACCCTTTATGATTTTTGAAAGTACACTTTGGATTTTTAGGACTATCCCTTTACCCTCTAGATGTACCCTTTGGGTCTTTAGTCTTAAACCTTTCCCTAATGAGAAGTTCCCTTTGGACCTTTTAAAAGTAACCTTTGGCCTTTTTTGAAAATACCCTTCAGTATTTTTTTCATGACCACTTTGGCCTAAAAAATAATTTTCCAAAGACAATTTCCTTGAGATATTAATTTCATTGAACTTCTTTTGTGCTATGGTCATTTTATCATGTTGAAAAATTTAATCTATGTCACTTGGTTTAAGATTTTATATGTTCCCAAGACCTAACTTTAATATTTCCTATTGTCTACAAGAACCAATCTCACTTATTGCCAAGTGACATTTTACAATGTGGAAATCATCCATGCCTATTTTATTTGTACATTATTCTCAAATCTCATTTGGATTAATGGACATGTTTTCAGATGATCATGGTTTTACCCCTTCCATTGTTTCTATGAATTGTTTCTTGTGTTTCTATATTTCAAGTTCAATGGAATTTTATATGGAAATGAACATGCTTAGGGTCTTTTTTTGGTTGTACATTGTTCCAAACTCTCATTTAGATTAATTTACATTATTCTAGATGGTCATGGTTTTAGCCCTACTAATGTTGCTATGAATTAATTTTTGTGTTTCCTAAAGTCTATTTTGTGTATTTCTCCTTCAAGGAATATGTGCAATTTTCATTTACATAGAAGGCACCAATGTATTATATTTTGAAGGCCCCTATAATACCTTTAATGTATCTTCTATGAGATACCTTTCAAACATGCACAAGAGTGGATTTACCCTTTAAGGTATCTCCTAAGAGATACATTTCAAATAGGGATAAAAGTGGATTTATCCTTTAAAAAACATGCATAATTTTCTTTTACATGGAAGGCACTATTGGGTGATATTCTGAAGTCATCTATAATAATTTCAAGGTTAAGCATGCACAAGAGTGGTTTTACCTTTGAAGGTATCTCCTAATAGATACCTTTCAAACAAGCACAAGAGTGCATTTATCCTTCAAGGAACAAGTGGAAATTTCCTTTACATGGAAAACACTATTGATAGTTATATAAACAAGTGGTCAACAAGTTGAATCTCCTAATTTGGTACTACTGGGTGATATTCTAAAGGCCCTTGTAATAATTTGAAGATATCTCCTAAGATATACCTTTAAAACATGTAAAGAAGTGGATTTACCCATTAAAGTTATCTCCTAAGAGATATATTTCAAATAGACACAAGAGTGGATTTTTTCTTCAAGGAACAAGTACAATTTTCCTTTACATGGGAGGCAATTTTGGGTGATATTTTGAAGGACCCTATAATACCTTAAATGTATCTCTTAGGAGATACCTTTCAAACATGCACAAGAGTGGATTTCACCTTCAATGTATCTCCTAGGAGATACATTTCAAATAGGGATAAGAGTGGATTTTTTCTTCAAGGAATAAGTACAATTTTACTTTACATATAATGTAGAAGATTTACATCTATGGGACTGAATTGTAGAATGTAAAGCAACCTCTGAGATTTTAGAAGTTGGCTCTTCATTTAATTTTGAAGAAACAAAAACAAATAACATGAAAATTAAATTTAACATAAGGCAATGTACTGATATTTTTGAAACATTAATCTATAATTGCATAAAATAGATTATATGCTTAAGAATTATAAACCATGATGGAGTATAAAGCATGAGATACTATCTATTATCTAATAAAATACCCAAACTATAAAAGTATAAGAAAAGAAAAAATGGATAAATATAATTCTCTACTCCAAATAACATAGAACATTGCATCCTCTTAATTGTAAATGGAGAACAAAATATATAAGGCCACAAAAGACACATACAAAATGTCCAATCACATCCGTGAGGTGCATCTTTTATTGTTGCAGAACAAAAACATGCTAACTAATACTATCATAGTCTATTAAAATGGTTAAAAAAGTAAGAATACCAAATATGATAACTAGAAATAAATAATAACCACCCCCTATAAAATGGAAGAGCCTATAATATATAGGTGAGGTGGCACTCTAAGGAAATGACATCTAGATATTCTACCACTTGCACCCATGATGGTGTAATTTCAAATAAAAAATGGTCTTGATTTCATGAGTGTAGTTAACCTCTTGATATTGGATATGGCACAACTACATTGTTCTATTATGACCATTACATTTTAGGAGAATCGAGGTGGTGCCATGTGTATACTTCTAGATTTTTCCCATCTATGTTGTGTTTAATAGCTTTGGTCTCCATTGGAATCATTAGATTACACATTAATCTAGGCTTAAAGTGTTTCAAATTTATTTATCAAAAGGAGGGACCCACACTCTCATCGAACGACACTCCTTTAAGTTTTGGGAAACTGACACCACACCTAAACAATCACAAAGATGACACACATCAAGATGGTGCTTCTTTAGAGGGGATGGAGACTTCTTTGGTGAGATTATTTGCAAGAATGCTACATGTCAGAAGAAGATGAATGCTGATACTTAGGTAAATTTGTGAAAAGGGCCTCTAAATAAGGAAGGGACCAAAAGGGGAACCACTAAAAGGTGTTGAGGAACTGCTAACTACTAAGCAAGATCAAAGCCAAAAATGAGCTATTCTAAAACTAAGAAATGTGTATTTTTAATCCATAGTTGTTGGTGCCTCATAAGGGCATCTACCTTTGGAATGGAGAACCCAAAACTTTGGTACTCAAACTAGTTGGAAAAAAATTACAGAAATTGGAGGATGGTTTAGATACCTACAAGTTTTGAAGGGAAACCTATAAGGGTACCCATTCTTCCTCCTTCAGCTAGGTCTCCTTTTTTAGAGCCTCAAAGGATATATCTAGATATATTATTTTCTTGAAGGATATGTTCACTAAGCCTTTGACCAGTGCTAGCATCTAAAACTATAACTATGTGAGTGGGTGAAATTTTTTCTCCACCTCAAACACATCAATCACTTTATTGAGCTCCATGAAGATAGTCTAGTCATTTTGTTTTTGCTCAAATAGTACCTTGATTTGGTCTTTAGGGAGGATGTTATTATCTACCAAGAAAAAGGAGGGAAGTCCTAACTAGAATAAATAATTGATGTATCCCTACTTATCTTATATTAAATTCTCTAAGGAATTAATGAATGCCTTGCACTTTTTGGATACCTTGTAGTTATTAGCTACCTTGCTACAACTAAGAAACATGTTGACCTTGGCCACTACATGCCTCCGATCGGTCACCCCTTATACTTATAACATATCATGAGAAGCACTATAGATATTTTGGATGAGGCTCTTTGACTTTAAGACATTAGGGGAGATGAAGGAAATCACATGAACAGATGTGCTCATGTGAGAGGATATATTATATGCATCTACAATGAAATTCAACACTATCTTCAGGTTTGCTACTATGACGTTGACCCTTTCCCATTAGGATTTGTATCGTTATTAAACCATATAGATGATTATGTGGTCTTTAGATAATAATTAAGGTTTTTCATCAACTTTTCAATTTCTTGGTCCTTGATCAAGGATTTTTGTTGTACTTTTTGCTATAGTTGCTGATATAATTAATAAAAAATGGAGAGATATTGAAAGACTCAATCTAGTTCAGTCTCTTTCTCATGTAGCTCATCTTTGGTAGGCACTCATGGTTTAAATTACACTTGGAATCTCTCATTAGATATGTGGATTTGTAGGATTGACCTTTTTTTATTGAGTTTTGCATCTTTGGCCTTAGCCTCAACATGGAGGTGTTTGACTATAGCTTTCATTATTCCAAGCTCCAACTTGGTTTTTTATAGCTATCAGGTCACATTCACATAGTCTATGGTAACAAAATTTTATGTCTCTTCCATCAACCTAACTATATCAATGGGCCTAGCTTGGCTGAGGTTGAGGCGTATAGCTTGAATAGTGTATTCCCATAGATACATCAATCCTTAGGGATTGAATACTTGGGGGTTAGATGAGTAACTATAATGGATTGCTATATAGGGTGATAAAATGGATGCATGTGAGTTTGAGTGTAGTCCTTGTCCTGCTTCCCTCTATTTTTTTGCATTTAGGCCTCTCAGGCTGATCTTATTGTATTCACCTACTATTGGTACTGATCTATTCATTGAATGCTCTCCCCATGAAGGGGATTCCCTATGGTTGTGTGAATGGAATAGTTACATATTTTTATGAAGCAATATCTACCATTCCTCTAAATGAATTTGAATGTAGGGTGAGGGTGGAAGTAGAGAATTGTGGGAGCCCATAAGAGTTGGGGAATGGAATGTGCACCATGATGGATGATGATGCCAAAGTTGAAGGTGGTGGGGTGGGAAAAGGCATGCAAGAGTAGGTTAGGACTATGAAAGAAAGTGATGTGATCTCAGTAAAGGATTGGGTGGAATGATATGAGAGAGAGGCCAAGGTGGTTCTTGGCTGAGTAATAGAGACTGACAAAACTTGACGTGAGATGGTGAATGGAAATGTGGAGGTGATGAAAGAGGTAGAGGTGGAAAGGAGGGGACTTGAGAAGTAGATTTTATTTTACATGGGCTTAAATGGATGGCTATATTTGGGTCACTCATGATACTTGTACTAGGATGAACCAATTAAAAGGTGGCTAGAGGGAGACTATTATTATTATAGAGTTGTGGAACATCAATACAAGGGAGATATCCATGAGGAAGCATTTTGAACCTCCATGACCTCAACCTCTTTTTGTAGAGGTGTGATTCCTACTAAAACCTATCAATATATTCTTCTCCTTCTCCTTCTATCACTATTTTAGGGGAGGATTCTTCCTCTCTTAAGCCCTCTTCTTAATGATTCTCATCCCAAATCTTATGAAATATACCATCTCTATCTTCCTCATTGAGCTTGATGTAGATTAGGTTGATCTCATAATTATATTTTGTAGAGGCAGCCTTTTTTTCTTCATGCCATCCTAACTGAATGAGTTGCCTCTTCATCACCTTTTAAAATTTCTTGGTTGGGTTGTAATCCCGAACCTTCTCATAGAAGGACTCTCATGGTTTGATGATGTTCAACAAGATGTGAGCTAGGTCCACATAATTTTAGGGAATGTCTTTCATCGGTGACTTCCTCTACTCTAGGTAAGGTTGGGATTGATACTTGGGAGTATTGGTAGTCTTCAAGTTTGTTTTGTATCTAGTTGGATCATAATTCCATCTATCATCTATTAGGTCCAATCCAAGATCCAATAGCCTAGATATGAGTAGGTGTTTTTGGTTCCTTTTACACACTATAATGCCTCCTCTTATGAAGGGTACATCATACAATCCTTTCTTCTTCTTACTTACCTTGTAGATGAAATATACCACATCAAGTTGGCAAGCATACTCTAAGGCTAGATTCTAGTCTATCAGCATGCATAACAACCAAAAGTGTTATACTTAGAAATTATTTACTTGAAGGAATGATAAGTGGGATCTTTATAACCAATTAATCATGACCTTATTATTAGTGAGTCATTCCATCTAGACTTTGATCATTCTAAATTTAAGGGGCTATGTGCTGAGGTCGATGAGAACTATAGCCATAAAAATATGTAAAAACTCATAGTAGTCCCCAGTAATAGATATGACATGGGTCCATATAGTTATCAAGTTCACCACATTGGGGAAGAAATCTATTTCAAAGGAGTTAAGGTTGAGGTATTTGGATAAGAGCTGGGAATGATGGAATAAAATGAGATGTATAAGGAAGGATGAGTATTGGAAGGTACCCACTATAAATTTTTTTTCTAGCTCATCTCTTATGGAGGTAGCAAGGGATTCCATGAAATCCAACCTAAAATCTTATCCCTTTTATGCCAAGCTTATGAGGAATAGTACCCTCAATTGTAAATCTTCAATGTTGGCATCTAAGTCCATTTCAAAGATGAAGGCAAACATGGAGAGAGTATCTATCAGGTGATGTATGGGAAAACTCTTGAGGGAAATGGACATATGAGGCATCTCCATGTTTTTTTGAGGATAAATCTAAAGAAGTCTCCCATTTATTAGAATTAAGAATCCTAAATATTTTGAAGGTTATCTATGCTAAATATCTTGGTCTCTTGATCATTGGGGAGCTAAATCTTCTCCCCATGTTATCTACACCAATTTTTACCCCTAAATGGGTGTTGCCATTAATTGTGCCAGAGTAAGTCTCATATATTTGAATGTAGAGGGTGATGATCTTCAGGCATGGATGAACATAATGCATCATAAAATGTGCTAATTTACATTCCCATAACCTATAGTTGAATACGTCATTATCATTTATGCTATCCCTTATGAGCATTTGGTTATAAGCACCCTCTTTGAGACTCTTGGGGTTCTTGGCCAACTTTGGTCCAAGAGATTGTCTACAAAGTTAGTGACCAATGTTTGATCCCTCTATTCCCATTTAGATGATTTTTTGGTGTTGGACACCTTTTATTTTATTGGATAAGGGGAATTAGCATTACCTTTGTTTATTACATGTTTGAGGGAAATGTCACCCCCACTAATCAACCCATAGATTATTTGTCTAATGGGATGTTGGTCACTTCCTGATGAAGATGTAGAAAATTCCATGGGTGAGGAATTTGCTTTGAAACCACTCTCTCTTTTGTTGAAGGTCTAGATCAATGGTTTTTTGCTTTGTTAATTATAACTGTAGACTTGTCCCTTGTTATTTATCTCAATTTTATCAATGTTATCAATGCTCTCAATATGTCTAATGGTTTGATTGGATGAGGTGAGTGTATTCATACATTGATGCCACTAGGAAGGCCCATGATGATATATTTTAAAATTAGACACCCCCATAAATGATAAGGGTGGTGCACATGCTTGAATGACCACTCATGAGAGATTTGTGGTGATTGTTATGGGGAGTCATGTAAAAATGGGGAATTTGACATTAATGGCAAGTAAGGTGGGTATATAATCATCTTTTAGATAATGTTTTTTAAAGATTTGGGATGACTAATGAGGGTACATGTGAGAATATAAGAGTCGCTTATGACAATAATACTTATTTAAAAATGAGATAACAAAGGGAAGGAAAATTAATCAAGGGGAAATAGTAACAATAAAAAGGAAAAACACAATGAAAATGGAAACTAAATAATTATTTACAAGGGGGAAGATGGGTAAGGTAGTTGAAATGCTTCAAGTTGATCCCATTGACAAGGATCTCCAATGCATTTTCCTCTTGATATTCTAATTCATAAGCATTACCTCACTTGTCACTGATGATGCAAAATGGTCTTCTCTAAATAAAATCAAAATTTGCATGTTGTCCTAACTTTGTGGCCCACTGATGATATTTGAGAACTAAATCTCTATGTTTAAATTATGGGTCCAATGACTCCCTATCAAACAATCAATTAACTTATTGTTGTTAGATGAGTTTCACATCACCTTCATATTCCCTCACCTCCTAGATTTTAATCAATTCATTAATAGAAACTCCATTGCTCTATTTTCTTCTATTTCAACATACTTTAAGAGCTATTATGTGGGCATCTCTAATGATACTAACATAATTATTTCCTTTATATATATAAGATCATATAGGTAAGTCTTCAAAAACTATTTAGGGGTGATATAATCCACTCATAGGGCCATCTTAACATGCATGTACCACTCCTTATTCTTTTCATCACACATTTTTTTGATCAGTCTGATTTAATTTTTGTTGGTATACTCCACCAACACATCCCCCTGTGGGTAATAATTGGATGAGTCCTTCAATATTTTGTATTTGTACTAATATTCACCATAAAATGGGTTTCATAGGTAATTATGCCAATCCTAATGAAGATTTATAATTATCCATCAAGACTTCTTCTTCAAAACCACTCTCTATCTTATTAAAGGCATTGGAGTAACAATCTTTACACACCAATTCTTATAATTCTTGGCTTGACTCTTTGTGCTCTTTAATTCTCTCTACAATTTGTTAATGTTATCAAAATCTCAATGTGTCTAACTATTTGGTCATATGAGGAGAGGGGTATTTATACTCTAACACCCCTAGGTGATCTCATAATAATTGTCTTACAATGGGTATTTATATTCTAAAATTAATGACGATATAGTGAGTCAATAACAATCTTCTGAGGAATGCATTTAAAACTTAGGAGGGCTAGGGTGAATGCATATGGTAACTAGAGGTTCACTTATGCCAATGACACTTATTAGAAAGGAAAAATCAAAGAAGATACATTTAGAAAATTCACAAGAGTGGATTACCCATTTAAGGTATCTCTCAGGAGATACATTTCAAATAAGGATAAGAGTGGATTTCTCCTTCAAGGAACAAATGCAATTATACTTTAAATGGAAGGCATTACTAGGTGATATTTTGAAGGCCCTTGTAATAAATTAAAGGTATATCCTATTAGATACCTCTCAAACATTCATGACAGTGAATTTACCCTTTCAAGGTATCTCCTATGAGATACCTTTCAAGCATGTACAAGAGTATATTTCTTCTTCAAAGAACAAGTGGAATTTTCCTTTACATAAAAGGCACTACTGGGTGATATTTTGAATGCCTTTGTAATACCTTCAATTTATATCTTATGAGATACATTTCAAACATTTACAAGATTATATTTACCCTTCAAGGTATCTCCTAGGATATACCTTTTAAACATGCACAAGAGTATATTTCTCCTTCAAGGAACAAGTGGAATTTTCCTTTGCATAGAAGGTGCTACTGAGTGTTATTTTGAAATCCTTTATAATAACTTACAATTATCTCTTAGGATACCCCTTTAAAATATTCACAATATTGTATTTCCCATTTAACGTATCTCCTAGGAGATACATTTAAAATAAGGACAAAAGTGGATTTTACCTTCAAGGAACAAGTGTAATTTTCCATTTCATGGAAGGCACTGCTAGATGATATTTTTAAGGCCCTTTTAATACCTTCAAGGTATCTCCTAGTAAATACCTTTCAAGCATACACCAGAGTGAATTCATGTTCAAGGTATCTTGTAGGAGATACATTTCAAATAGGCACGAGAGTGGATTTTTCATTCAAGGAACAAGTGGAATTTTCCTTTAAATATAAGGTGCTAATGGGTGATATTTTGAATTCCTTCATAATAATTTCAAGGTATATCTAAGGATATACCTTTTAAACATGCACAAGAGTGCTTTTCCCCTTCCATATATCTCCTAGGAGATACCTTTCAAACAAGCACTAGAGTGGATTTTTCCTTCAAAGAACAAGTGAAATTTTCATTTACACAAAAGGTACTAGTAGGTGATATTTTTAATTCCTTTTTAATACCTTAAAGGTATATCTTAGGATATACCTTTCAAACATGCACAAGATTGAATTTTTCCTTTAAGGTATATTCTAGGAAATACATTTTAAACAAGCATAAGAGTGGATTTGTCCTTCAAGGAACAAGTGGAATTTTACTTTACATAAAATTCACTAATAGGTGATATTTTGAAGGAATTTTGAATAAATTTAAGGTATCTATTAAGAGATACCTTTCAAATATGCATAAGAGTGGATTTTACCTTCAAGTTACTTCTTAGGAGATACCTTTCAAACATGCAAAAGAGTCGATTTCTCCTTCAAGGAACAAGTGTAATTTTCTTTTCATAGAAGTTACTATTAGGTGATATTTTTAAGGCCCATATAATAAATTTAATGCATATTATATGATATATCCTTAAAACATGCACAATATTGGATTTACCCTTCAAGGTATCTCCTAGGAGATACATTTCGAATAGGAACAAGAGTGGATTTCTCCTTCAAGAAACAAGTGGAATTTTCCTTTACATGGAAGACACTAGTAGGTGATATTTTTAAGGCCTTTATAATACCCTCAAGGTATATCTTACAAGATAAATTTAAAACATTCACAAGAGTGGATTTCCCCTTCAAGGTATCTCTTAAGAGATACCTTTCCAATAAGGACAAGAATGGAATTTTCCTTCAAGGAACAAGTGGAATTTTCCTTTACATGTAAGGCACTACTAGGTGATATTTTTAAGGCCTTTATAATACCTTCAAGTTATCTCTTATTATATACCTTTCAAACATGAAAAAGAGTGTATATCCCATTCTAGGTATCTCCTAGGAGATACATTTCAAACAAGCACAAGAGTGGATTTATCCTTCAAGGAACAAGTGGAGCTTTCCTTTATATGGAAAGCTCCACTGGGTGATATTTTTAATTCTTTTGTAATACCTTAAAGGTATATCATAATAAATATGTTTCAAAAATGAAAAATAGTGTATTTACCCTTGAAGTTATCTCTTAGGAGATACCTTTCAAATATGCACAAGAGTCCATTTCTCCTTCAAGGAACAAGTGGAGTTTAATTTACACAAAATGTACTACGAGGTGATATTTTAAAGGCCCATGTAATACCTTCAATGTATCTTGTAGGAGATACCTTTAAAACATGCAAAAGAGTGGATTTCCATTTCAATATATCTCCTAGTAGATACATTTCAAATAGGGATAAGTGTGGATTTATCCTTCAAAGAACAAGTACATTTTTCCATTACATGGAAGGAAATACTGGGTGATATTTTGAAGGCCATTATAATAAATTTAATGTATATCCTAGGATATACATTTTATACATGCGCAAGAGTGGATTTCTACTTCATGGTATCTCCTAAGAGATACCTTTCAAACAAGCATAAGAGAGGATTTCTCATTCAAGGAACAAGTGGAATTTTCCTTTACATGGAAGGCACTATTGGGTGATATTAAAAAGGCCCTTGTAATGACTTCAAGGTATCTCCTAGGAGATACCTTTTAAACATGCATAAAACTGGATTTTTCATTTAAGGTATTTCTTAAGAGATACCTTTCAAATAGACACAAGAGTGGATTCCCCATTCAAGGTATTAGAATTAAAAGGCACCACTTGAGAGCTTGTTATGAATTGAGGACTACCAAGTGGTGACAAATAAATGAGTCATCATGCAAAACTATATTCTAAAAAACTAAGAGCCAATAAAACTATGTTACATGTCTAGATTTTGAGCCAACTAGATAGCTTAGTCATATTGAGGCCAAATGAGTACTTAGCTGTATCTAAGGTGGCATCCACATGTTGAAATATTTATATTTAAAGCTCAAAATGATAGAAAATGAAATTCAAATTAAATATAAATTATGTTTTGTAGTAACTAATTGTTAAAAACAATAGTTTAAAGTTTGACGAGCTTACCCATTAACACGGTATGAACAACAATCGCCATCAACATTGCATTATTCAAGCTTTATAAAAAGGTCTTCTATGCATTCATACCAAATTATTAAAATGTATGATCTCATCAATCAAAATTTGAAACCATGGCCGAAGTAGGAACATCTATAAAGTCCAAGTCAAAATAGGCCCCATTTCTCTATTCATATGGGACAAACATAGTCTTTCGAGATACTAGTTTCAATACCATTACATTGGCAACAAATGACAAACACTATAATGACTTATTATACCATGTAGAGAGGTTTCCTCCCTAGACATTTTCCTTCTAAGGGCTAACTCTAGCTTAGCCATTGCCTCCATTAATAGACCCCCCAGGTGGTTCTTCAGACAAAACATGGATTAGAAAGGTGCAGTTGGCTATAAATACATACAAACAACACCATATATATATATATATATATATATATATATATATATATATATATATATATATATATATATATATATATATATAAACAAAGTTTTAATTGTCTATAATTTTTCTTTAAAGTCTGAAGGTTTAGCTTTGAAGACTAGAAGCTATGCTCCAAAGACTGATAGTTATGGTCCTAAGATGAAAAATCATGAATGGGAAGAATCCATCTCCATCATTAAGATAAAAATAATTCCATTAGACCAACAATGTCACAATCTATAATTTGATGTGATGGTGTTTTCAAAACATCTCCAAAAAATTGATTTGATGCTATTTTTTGATAATGTTTCCAAATGATATTTTCAAACAAGATTTATGTAACTATGTTTTAAATAGAGGGTCCTTCATAAAGATTTGGTATGATGCACAATTAATTGTGATTATTACTTTTAGTACTTCTAATAATGACCATTATGACACATCATTACTACTTTATTAGATAAATCACCTTCCCATTATATCTCAGATGCTTTGAAGAGATAACCATAACTACTAGCATCATTATTTTTTATAATCACATCATATAACCTACTTTTCTATTTATTTTTTCATTTTTGCTACCAATAATTATTGTGTTGTATCTCTAACTTATTACTTCCCTTATTCCCTGTGTGAATTTAAGATATATGTGTTTACATTATAGTTAGATTTGCAATTAAATAGTTCTTATTGTAAATATGGGTGGGAGAAAGAAAAAAAGTGAATCAGAGTCCTTCAATGCATTACTACAAGATGAAGTAGCTAGATACATCTTTGAAATAGAAGGTTGGTTGAATTTATTTAAAAAATTTCATGGATTCCATGAAGAAATTGTGAAATAATTATATGAGAATTTTAATGAAAATCATGTTATTATCAAAGGGAAGAACATTCCAGGAAATCCTTCTTAATCAATGCTCTATCTAGGATTTTTAAGGATGGAGTAATTGACACTGAAAATATCAATTTTTCTAATCTAATTTATATGTTTGTTGAAGGAAATGAGCCACACCCAAGACTGTCTAAATCCACCCAAGGAGTGGCCAAGGGAATTCTAAGCGAAATGCTTCCTCAACCTTGAAAAAATATTGTTTTATAGATAATGAAATATATCACTTGTGATGATCTATTTAAATTCATGAGTGGAGATGCTATGAGACTCTTTCACTTGAGAAAAGGAGTTGTTATATAAGAATATAATATTGATCTTCCCCTTACAATTATTTGATTAATGTTTTTTAGAAGATATGATGAGGTACTAGGTCTACCTACCATCATGGGTTGGTTACACTCATTTTTCACCATTATTTTCTTAGTAAACAAATGGGTAAAAAGGCTTGGTCCCCTTTCCTCTAGTTCCTGCCAAAAACACACCACACTCTACCTCTCCTCCTTCAACTACAATGCATATATAAGAACCCACAATTGAAATTGTAGAATGGCCATCTCTATTACCATTAGTTTCAAAGATACTGCACTGGATATCAAATCTATAATTTGGAATTTATTTGGACACCCCTCATCCTCCTCCAACTAAACTTTGGCACATTCACTAACTTACCTTGTAGGAAGAAGAAGAAGATGTGTAGAACATAGAATAATTTGTATTTGTAGAGGGAACCCTAACATAATAATTTTTACCTCAAGAATCAGAGTAACCTATGACCTCTACTCTTGATAAGGGTAATGAACCCTTGATTCAAGAGGATCCATCTTCTCCACATTCTATCAGTGAAGAAAAATAAATGTAGCTTGTGATGGCTTTATCATGCCATGATGAAACAATCTGACTGCAACAAAGAGAGTTAGATGTTCTCTGTTCAACTTTAAAAGGTAAGAACTTGATGATTTCTAATTTGAAATGAAGTTGGGAAGAATCTATTACTAGAGTTAGTGAACAAAAAATAATTCTTCAAGGAATATGAGCTGAACAAACTAAGTTCCATAATGTAATGTTTTCATACACCCAATAATTGAATAATTTGTAGAATTCTCTTTTTATTAAGGAAAATCAAATTACTAATTTGAAAAATTGTCTTGCTATTAAGGACACTCATATTACTAATTTTCAAAATGCTAATGTTGTTAAGGATAATCTGATTAATAATCTGGGAGAGAGTATTTATGATAAAAATACAACTATTATCTGAAATAATAATAGAATAATATATCTCTTCACTTAAAATTCTAAGTTAAATTCCTATAATCAAGCCACGTAAAGAGAAACATGAGAGATTATAGTTTAGATAGAGGGTCTAATAAGAGTTGTTGCCTCTTTCGCTATTCAATTACATGAAATAATCTCTACCTCACATATCACCTAGAAGAAAATTAAAAAATTAAATGATGAAAATGCCAAACTTAAGGAGGAATATTAGAAGCAATTGGTAGAGTCCCAACTGCAATTGCAGAAAGCATAAGGTTCTATCCAACACATTTATGTTATTTCTAAGAAACTATTAGCATGCAAGCAACCTTTATTAGTTTATGCTCTTTTCTTACATGAGTAGTTTTATAAACCATAGATTCAATTAATTTCCTTTGGTTGTTCACATATCATTAAAGATGATCATGTATTAATGGACATTTTTCTAAAGAGCACTAAATAAATAAAGGATGCCATTTGTGATTTCTATATGTTCAATTTTTTGTTAGGATATCAATCTAGTTTTTGGATAAATTTATATATTAGAGAGACAGAATTGTCTGCCTTTCTATCCACTCTAAGGAACCAAATGGCATGGAAATAGGCCAATAATATATTTTTGGAATTACAAAGCACCATTGAGTTATGAATTAGACCAAAATTTTTAGAAGAAAAGAAACATATTTCTTCTTTTCAACCACTATATTGAATGCATATGAAGAACAAGTATCATAAGCTATTGAGATCTAATATTAATGATTTTAAATATTTTATAAACCATCATTATGCCAATGGTGTCAATGCAAGTCTTTCTAGGTGGGAGACATTACCTATTGAGTTGAAGTGTAGGGAAGTCCTTAGCCTGACCAATATTAAATGGAGTCTAAGACAAGCCAAATAATTTTGCTATATAATCACTCTATGTTTAGAGGAAAGAGGTTCAGATGTTTGGATTGGGATGAGGTTTAGGCCTCCTATCATTCTATTTCCTCTATCTCCATAGTGGTGTTGGAATTCTCAAGCAAAAGTTGAATTTAAATCCTAAGTGTATATAGTTGTTAGAGATCTTGGATTATTTCCAATGGGACACCATGATTGGGGCCATAATTTTGAAGTTTAAGATCTGAGCCAAAGGTTTGAATCAAAAAATTTGGATTAAGGATCAATCATCCCACTTCTTTATGAGAGGAATTTAAAAAGGTAAAGTGCGAGGGAGAAATGATGAGCATTTAATATAGCTCATCATAGCTATACAAATTATCTCTAAAGTGTTGCATTTGGTTATATATTGTATTTAATTTAATAGTTAAAGTCTTATCTGAGTAGGATATGAATGAATTTTTTTCATTATTTGTATGTAATTTATTGTTAATTCTTTACCTTATTATTGTGTCTAATTTGGATGTATAACATAGTTTTGAGTACATTAATACATCCCATGAATGAGATAACTTTGATTAGAGGAAAAAATCCTAATGATGGGGTAATTTTGAGAAGATAATACATAGTTTATATAACTATTTTGGCTACAATTTTGAGGATTCACAAAGCAAGCTCTGACAATTGAAGTCTCTAAAGACACTCCAAAGATGCTTTAGAATTTCTCTGAATATACTTTGGGTGTGCTCCAAAGGCATACATAGGATACTCTAAATAAGTTTTAAAATGTTGTGAAGATTTTTATAGGGTGATTGAAAGACCTATACTAGATGCTATGAAGATATCCAGATGTGATCTGAAGACTACAAAAATTATGTGTAATACATGATCTTGAGAGAAATTAGGAGCATTTTAATACATAAATTTTGTTTAAAAAAAATAAAAAATTATTGGATACAAATGATAGATGGAAACCAAAAAAAATGATCATCCATGCAAATCTTCAACCCCCTATTGCTTCCCACCCCTCAAAAACTTCTCCCTAAAAAATAACTCATCCTATATAATAGGTAGATATTTTATAAGCAATTTTTTAATATATAATGATGCATGGGACCCTATACCCAATAATATCAAAGTATGATGGAAAAATTTACCACCCCAAATAATAATGTTAGGTGTTATTCAATAATTCATTCATTAAAGTTTATGATGTGCCATGAGGGAAAAGTTTGCCAGCCCTAAAAATGAATTTTCATATTAGTCTAAAATAGAAAAAAAATCATCTGAAATAATAATAACCTCGAATAGACAAAAAAATGACATTTTAACTCATTGTAAAATAGAAATAATTCATAGTATCCTAAATAGAGCCAATAGATGAACGATGTGATGAGATAGAGACGGTGGAACCATTATAACCCTCTCACATCATGACACTCTTTTACTATGATTACTTTCTTATGGTTAATAAAATGTCTATTTCCCCCTTAGATTCATGATTGGATCCCTATTGAATACAAGTAAGCACTAAACAATCCTAATCTCCACCATTTCATTATCTCAACCATTTCATGATTTGCTTACAGTTAATAAACAATGTCTACTTTCCCCTCACATTCACCATTTTGGTTCTTGTTGAATACATGTAAGCACTAAACAATACTAGTCTCTACCATTTCATTATCTCTCATTTCAATATTTTCTTATAGTTAATAAAAAATGTCTACTTTCCCTTCACATTCACCATTTGGGTCCCTATTGAAAAAAAGTAATCCATAAACAGTCCTAATCTCTACCATTTAATTATTTTCTTACAGTTAATAAAAAAAGTGTCTACTTTCCCCTCACATTCACCATTTGAGTCCATATTGAATATAAATAAGCACTAAATATTGTTAATTTCTTCCATTTCATTATCTCGACCATTTCATTATCTCGGCCTTTTCATTCTTTGATTATAGTTATTAAAAAATGTATGAGTTTCCCTCACATTCACCATTTGGGTCCCTATTAAATACAAGTAAGTGCTAAATAATCCTAATCTCTGCCATTTCATTATCTTGACCATTTCATAATAAAAATCTAGGTCTATCTGAATCTCAAGGATTTCATAACTTAAAGCAATAAATAATGAATAAAAGGTTCATGTCAAGACAATCAAATCACATATTTCAAATACAGTAAACCAATACATTACAAATTTTAAATACCTTAGAAGCACCTGTAGAAATGACAGTGAAAATGGGGTCAACACCTCCACCACTAACACCACAACTACAGAAATGATAGTGAAAAATGGGGTCAACACTTCCATCACTAATGCCACAGTTAACTTAACAGCTAATAAAAAAATGTGTTTTTTCCTTCAAAAGGGAGAGAGAAAAATGGAGATAAAATAATGGAAAGATAAAAAGGTAAACTTAACACTAATTTTGAAGCATGTGGGAATTTTTAATACTATACTAATTTATAAGTTTATATAAAAATTTGTAACATATAAAATTATTTTAACAAAATATTTATATATTTAAACATATTAAACATTTAAACAATGTACATTATTTAATAAAAATATTTAAAGATTTAAACATAAATAAAACTAAATAATAAATTTAGATAGTTTTTTAATAAAAAATATTTACAAATTTTTATTGTTTATTATAATTATTCTAATTTAAAGAGTTCATTAATATTTGTTTATTAAACTGCATGATTAAATTATCTAATAGATATTTGACTCCTTAATTTTTATCCCCCACAGAATACTTTTGACATAATTTAATTCACCAATTAAAATACCTGTGAGAGTGAGTCATTTTTATTTTATTAACAAACTAATATTTGGAGATGAATTCAACCCCAAAATGGTAATTAAAATAAGTGATGCAAAATTGCACCTAGTAACTTAAAGACATAGACTTGGGAAAAGATTTTGTGAGATTATCTATATTATGGTTATGTGAGGGTATACGAAGTCTACACCATATCAATATATAAACATTAACTTTTCATTGATGATAACAAGTTATGTGATATCTCAGTGTAGAGTTAGGGTTAAACATTCTGGCCAACAACACATTGAGTACTTCAAATTTGAAGCCCAATATTGAGTTCAAAAACACTTGGACAAATCACATCCATGTAAAATCAATTAAATTTAAACAAGAAACTTATTAATCCAATCATCCTTACTCATCTTTAAAAATAAATTCAATATAAGTATTACAAAAAAATTATTTATCAAGATTATATAAATTATATTACTGATGGAACACAAGATTTAATTATATCTTTTGAGAAGCTTTTCAAGGGCATTTTGACAATTAACTGGTACATCCCAATATTTATGCATCTTGAAATTTAGTCACTCCATTTACCATCACTAATACTATTATTAGTTGATACTATTTTTTATTATCTAATTTATCCCCTTTCATCCCACTAAGTTATCACCCCTTTGTAATTATTTATCTAATGCCCCCCTTTGTTATTTGCCATCTACTAACCTTATCCATCCCCACCAATCAATTAATTAATATCTTAAATCCCCATTATCTTATCCTAATCCCCACTTAACTATTATTATGGAATTTTAAATTCCCATGGGCCATCTACCCACCTACACTATCGTATTCCTAGGCTCTCTACACCCCTAGTCTATAATAACTCACCTAATCTCTATATAATCCCCTACCTAATCATATTTATTACCTAAGAGGATTCTAAAATTCTCCATTTCTAGAATCATCTCTTTTCTCACCCCTCCTCTCTAGAAGACTCTAAATATAGAGGCTTCCAAGAATATTCTCCAACCCATATATTATAAATTATATACTAGAGTTGAATCCCTTTATAGATGTCTTTAGATATTAAGATTTGTATTTGAGACAAAAACTTGTAAATCAAGGTAAAGGAACAAAGGTGGGGCTTTTTATCAATCCTCATTACTAATTATTAAATCATTGGAGGAATAAAATTGTCTCATTGAGAAGAATTGACTTAAAAGTCATCCAAATTATGTGCTTGATTCAAAATATGTCTTTTATACCCCTCTTTCATTAGAGGTATCATTGCATCTCTTACCACCACACTATGTAACACTAATTTTTTTGAATTATTAGAAATAACTAGGTCACCGTAAGCATGATTGAGAAATGAAAGTTCTTAAATTAAACAATCTAGTAAAGTTTGGGACCACTACATTACCCTCATCAAATACATGAAAATTTAAGATTAAGACATATTACAATGTTATAAATATGAATGAACCAAAATTTGATACTAATAAAATAGTGAAAATGATGGTGCCATAGCAAGCTATATTACAAAATGCATCTAAAAAAAACTATATTCATAAAGCCTTTGGTGCTTCTTATTATTAAGTTAGCTGAGTGTCAACTCATATCAAACTCTCCCTACACCTATAAGAAACTACTAAGCATATTTGGTTAATCCCTGACTTATATGATTCCTAACAAATTACACTTGATGGGTCTCCTACCATTAGTTTTGGATAACATCTAGGGGATCATCGAAATTACAAAATGTTCAATAATCTGCTACAAGGCCATAGTACAATGAAAATTATATAAGTTCCAATATGAAAATAGAAGTAAAATTATCATCAAGAAATTTACTTTGGAACCAATGGTAATGATTTATAAATAATTATTAGGATCTTCAATGCATAATAAGTGGAGTTTCATCCACATTTTTTGAAAATGTATCATTATTAATCATTAGGAGAAACTGAAGTGGTGGTGGTATAATAGTAGGCATACACATTGAAATATATGGTGTCTTTCAAAAATATATGTCCACTTCAAATTTTTATCATATTTCTAAACCCTAAATTCTTCTTGGTCATTTCTATTTTTTTAGCATCATTATAATAAAAGCAATTTATCCATTACAATCACCAAGACAAAACATGATCACCCACAACTATGCTTCTTATCTAATGAATACATATGCCCCCTGATCCAAACTAAAGGAGTTGTAATTTTGACTTAGAGATAATGTGCTAATTGTTTAGAAATAATATGAGGCTCTTTCATAATATTAGTGGAGTTTCATCCAAATATTTTGAAGATGTAACATAAACAAATTGTCTAATAGGGATTTGGCTCCTTAATTTTTAGGGCCCCTAAGAATACATTTAAGATAATTTAATTCACCAATTCAAATATCTATGAGGGTGAGTCACCTTTCTTGAACTTACAAACTAATATTTGGAGACGAATTCGACCCTAAAATGGTAATTAAAATAAGTGACACAAAATCATACCTAGTAACTCAAAGACCTCTTAGGAAAGTATTTTATATATGCTTATCTAAATTAATAATGGCTATATGAGGGCATAACTAGCAGTCTATATCAAAACACTTACTATATATAGTATTTCTATATATAGACTTTTCATTTATAGATTATATCTAAATGTGGATTTGTATAATTTAAGGAATTTCATTCTAATAAAATAGTAACAAGCTTGTCACAACAAATTACACTTGATGGGTTTCCTACCATGGGTTTTAAATCACATCTAGGGGATCATCAGAATTTAAAAATGTTCAATAATCTATTACAAGACCATAGTACAATGAAAATTATATAAGTTCAAATATGGAAATAGAAGTAAAATTATCATAACAAAATTTACTTAGGAGCTGATGTTAATGATGTAGAAATAATTATTAGGCTCTTTAATGCATAATAAGTGGATTTTTATCGACATTTTTAAAAAGATGTAACATTAATTATTAGGAAAAACTGAAGTGGTGGTGGTATAATAGTATGCATACACATTATAATAGATGGTGTCTTTCGAACATATATGTCCACTTAAAAAATTTATCATATTTCTAAACCCAAAATTCTTCTTGGTCACTTCTAATTTTCTTAGTGCCATTGTAACAGAAGCAATTTATCCATTACAATCACTAAGATAAAATCTGATCACCCAAAACTGTGCTCCTTATCCAATGAATACATATTCCCCCTCATGGAAATCAAGGGAGTTGTAATTTTCATGTATAGGTTGTGATAATGATTTAAAAATAATATAAGTCTATTGCATAATATTAGTGGAGTTTCATCCAATTTTTTTGAAGATGTAACATAGGTAAATTGTCTAATAAGGATTTGACTCAATTTTAGCCCTCCCCAAGAATACCTTTGAGATAATTTAATTCACTAATTCAAATACATGTGATGTCAAGTCACCTTTATTGAACTTACAAACTAATATTTGGAAATGAATTTGACCCCAAAATAGTAATTAAAATAAGTGACACAAAATCATACCTAGTAACTCAAAGACCTCTTAAGAAAGGTTTTTATGTGTTTATCTAAATTAATAATGGTTATGTGAGGGAATAACTAGAAATATAGCTTAGAACAGTTACTATATGTATTATTTATATATATAGACTTCCCATTTATAGATTATATCTAAATGTAAATTTATATAATTTCAGAAATTCTTTCCAATAAAACAGTAACAGGCTTGTTGTAATAAATTACACTTGATGGGTTTCCTACCATGGGTTTTGGATCACATCTAGGGGATCATAAGAATCAAAAAATGCTCAATATTCCACTACAATACCATAGTACAATGAAAATTATAGAAGTTAAAATATGGAAATAGAAGTGAAATTATCATAATGGAATTTACTTTAAAACCAATGGTAATGATTTAGAAATAATTATTAGGCCTTCAATGCATAATAAGTGGAATTTCCTCCACATTGTTTTGAAGACATAACATTATTAATTATTAGGAGAAACTAAAGTCATGGTGGTATAATAGTAGGCATACACATTGGAATAGATGGTGTCTTTTGAACATATATGTCTAGTTTAAATTTTTATCATATTTTCAAACCCAAAATTCTTCTCGGCCACTTCTAATTTTTTAGTGCCATTGTAACAAAATAAATTTATCCATTGCAATCACCAAGACAAAGCTTGATCACCCAAAATTGTGATCCTTATCCAATGAATATAGATGCCCCATGATTGAAATGAAGGGAGTTGCAATATTGATGTAGAGATTGTGCCAATGATTTAGAAATAATATAAAGATGTTACATAATATTAATGGAATTTCATCGACATTTTTTGAGGATGTAACATAAGAAAAAAATTTAATAGGGATTTGAAACATTAATTTTTAGCCCCCTAGGAATACCTTTGAGATAATTTAATTCACTAATTCAAATACCTATGAGGAAGAGTCAGCTTTTTTGAACTTACAAAATAATATTTGTAGAAAAATTAGACTCCAAAATGGTAATTAAAATAAAAGACACAAAATCATACCTAGTAATTCAAATACATCTTCAAAAAGGATTTTGTGTGCTTATCTACATTATGGTTATGTGAGGGCATAAATAGCAGTCTACCTCTAAACACTTACTATTTATAATATTTCTATATATAGAATTTTAGTTTAAAGATTATATCTAAATGTAGATTTGTATAATTTATGAAATTTCACTCCAATAAAATAATAAGAGGCTCATTGCAAAAAATCACACTTGATGGGTCCCCTACCATGAGTTTTGGATCACATCCAGGGGATCATCAAAATTAGAAAATGTTCAATAATCCTCTACAAGACCATAGTACAATGAAAATTATAGAGATTAAAATATGGAAATAGAAGTAAAATTATCATCATGAAAGTTACTTTAGAACTGATGGTAATGATTTAGAAATAATTATTAGGCTTGTCAATGCATAATAAGTGGAGTTTCATCCACATTTTTTTGAAGATGTAACATTATTAATTATTAGGAGAAACTGAAGTGGTGGTGGTATAATAGTAGGAATACACATTGGAATAGATGGTGTTTTTTGAACATATATGTCCATTTAAAATTTTTATCTTATTTTTAAACCTAAAATTCTTCTCAGTCACTTCTAATGTTTTTAGCACCATTGTAAAAAGAACAATTTCTCCACTTCAATCACCAAGACAAACCCCGATCCCCCATAACTGTGGTACCCCTTATCCAATGAATACATATGCCCCCTAATCGCAAACAAGGGACTCATTGCAATTTTGATGTAGTGAGTGTCTTAAGAGGCTATATATTTACATAAAGAATGCAAGCCATCATATACTAAAGTATTTCATGGTGATTCAGATCATGATAAATTTGTGCCCACAATTATCGATTTACACTTTTTCGCTTTACATAACCCCTCTTACCCCCTCCCCACACAAATTATATTAGTTATTAAATAAATATAATTGACACATTATAATAAATATATCATAATATTTTTATATATTAAAATAATTAGTTATATATTAATATTAAATATAAATTATATATTTTGTAAAATATATTTTAATATTAATCAATATTATTATATCATATAATATATATGTTAATATAAGTAATAAATAAATATCATATATTATATATTTTAATATAATATATTTCAATACATTTTATATATTGTTAATACTACAGAAGTAATATTATATTTTTAATAAAATTAAATGAATTTTTATGCCTATAGCTTAGTGTATATTGCCATGTAACATGAAAATGGGATTTAACATTACGGGGTCAAAAATGTGATCATCAATACAAATTTAAAACTCTTTGGTACTTCACCATGTGCGCAACAGATTACTTCAAAGAGAAATCCTATCAAATATTAATAATGTTTGGTAGGAAATGTGCATTAAATTAAAATAATCATGTATAAGCAAGGTTAAATCACATATATTTTCTCCATCACAAAAGGTACATTTTTATTAATAGAAGTCATTATCAATTGGATATGAAGTGATTTGAAAATCATCATTTATAGGGCCAAATCACATCAATGTAAAATCAAATAAATTTAAATAGAAAACTGTAAGCCAAGCAATTTTACTCTTGAAAAAATTATTTCAATACAAGAATCACAAAAACTTCATTTATCAAGATAATTTATAAAAAATATAATATATCTATATATTTTTAATGGTACAAAAATACTATTAAATTTTTATCAAAATTAAATGAATATGTATGCCTTTAACATATTAAATAATGCCATGTAACATTATAAAATGGGTAAATATGATCATAGGTATGTATTTAAAACATTATGGTGCTTCACCATGTGTATAGTAGATGAGGTAGATTACTTGGAAGAACAAATCTATAAAACATTATTATGTTTGGGAGGAATTAAATTAAAATTTTCAATCACATATCATGAAATTGAAATCATGTCACAATCATTAAATTTGATGTTGTAGATGACACTTGGCATGGGACATTTGGTAGTAAAGAAGATGGATAATCAGTTAATTTCAAGTAATATGAATTATTAATTTTCATTAGCCCTTCAAACTTGGCTATAAAAAGTCTACGAATTTTTAGATTACATACAAATTATAAAAATAAATAGAGTCTATTATAATTTATAAAATAACCATCAAATTTCATTTAACCATCATGTCTTTTGAGATGCAATTTAAATTAGTGATACACAATTTTTCTGTTGAATAGATTCAAATTAAGATAAAGTGCTAATGAATATATATTCTAGTGAGTTTATTTATCCAATAACATAATTTTATTTATTTCTCCATTTTATAAGACCAAAATGATAATTTGATTGCTAACTTAAATTTTGAAGTCTGACTGTAAGATGTGTTTCTGACTCTAGGTGATGTAAAGTGAGTTGGAGATGTGTTCATCAGTTTTCATGAAAAAGATTGGTTGGAATTTTTGATTCATGTATAATATGACCTTATTAATGGTTTTTAATTAATGTATATTTAATAAGATGCATGCATTTGATGCACCTATTTACAAAATCATGAATACAAACAAATGATAACCAACCATTGTAACAGACTAGGAGTAGTGATAGTTAGCAAACTTTTTCAATATACAACCTTAGCAAGTGTACCTCACAGATGTGATTTGACACTTTATATGTGCCCTTGAAGCCTTATATATTCTATTATCCATCTACAAGAATGTGATGTTCTATGTTTTTTGGAGTGGAAAATTATCTCTATCTACTATTTCTTTGCTTTTGATTCTATGGTTTTGGTCTTTGCTCACATAATAGATTGTAGTTTATGCTTTATGATCCTTTATAGTTTGTGATGCTTTAGGATCAAACTATTTTATGAAATTATAGGTTAAATTTTCAAATCTATCAACACATCACCTTATATTAGATTTACTTTCCATGTTATTTGTTTTCTTTTCTTATATCCCTTTTTACCCCCAAAATTGAATGAAGCATCAACTTCTAAAATCCTAGAGCTTTCTTTACAAATGGCATTTAATCCCACATCTGTAAAGCTTTCCATAGAGGATTTTTAACCTAAAGCAAGTTGTAATTTGTGTAATATAATGTTAGAAATTATTTATTTCATATAATATGAATTAATTATTTCTAATTATATTTTTGTATCTAATCATGCTTATTTATTTATTTTCAAATATATTTTTTTAAATTAAAATACTCATAATTTTATAAGAAACATATATTACATAATTTTTTAAAGAACATAAGACTAAAAATTAGGTAGGATAATCCTATAATTTTTCAGCAACATGCCCTCAAGAATAATCAGCAATCCCCTAGCATGGGACTCCTACCTTAATGTAGATGAATTTGATTAAATGATAACATGTGAAATTGACAGATGGGAATATTAATATAGAGAGAGATGTAATTCCTACTTTATAATAACATTAAATTTTTAGTTGTTAGTTTGAGAGATAAAAAAGGAAAAAATAAAAAAAATCTCATTATTCAGTAATCCAAAAACCAATTTTACACTTCTAATATAATTCAAACATTTCCCAATCCAATACTAGCACCATTAATTGATGAGAAATAATTTTTGGAACAAATGGTTGATGATTATGATGTCCCACCTTCTAAAAACAATTAAGATCCTTCATAATTTATGAGAAAAGTTTAATGCAAGTTTAATATCCTATATGAAATTATTTATTAATATTATTATTGAGAGTTTTTAGTGTCAATAAAAAGGATTTAGATAGGATAGGTTGGGTGCATATCATGTTCCTAATCAACTTTTGAGAATCTCTATCAAATAACCACTTTCACTTGAGACAATCCCCTCAATAGTGAAGGATGTTGTAGAGATTGATAATTTACATGCAATTAACATACTTTTTGGTAGCCTCGTGTAACATACAAGCCAACTTTCCCATATTGATGCTTATGAGAGTGGACGTGGAGATGTTACAAAATTTCTACTCAACCACACCAATGTGGATCCTGTGGTGCTCTATGCATTAGAACTTAAATTAGATGAGGAGAAGGATTTGATGTAAACCAATTATGGTGCTCTATGCTCTATTTAACTTAAAATTTTATCCAATTTATAAAACTAAAATTCCTCTTGGTCATATTTAATTTTCTTAGTGCCATTGTAACAAAAAAATTATCCATTATAATCACCAGGACAAAACGTGATCAACCACAGTTGAGCTCCTTATCCAATGAATATAGATGTGCCCTGATTGAAACCAATGAGTTATAATTTTGATGTATAGATTACATGCTAAGAGGATCTCTCTTTAAATGTATAATTCAAGCCATCATAGACTAGATCGTTGCATGGTGATTTAGATCCCAATCAGTCTATGCCCATAGTTATCTTTAAATATGAAATTAATTAATATTTTGAAATTTTTAAGGGTTTGGAATTACTAGTTTTATCTATTAATTATAATTTTACACTCTTTCACTTTACACAACCCCTCTCACCAATACATATATACATACATTATATGTCATGATATGTGTACGTGTATGTGAATGAATATATATATATATAATGATTGAATAATATTATTTATAAATTATATATTTTATATTAGGTATATTATACTAAAATATATAATAATAATTGATTTATAATTTATATTAACATATTATATTTTATATAATAATAATAAAATATAATATATTATATAATATATAATATTGTAATATTATATTACATTATATAATATATATCTTAAATAAATATTATATATTTTAATATAATATATATAAATATCATTTTAATATATTAAATATATCACTTTCCTTCAATTTGACTTGACTACTCCTGAGGTGCATTTGCGTTCAGAAATAAGTAGGAGTCCCCAACGAATTTCAAATTCAAATTTACTTTAGAAAATAGGGCCTGTATAATTTTCACACATTTTTAAGAGGAACAAAAACCATCGAACATGTTTGACCAGATATAGTCCTATTCCTACATATTCTTAGTTTTTTTGGAACATACACTATATAGCATTGAAATATTAGAATAGAGTAGGTTGTAGAGTGTCTGAAGTGTTGACCATATTTGTTATTATCATTTTTGCAGATCCTTATATTCAAGTATTTAATCTTAATAATGTTCAATATTGTTTTAATCTATATAAAATATGTATAACTCCTTATTTTCAAGCATTTAATCTTAATAGTGTTCAATATATTTTCTTACTCCATCTAAAATGTGTGATTTATTTGTGTTGACTTGGCCCTTTTATTCATTATTATCACCTTAATATGTTATGAAATCACCAAGATTCATATAGCCTACCTGGATTAATGTAATATTTTTTGTCTTGCTAGAGTATGCCTAGTTATTATGTCAATGAGCCTTTTGTCGAATAAGCATGCACATGAATATTGTTTAGGACAATAAAGTTTTTAAATTGCAAAACTAAAATTTTATAAAAAATACAATAAATATAATTCTAAATGCTCTGCATATATATACTTCAATCAAATTCTAATAAAAATTAATACAATTTTTAAGAATGTGTTTTGAGCTCAAGAAGGCCCTGGGTTGGCATGGGCAATAGTGAACCCTACGAGTCAAATGAGTCAAGTGGGTGTATAAGACAAAAATGGATAGGCTCTACCAATTATATTCAATATGGGTAGACTCATTTTTTGGTTTGAAATCTATGGAAAATAGTCACACAATAATTAATTTTCACATTTTTTGATCATCTTCATCATCTAGTGAAAAATAACCAATTGTCTAGATTTAGCCAATAAACCATGCAGTTCAAATGTCCTTCCTTCTAAATGAATGATCATGAATAGTTAATCTAAATTCATCTCAATTGTTCATAAAGTGGTGAGCCATTACAATCGCAAAAAAAAATTAGTCCCATCCACGATAATAAAAAACATAAGATAGTATAATAGGTAGTCTCCCATAGCTTTATGCTATGGTATTTACCAAAACAATTGACTATACCCCCACTTGTAATTAATATTTGAAATTTTGGAGTTGGGTAAATGAAATAGTCCAATTGAGTAGCCAACTTAATATTGATGAATTTTTGTAAAGAGTAAATAAATATAGTTGACTTCTATTTATTGAGGAAACCAACCACCATAATATTTAGAAGATTACTAATACCTAAAAGTGCATCATAGGAAATAGTAGGTTGAAAATATTCATATTCATCCTCAAGGGTTATAGACTACTAATGTGTGTCTGTGTCAAGGATGTAATACCAATAACATAATAACATTTCTCAAATTATTGGTACAATAGTAATATGGTAGTGATACCTTGGGGATTCACTCAATTTTGCAAGAGAGATTATATGGTTACAACTTACCACCTTTTAGTCTTCAAGTATACCTTATTATAGGGAAAAAAGGTATATGGTAGTGACATAATCTACCTAAATTTATGATGATGTAAATTTATTTTTATCTAACAATATAAGCCCAAAATCTTATATAAATAAATGGATATACACAACGAGTATTAATCTAAAGTGAATGTTTAAAAAGTTCAAAAGGAGGGAGTAAGGTAAGGGAAAAAATAAATATCCCTTAAAACAATAAATACCAATAGATCTCCTTTGATTTATGTTATCAACCTAGATAGCACCTATTTTAAATTAGACTGCTCATATCTGATTCAGATCTAGACAATGGAATGATCTAAGGCTATGAGATGCCTGTATCTAGACTAGACCTCTAGTTATGAGGCTAGATCCTCTAAATATGTGAGTTTAAGATTAATTACTAAACCTATTAGATGTTGGGATGAAAAGAGTAAGGAAGAAACTGAAATGATTCTTCAAATATATTAAGATCCTATGAACTTTAAAAACATACAAGACCTTATTGATTCAATGTATTGACTGTCAAAATACTTTTTGAGTCTCTTAAGTAGTTATAGGTGAATATTTCATGGAATTTAATATTAAACTAAGTTTGGATTCTTGATGTCTCCTCCAAATTACACAACTTAATGTGTGTTATTAACAAATTATCTCATAGAAAATAAACTATTATCCATATAAAAGAATGATAATTAGAAATTAAAAAAAACACATAAGAGAACACTACAGGAAAACTCTCAAATTCTTTAGCTCCATGTATTAGTTATGGTATTTTTTTTTTATAAATAAGGGGGAAACTATTTGATGTTTGTCAATGATGTCTCCAATGTGACCAAGGATGTTGATCAGGTGTCATGTATTGTATAATGAAAATGACAAAGTGTGTTTTAATGAGCCTCCATATTCTTTCATTTATTTTATTATTTGAATAAGAGAGGCATTTTATGGATGATACTTTTAGAATGGAAATATTTCAGATATCCTATGGGGTGTCAAGGGTGACTATAATGAGTATGGAAGTGATTAAACTTCATCTAGGTGATCATTGTTTTTATCTTGACATTTTGGTCTAATGGAAAGAAATCTAAGTAGGTAGTCTATTAATGTCACCATTCCCACATATGGATGAGTCTAGGGGAGTTGGTCATATTTTTTTGATAACATTAGTCCCTATTTTGAATTTGAATATTCAAATTTACAAAGGAAAAAATGAGTGCTCTATATTTAATCCATAACTTTTGATCCAAGACGAATTTCTTGATGGAGTAAAAAACAAAGTTGTAGAGGACTCCATGGCACTTATAATGAAACTTTGTTAGATGATATGAATGTTTTTATACTCAAATATATTTAGCTAAAAATTTGAATGTGTGTTTGACTATATTCTATGAGTGACTCAAGAAGGATATTTAAGCTCATTTTGATGTTGTTTGGATGTCTCATGATAAATTAACTATTGAAAGGTGATATAGATTCCATGAGGATGATCTGTGTGGCATTTAGAGGTGTTATTACTCCATATTTAGTATGAAAAGATCTTAAGAAGTTAAATGTGTATTCATTCATAGTGTTCATGTGTACAAGGTCTTTGTTGGAGTTGATTGAGCATACAAAAAGGTGAGAAAAGGTGACTATGATAATTTAATGTTAGAAAAATTGGTATCAAAGTGGGTTATTTTGAGGAAGCTTAAAAAGATGAAGAAGATTTTAAATAAATACAAATATGGTTAAATAGTTGAAGAAATATAATCAATAGTGGGAGGATATGATCAAGGCACTTGAAGAGTAGACATGTATTTTGAGGAAAGATGCCAAAAAAGATGAGAAAGTTATTAATGATCTCAAGGTTCAGACACAAGATGTCAAGACATGTTTGTATTAAAAATAAAAGGACATCATGTTTGATAAATAAACTTTCCATGTGGCATCTTTCTATTCCTGGTGAGATCTTTGATAGGGTCCTCTAATTTTGGTTGGTTGTAGGAGTGTTATTCATCATTCTCACAAGAAATTAGAACACTTACCATAAGAAAATAGTAAATACACCTAAAAATTTAGAGAAAATAAAATTATTAAAACTAAGGAAACATTAATTAACCTAGCATTAGCATAAGTTAACAATTATGTAATCAAATGTACAAATCAATAATTCATGAGAACCATTCAAATCTAAAAATAGAACCAGACAACTAAGAGAGAAGCCATGTAACACTTTACACAAAATAATATTGGATGATCTTTGCATAATTCCTTCATTATATTAATTACTTAAAGATTACAAAGTAATTTGGTTCTAAGAACTCCCTCCCCTTTTCATAATAGACAATGCTCCTTTTATAGGTTCTAAGGAAGCATGTCAATCAGTTTCACTAACTGATAAGTGTATAATTTAGGAAAGCTGTCCTTTTAAAAAGTCCCTTAAAATACACTAAAATTTCCAAAATAAACTAATCTCTAGGTAAAGTGCTAACAAAATCCACATGATTTTTCAAAAAATATTCCATTTTTTGATATTACAAAGTTTATAGCTAAATAGAATACTACTAGCTATCTAGTGGGCCCTGTGCTGAAGAAATCCCTTGCTATTGCTAAAGAATCATCATGGCCTTTTGGTGTTACTTTTCAACATGTTTTAAATTGATAGTTGGCTCTAGGAGGCACTCATCCTTTGATTAGCCAAGTCTTCAAAATCCTTGTCATTTCTTGTCATGGCTTCTTTAATGCTCCTTACCTCAGAAATTTTCTCTTCTATAGGTATGATCATATTCATGACCCTATTATTGTTGATCCTAAACTTGCTTTGGCTTTTGGTTCTTGCTTATTACATGATTAAGGTGACTCTGTGATTGTATTCATCATCTACAATGATTCTTAGGGAGATATACATTTTAGGTTTAGTGATCACGATTTCAAGGAGTTGTTTAATTCCATCCATTAGCTCCTTATCATCTCTTAGGAGCATTTCCAAGATCATTGACCATTTATTCAAACCTTGGATTTTATCAATAAATAATCCCATGATTATGTTTAAATGGGCTAGACTACTGCATTTATAACAAGGAATTCAACCCTCGACCAATATGATGATTAGCTTCTTCATTTTATCCCTTGAATCCTTCCATTGGGATATTAAACCCTTGACTAATGCATCTAGCTAGGCTAGTGGACTATGTCTTAACTTCATTGTCTTTAATGAATCAAACATATCATAAAAAGATGACTCAAACATCTTGATCATTTTCTTAGGGACTGAGAGAATAACCTACTTATCAAGATTTTCATTTTATTTCTATAGATTTTATATCTTTTAATACATGCCTTTGATGCCTACTTTTAGTTGATATGAATGATAATCAGATCATAGAACTATATCTTATTCATGGAGTCAAGCCAAAAAATGATTTAACCTTCTAAAAATTGAGCTCTTAACCCCCAACCATGGCTTTCTTCATTGTCACTTTTTTTTAGTTGCACACTGACTAATGATTCTATCATTTTTAGAGGTTTTGGAGTTTCCATTTGTGTTCTAAGGTCTTAAGAGCTATCATATTTCATTATTGATCTTCCTTCATCATAGAAACTATCCATTGCTTGAGATATTCATGGATAGTGATGTTGACTGCCTTTTTCATGGCCCATGAATGGTGTAGGATTAGAATATTTTGTATTTTTACATATAGGAACCATTCAGGGATGATTGGCCCAAAAATAAGATTCTCATCACTAAATAAGTTAACTTCACTCAAAGGATGAGTTAAGGTTAAATTTGGTTTCTTCTTTCTAACTAGTGCCAAAGTTAATTCAACCTCCTTCTTTAGCAGGCATGCAAGTGGAACTAGGTCCAAGGATATTTCCTTCCCCTTTTCATTTTTTTCTTCTTCAGCTTGGGATTGAGGTTATTATACTTGTCCTTCTTCATCTGATTCATGAACATTAGTAATTATTTTGAGTGCATCCTCCACTATCTCAATAGGAGCTAGTGCAACCATATCAATGTACACAATTTGGGACTCTAGTCTATTTGGCTAAGCTGAGGATGATGCCCCCTCACTAGGTCTTTCTTCCAATCTCTCCTTCTTAGACCTTTGCACAACTTTCACTTGAGGTTGTTATGCTTTTGCTTATGGATACTCTAGAGGGGGACTAGAAGAGGGTCCAAGTAACAAGTGGTACTACAGGGGTGTCATCTTTGATATCTCACTAGGTGTTTTTTCATCTCTAGCCAATCTAGCCTCAGGCCTTATATTATGATTTTAAAACCTAGCTAATACTTTTGTGAACCTAGAGGCCTTGATATACATTGTGTCATGAACACCAAGTTGGTGTTCGTAAGAGTAGTTTATATTTTTTACTTTCAAATGCTTCACAACCCTATCATGAGGGTCCCATTGCCTTTACTCATCCAAATGTAAGTTTAAGGATTCTTTATGTCTGGAGATGGTGTCTACTTAAAGGAGTCTATGTGTCTTTATGTAAGAGGTTAAAATTTGATAGCTTCACACACATCAATAACAATCTCATAGATGTTAAATGATGGCTGAGAGAATGTAAAATTCAATCTCTATTAACCTTTCAAGGGATTTGATATAAACATGAAACCTTTTTATTTAAAAATGACCCTGACGTACACAATTAGAATTTTCTTTTGAGGTATATCCTATTGGATTGTGGAATCTGATCTTATTTTAATGCCTAGTTCCCAATAAGGGGTGTGTGGGGGAAACTCCCCTACACTAAGGTCACTATGGGCATCTAGGGGGTGGTGACCTATTTTGGATCCCCCCTAATCAAGGTTTGGGGGTAACACCATAATGTAAAATTTAATTAAAAATGCAATATAAAATATTTTAGTTTTGTAGTAAATCTGAATCATTCACTATTAGGTTGCAGATCTAATGGTAGAAATAATGTATGTGTATTTTTTCCCTATATGTAACCCTCATTTTTATATGAGGAAATTGTAATTACATCATCACACTATATGAAAGTGAAAAGGATATTTTAATGGTTGTATTATAGGTTTTCCCTTCATTTGTTGGATTGAATAATAAGAAGAACTAGCTATTTCTATGTGGATGTAGCTCATATTGGGTGAACCATGTTAAATATATATCTCTATTGTGTTTTATTTTTTGTATTTTATTTAAATATTTAATTCATTAATAATTTTCTATGTTTTTTTTCCTAACATATCCTAGGAGATGCCTTGAGAGAAAATTTCAGTCATGTGCATGTTCAAAGTATCCGCTAGGAGACATTTCGAAAGAAAATTCCATTCATGTGCATCAGGGTTCCTAAGAAATTTTATTTTGTCATGGTTATATCAAATCCTTTGTAAGTAAATTTTAAATAGACATGGATGGTATTATAAGTTCCTTAAAGGCATCTCCTAGGACATACATTGAAAGAAAATTCCAATCATGTACATTTGGGATCTTGTCAAATGAAAAGGTGTCATGGTTATATCAAATCCCTTGCAAAAAACTTTAAAATCAACATGAAAGGTATTATAAGGCCCTTCATTATATTTACTATGAGATACCTTGAAATAAAATTCCAATGATGTGCAGGTTCAAGGTATCTCCTAGGAGATATCTTGAAAGAAAATTCCAATAGTGTGCATCAGGGTTCTTGCTAAATAAAAAGTTGTCATGGTCATATCAAATCCTTTGAAAAAACTTTATAATTCAACATGGAATGTATTTCAATTCCATCCTATTTATATGCTATGAGATACCTTGTATGAAAATTCTAATCAAGTGCATGTTCAAGGTATCTCCTAGGAGATACCTCAATAGAAAATTCCAGTTGTGTGCATCAGGGTTCTTGATAAATAAAAAGGTGTCACAGTTATATCAAATAATTTTCAAATACATTTTTAATAAAAATGGAAGGTAATCCAAGGCTCTTAAATGGATATACCATGAAATAAAATTATAAATCATGTGCATGTTCAATCTCCTAAGATATATTTCAAAATAAAATTCTAATAGTGTGCATCATAGTTCTTTCAAAATAAAAAGTTTCCATGGTTATATCAAATCCGTTGCAAGGAAATTTTAAATATAAATAGAAGAAATTCTAATGCCCTTTGATGTATCTCCTAGGAGATACTTTTTAATAAAATTCAAATCATGTGCATGTTCAAGGTATCTCCCAAGAGATACCTTCAAAAAAAATTCCAATCATGTGCATCAAGGTTATTACCAAATAAAAAGGTGTCATGGATATATAAAATACCTTGTAAGGACATTTACAATTAACATGAAGGTACTATAAGGCCCTTCAAGTTATATCATAGGATATATATTTGAAAGAACCCAATCATGTTCATTTCCAAATAAATTTCCATTGAATATGTGATATAGAAATGCAAGCAACAATTCATAGAAATATTGGAAGGGGTAAAACCATGATCATATAAAGACATGTCCGTTAATCCAAATGAGAGTCTGGAATAATGTACAAACTAAATATGGATAGATGATCTCCAAATTAGAAAATATCACTTGGCAATGAGTGAGATTGGTTCCTATAGACAATAAGAAATATTAAATATAGGGCTTAGGAACATATTAAAGCTCTCTTATTAAAGTTAAGGATCAAGAAATTATAAAATCATAAACCAAGTGACATAGATTAAAGTTTTCAACATAATAAAATGAACATGGCATAAAAAATGTTTGATGAAATTAATGTCTCAGGGAAATTGTCTCAAGTGAATTATTTTGTAGGCTAAAAGGGTGATGATAAAAGCCTAAAGGTTTTATGTAAAAATGAGTGAAGTGCCCTTTCAAAAGGTCTGAAGGGCACACAAGTCCAAAATTTTAAGTCTAGAGGGTAAAGGACCATTCTAAAAATGATGAAGGGTAATCATAGATGGTAAAGAGCCATTTAAAAAAGGCTGAAAAGTAATTTTATAGGGAAATTATCCTTGCCAAAACTTTCGGAGGGTAGGTTGCACAAAGAATGAAGGGTATGTGCCATTGGGGTTGTTTGTTTTGGTAAAATTGCATTGGTAAAATTGTTGTGAGGAATTGTTTTAGGATTTTTGCATCAGACAAAATGTTCAATGAAAAAATTCCAAAAGGTCATTTCGAAAGGGCAAAGTGCCTATGACAAAAGGCTAAAAATTATTTCCAAAAAATCCCTTAGTGTAATTTCAAAAATATGGAAGGGTAATTTCAAAAATCTTGAAGATTACTTTCGGTAAAATTTTTATAGAGAAAATGTACTGAGCAATTTATTACGAAAAAGATGTTGCAAAAAATATGTCTGAAAGAATTCCCAAATGGCATAGGCCCCGAAGTAATTCTTGAATAAAACACAAAAAAAGATAAGTCTGAAATATAAAACCTAGTAGTTGGAAACATAAAAAAAGGACTTTGAATTTAGAGATTAGACCACATGAATAATAGAAAGTATGAATGGGGATTCAAACATAAAATTGACCAATCATGGATTTTTAGACTAAGGTTTTGTCGTGTTGATAAACTTGACTATATCTATGGCATATTTATATTTGTTTTCACATAAAATCTAAATAAAGGCTTCCACCCAATTTGAATTTGTGCTTATACAAGATTATTTGAAGGTTCTATGGTTTACTTAATTTTATTTACTCTATATTTGTAGATGTGCTTATGTTATCTTATTATAGGGGTGAAACTTTAAAGTAATTTTGTGCTCTTATTTTTTGTTCGATGCACCCCTTCATATCTTGGACTACTTCATATAAGGCATCCAATAGTGCCTTCCATGTAAAGAAAAATTATACTCCTTACATGAAGGAGAAATACACTTTTGTCTCTCTCTTTTCCCTATTTGAAATGTATCTCCTAGTAGATACCTTGAAGGGCAAATCTACTCTTGTTCACACAAATTAATCATAAAATTTATTCGCACAAAACATCTGATGTGAAAACTCCAAAAAAAAAGTATAAAGACCCAAAGTCCCAAATAATAATTATGAAGACCAAAATCCTTCAAACAAAAATATTCAAAAAAAATCAAAGACCAAAATCTAATAATAGGGCACAATCAAAATGCCTAAAAACCTAGCTCGGGCTTGTGAATTATCTCAGGTAATTGTTATGCACACACATAAAACTACGCCAATGAAAAAACTAATACACATATATAAATATAAACCAAATTTAACTCATCTATCTTAATCAACATATTTACTATTCTTTCAATAATTTTTTCACATCTATAAATTAGCATATCGATCAAAACAATTAAGAATATATTTGTAGCTACTGCACACTAAATATTATTAAAACATACAAGCATGGAAAAACAAGTAATTGCATAGAAATTGGAAATAAATACTCAAGCACTTCATTGACTATCAAAATTAATGCTGCTATAAAGTTCAGGAAGGGTTTGCCACATCCTCAAATATCATGCAAGGTGATTACATGAAGTTGTTATAACATGATATGTACCTAGGGATATGATATATTAATGTATATGGGTTGATGGGGATGCCAACATGTGGCACACATCCCATTAGTTATATGGGTAAAATATATTAGGATAATGGAGTAACTTGTGGAATTAGTACATTGGGTAATGGTCAGACTACATTAGGATTTGGAGGTTACCCATCCATTGGTTAGATAGATATCTATATAAAGGAGATGATTATCATGGTAAAGATATCAAGTAAGCATTGAGTCTTCTATTGTAAGAGGATATTGGAGGTTGTCCACTCAAAGAGACATTGTGGAGTTATTCCTTCCTAAAGGAGTATTATATGGTGTTGCCCTACCTTAAGGGTATTTCTGCATATATTTAATATTTGAATCATTGTCAAAGTTCAAAGTTCAATCACTTTAAGTTCAATAGCTTCAAGACACTTATCAAAGAGAAGAAGACTTGAACCATTGAACTGTTGAACCATTGAACCACTTAGGTTCAGAGGTTTAGCAAGTTCAACAACAGTAGGTTCAACACGGTTTATTTCTAAGAGCTTGTTTCAAGTGGTCAATAGAAATGAAGGAATGAACCATTAAACCATTGAAACAAAGTTGGTTCAATCAGTTAGTTCAAGTGGTAGGTTCAAATTAGTGTCCCAAAAGTCAAAGAGACAAGTACCCTTACGGAGGGAATTTCTATGGCAAAAGTGACTAAGGCAAGGAAAGCCTAAAACAAAAGCCCGACAGAGCCCAGTAGATGCTTCCACGTGTTGTCTGTCAAGTCCCATTTTACTTTGTTTCTAAGAGCTACATAAGTTTCCAATTGTCATCTTCTGTGGGACACTCAAAAGGCATCCAAAGCCTCTACAAGTTAAGCAGATACTGCCAGATGTCCTTACCTATTTCACGGTGGATGCTGCCACATGTCACTTGTTGAGATCGGCAGAAAATCAACTAAGGAAAAGCCAAAAGACAAAAAAACCTTTTCAGAGGGCACTTGGAAACCAAACTAGACCATTGAAAAAATTTGAAAGGTCACTTTGAAGCTCAAACAACCCTTGCAGAGGGCAAGTGGGGAGCAAACAGACCAATTCAAAGGCTGAATGAGCAAGGGAATTTCTTCGAAAAAGTTCCTATGACAAAGTTGTAAATAAACAATTCCTTCAGAAAAATTATCTAAAATAATTCCTTCAAACTTATCATTCAAAGGAAAATTCCACCAAAATAGAAAACCCACCAAGTTGCCACGTGTCCCTTATCAAAATGTAGCGGAGATCACCACATGCCATCTTCCATAGGAAACTAAAATAAAGTCTTGAAGACTTTCAAAAGAGAAGTTAAAGCTCAGTGGAAGTTGCCACGTGTTGACATGCATAGTTTCTTCCTTTGGTCTCTTTTTTAAGTAAAGATTGTGGTGGGCCCCTAGTAAGCTACTAAAGTAAGCGGAGCATGCCTAGTGTCATCCTCTGCAGGATTCTCAAAAGACAAGCAAAAGTTGCCACATGTCCCGTTGTAACTCTACAGAATGTGACAAGTGTTTATATCTACATCTTGAGTTTCTTACAAGTTTCAAAGATTATTTTAATAAACATCTCTTAAAGTCCCATGGATTCTACTATGTGTCCTCACCTATTTTGTAGCAAAATATGTTGTGCATCAATTTTTAAGACTAGCAGAAAGCGACCAAAGAACAGAGCATTGAATTGAACCAAGGACATGATGCAATAGCCAAGAAAGGAGGAATGATGAAGAAGGACCAAAAATATTCATGCACAAGATATGTTTCTAGAAGTAGACTGCCATATGGACATTGGAGGATCCAAACATTCAATGGCATGACCTGTTTCTTTGCATTGAGAAAAGCAAATGGGAAAATATGCCTGATTCTAGCATATCTTCTTAACATAATTTAATGTAACATGATGTGTTTCTACTCCAAATTCTTTCTTGGAGGGTTATTTATTGAACTCTCTTATTATTTCAAAGGAGAACTCTCTCTCTCTCTATTCTCATGAATAAAACTCTACCCAAATTGAAAGGCATTACTGAGACTTTGAGCTCAGATTGTTCATCATATTTCTTTGTTAAAATAAGAAAGCAAGTTAATTTCAGACTTTGTTGTGTTATAGTTTGTATCATTCTAGGAGATTGTTCTTATATCTATTTCATTAATGTATTCTAGTTTATGTAATTTAATAAGTAGAGCTAGTAGAGGTGACAAAGAAGGTGTCTTAAAGCCAGTTACTTTTAGACTTTGTGTTGTCATAATTGTCCCCAGTGTGTGTTTATTTTCTATTTCTGTGTAAAGAACCTTGGGATGACTTTGTGCCCTCATTGTTCTTTGTATTCTACTCTTTGGCAGTTGAGGTGGAGACTTTGTGCCTCATTTCATCTTGATGTGTTATTATACCCTGTTTCAAGTTACTTGTCATCACCAAAAAGATTCCTTTTGTCTATTGAACAAACGCTTCTAAAAGAAGAGGAGTGTCTTCTGTCATTTCATCTAGATTTCTCCTTTGATTTGCACACATCATCTCTGAAAAAAGAGAGATGGATGGTTTATCCTACCCTTGAGTATTATTTTCTATTTATATATTTCTCCTTTGATTTGCACACATCATCTCTGAAATAAGAGAGATGGATGGTTTATCCTACCCTTGAGTGTGTGTATATATATATATATATATATATATATATATATATATATATATATATATATATAGGGAACCTCCCCTTAATGAGAGGAGAGATTAGTCCCCTCTTGATGTGGTAAACCTACACATTTGGCCAACCAATCTTATTACTGTGGTTGATTAAACCTATATTGTTTATCAGTACATTAATTGACAAAATATTCACCCAACAGTTTTTGGTGACTCCACTAGGGAATTATGTGCAATCTAAAGCCTCAAGTTTCAGATTGAATTAGTCCCTACCCTTATCCATTATAGATTCCGGTGACTCTATTATATGTCTTACCCATTATCATTATAGCCTTACCATCTCCCTCCAATTCCACACCAACTGGGAAAGAATGTATAGTTTAAAGCCTCAAGTTTCAAACTGAAGCAAGGTCAATTCTTTTCCATTTTTGTTGTGTAATATGGTAGATTCAAGGTATGCATGAAGCCAAAGGGTTAAAGGTATTATTGAACCTATATTTGAGTTGGTATAGCAAAGTAATTTTAATTTATCTCCTTCACTATCTCATCTCCAATGAATTAGGAGCTTTCCTCCTACTAAAGTTAGATCTCCATTACCAAGCAAAGCATCCACTTCTACTTTTAATAAATCTTTGTCAATAATTACCCCTTTAATATTTGTTAATCCTCCTTTTCATAGTCATATAATGGTATTTCAAGGCCCCTAAGGTAATTATTTTCACCCTCTCAATCTTAATCCACCTCTACATGAGCTCCCATGCAGTGCAAGGAAGAATTTCCCCAAATTCTATGTTGATGGAAAAGTTCATCTTGACATACACATTGTAGCTTTCAGCATAGCCTGTGGTGTGATAGGAGTGGAATTTGAGGGTGTGGCAATCAGACTATTTATGGAAACACTATAAGGTGCCACTGTAGATTGGTTTTACCATCTACAAGTTAAATTAGTAACTAACTGGAACACCCTCAAAACCAAGTTTGAAGCCAGATTCAAACCTATAGAAGATTCACATGCCGTTCTGGCCTAGCTCACACAAATGAAGAAGGATCCTCATGAGCCTATGAGGGATTTAATATCCAAGTTTGATAAGTTGAGGAATAGGATCCCTGTAATTTCTCGACCTAATGCTGAGAATCTCAAATGTTTCTTCACTAATTCTCAGCTACCTGAAGTAAGTTTCTGGTTGAGATGTGCTGGTCAAATAGACCTTGTTGAAGCTCAAGATTTGGATACTGAGGTAGAAGATGAACTTATCTTGGCTGGAAAGATAAGGAGAGATTCTAGTAGAAATAAACCCTCATCATCTTTTGAATATCCATCTATAGGCACCATTGATCTAATAATGCAAAAGTTGGCAAATGAGTTGTTTGCTCTCAAAAATCAAATGGCACAAGTAATGTCTTTTGCTCCTTCATACAGAGATATACCAAGGAGGACATTTCCAAATCATTCATACCAGGGCAATGCTGCTAGAAATCAAGGGCAACTAAATCATCTTCCTCCCCCACAGGAGAAACTTGCCATTGAGGCACCCCCAACCAATTCAGCATTGGGATATCTTGAAATAGAATTTGATTTCTCTTTCTAGCCTATATTGAACCAAGAAAATGATGCTGATCTCCTGATATAAGGTCAAGAAGAATTAACTAGTGACTCCAACATTGGTTTCCTAAATTACAAAGATGAACCCAAAAGTAAAGGAGAAGTATATGATGGATCATACGTAGTATTTACCAGGTCATAGAACTAGTCAGCTCAACAAGCTGATAAGGGAAAAATAGAAGAATGTTCTCAGCCTAAAATTTCAATTGCCTAGTGGGGAACCACCTTGCCTTTTCAGCTAAAGGACTTGGTGATCACCAAAAAGGTAAGTACATCAAGTTCATTTTCACCTTCTACTTCAATTTCACAAATCAGTCCTCCCTCCCCTACAAACTAGAAGGTTGAATTGCCTTCCTTTGTTCCTAGTCCAATTCAATCATTTGACATAATTTATCATGTCAAGAAGACCAAAATTCAAATGATAGAGTTTGAATATTTACAATCCAATCTTGAGCAGCTAGATAGGTTAGTTGAGTGTGTGAAGAATAAAGCCATCCCTATAGGACAAGATGTTAACAAAATAACTCATGACCCCCCAAGGAACATGTCTATCCAAAATAATATTGTCATTACTCCTCCTACTTCTCGTAGGAAAATAGAGCCTTTCTATGTTTCCCTATTAATAAATGGTCACAACCTAAGCAATTGCATCATTGATTTTGGTGCATCTAACAATGTCATGCCTGCCAACATGGTAGAATCTCTTGGCCTTACACTGACTAAGACATTTGGGAGATGATTCTCCATGGAGAACAAATAAGTGTCACTACTGGGGCAAATCAAAGATGCCCAATTTGCTTTTTTAGCATTCTCAGAAAAAAGAATCAAGATGACAGTTCTAGTAGCCGATGTTCTAACACCTATGGTATTCTACTTGGGCAAAATTTTTGCAAAGATGTGGGTGAAGAATTGATCATGGAACTATCTAAAGTGAGGATCCCTATCAAAGGCATCATGCAAAGGCTACTTCCTAAAAAAGAATCAAAATATATTGTCACTCAAACATCAGCCCCTGAAGCTCAAATTTTGTTTGAGTCTTCAGGCATGGGTAATTACTTTTTATCCACAGAAGAAGTTCATGAGGTATTTAATGAAGTCCCTAAATGTGATCTAGGATTTGACTCAGATCATACATCAAAAGAACTGGTAGGTTGTAGTATAGATGGAGAAAGATTTTCCCTGTCTAATGAAGAAAAATCTAAATAAAAATCAGTGTCTGATGAGGTATAGATTCTAGAATTTGATGGCAGTTTCTCCTCTACTAGTTCAAGAGCTGGGATTGTATTGATATCATATTAAAGAGATATTTACCTTGCACATATAAGTTACAATTTAGAAACACCAACAACACAGCTGAGTATGAATCTCTATTGCTTGGATTGAAAGCTACTCGAGACAAAGGCATCAAGCTCCTTCATGCCAAAGGGGATGGTGAACTAGTGGTTTGTTAAGTGAGAAACCTATACCAAACAAAGAATGAAAGATTACGCCACTACCATAATCTAGTCTGGGATCAAATTGAAAGCTTTGATGCTTTCAACATCTCTGCCATACCTAGGGAATTTAATGACAGAGCTGATACACTAGCTATTTTAGCAACTTTCTTAATCCCTCACTCAGACTTTATAGGAAATAATTACACTATTGAGTTGGCCTTTAGACCAAATGTGCCTAACAATGCTGATAATTGGCAAATATTCAATGATGATCATCAAATCATTACCTTTCTAGAATGACAGGATAGCTTTGAACAACTACATCTTGAAGGCAATGAACCTCAAAAGTATGAACCAACCCCTAAATTGAGTTCAGATGCAAATGATGAATTATTAAAGCTGAAAGGAAATAAAATTCCCAAAGGCTTCGTTTCTCTTGAGAAGATGTTTCACAAGCATGATAGGTTCTTCAAACAACAACAAATAGATTCAAGCTCATCTCAGGGATTTGATCAAATAAATTTGACTACTAAAGAAAATTCCAAGATGGTTAACATTGGTAAGTGCTGCACTCCTGAGGAGAGATTCAAGTTCACTACTCTACTCTGCCAATATATGGATGTCTTAGCATACTCTTATGATGACTTGAAGTCTCTCAGGCTTGATGAAATCTACCATGACATTCCTCTCAAGGCTGACTCAGTGCCTTATAAGCAAAAATTTAGACAGTATAATCTGAAGATATCAGGTACTATTCTATTTGTAATACAAAAAATGTTATATGCTAGAATCATTTTCCCAATCCATCATTCCACATGGATTCTAAACATAGTTCCTGTAAGGTAGAATAATGGTGAAATTCACATTTGTATGGATTTTGAAGAATCTAAATTAGTCATCTTTGAAAGATAATTATCCTTTCCAATCATGGATCAAGTGCTTCAAATAATGATAGGTTTAGAGATGTTATCAATGCTAGATGGCTTCTCAGGATATAATCAAGTTAAAGTTGGTGTAGCAGACCAACATAAGACTACATTCACCACACCTTGGGGCACATTTTCATATAGAAGGATGCCTTTTGGCTTGATAAATGCTAGCACAACCTTTCAGAGAGAAATGGACTTTACTTTCAAAGATGAGATGGGTAAGTTCATTATGGTATACCTTGATCACTTGACCATCTTTTCCAAATGTCAATCTAATCATATACACTACTTAAAATAAGTACTGGAGTGCTACCTCTAGAATTTCATTTCATTAAACCCCAAGAAGTCTATTTTTAGAATAACAGAGAGGAAACTTCTCAGACACATTGTGTCCAAAGAAGGCATAAAGAATGACTCACACAGAGTCAAGTCTATTCAAGAGCTTACCTTACCTACAAGTAAAAATATTGTTCACTCTTTCTTTGAAAAGGTAAATTTTTTATGAAGGTTCATCCCTAAGTTTGCTGAGAAGACTCGACACATTGTAAACATGATGAAAGGGAAGACCAATTTCAGCTAGACTAAAGAAGGTAAGTCAACATTTGAGGATATCAAGACTTCCATTGCTCATGCCCCAACTCTAGTTTGTCTAGACTATAATAAAGAGTTCATCATATACAGTTATGCTTATGAACACACACTTTCAGCAATTCTAGTTCAATATGATAAAGAAGGTATCGAATCTCCTATTTCTTTCATGAGCTTCCCTCTCAAAGTTGATGAGCTAAAGTATTCAAATATGGAGAAGCATGCTTATGCAGTGGTGAAAATAGTCAAGCGTTTCCACTTCTATATCATGAATTCAAACACTATTGCCTTGGTTCTTGACACTACATTCAAATCCATATTAACTGAACAGGTGTTTGGGACTAAAAAAGGTAATTGGATTGTAAAGATCTAGGAGTTTTATCTAGACTTCAAGCCAAAAAAGTTGGTTTGGAGAAAAGTCCTATTCCAATTGATTTTTGATAACAAGCTATAAGAAATAGAACATGAAGAAGTAGAGATGGAAGACACACCAATAGTCCTTTTTGTCTCCACCACAAATGAGTGGTATTTAGGTATTGCTCATTTCCTTACTTATGGTGAGTGTCTTTCTCATTTATCTTACAAAGAAAGGAGGAATATCAAGTTGAAATATGTCAATTTTGTCCTTTGGGACAATGGTCTATATAAGAGGATCTTTGATGGAGTATTTATTCACTGTGTGGATAAGGAGCAACAAAGCCAACTTTTGAAATCCTTCCACAATCTAGCCTGTGGAGGACATTTTTTTGCTCCTATGACTACCCACAATTTTTTTTCAACCAAGTATTACTGGCCTAATCTTTTCTAAGATGCATATAAGTGGGTGAAAAAATGTGAACTATGCCAACAATTTATTGGGAGACCCAAGTTAGCTACCCTGCTCTCAAGACTATGGTCATAGAGGAACCATTCTAGCAATGAGGAATTGATTTTATTTGGGCTGTAAACCCATCTTCAAGTACTGGACATGATTATGTCCTTATAACAATTGACTATTTCACCAAGTGGGTAGAAGTTATCCCAACTAAACATGCCACTTCAGAAGAGGTGTGTAATTTCCTCAAAGAGAATATCATTTCCAAGTTTAGAGTCCCAACCAAGATTGTTGCTGAGAATGCAACTTGTTTCACTTCCCAGGAGAGTACACAATTCTATTTCTATTATGGGATTACACTCTCCCATTCTTCTAATTACTTTCCACAAGGGAATGGACAAGTTGAATCAAGCAATAAGAACCTGGTGACCATCATCAAAAAGCTGGCAGATGATAACCAAAGGACATGGCATAAAGCATTAGTTGATGCTCTATGGCCAGACATAATCACACCAAAGAGATCAATTGGTATGTCTCCTTTCCAAATTATTTATGGTATCAATGCTGAGATACCAATCACCTTAAAATTACTAGCCTTCTAATTGACTAAGGCAATTAAAGATCAAACATATGAAATCCCCCTTGATAAGAGGATTATGTGCCTCACTAAGTTAGATGAGTAGAGAACTATGGTGGTGGACCAAATTGCTACCCATCAATGTTTGGTAAAGAAACTCTTTGACCAAAAGGCAAAAACTTGTGATTTCCAAGTTGGAGATCAAGTCCTATTGTGGGACAAAAGGAGAGAACCAAAAGGGATGCATGGAAATATCAACTCCCTTTGGAGAGGCCCGTTTATTATTCATCAACACAATGGTGAAAATAGCTTTCTGTTGAAGTATCAAGATCACACACTCTTTTCTTTGCCTCATAGTGGGTAGCATCTGAAACACTTCAATTCTTGAAGTACCAGATCACTTCATCTGTACATATGTATATCTGTATAGTTTTTAGTTCTATTTTATTTTGTTTGTTTTCATTTTTGATTCCTTTTATTTTTGGGTAACATGACTCCATAGCCCAATAGTACACATGAAGACTTTGGATATTTTGGATTCTACTCCCTTTAATTATTTTTATAATTGATAGAAGTTCCCCAACTGGAGCTAGCTGCTGTACCCAAAAAATGGCACTCAATTTTGGGAAAACATTTAAGCTATTTTGGTCCTACAAGACCAAATTATCTCATCCCATTTCAAAAAATTGTTCTAAGCTTTCAAAATTGGGAATTATTCAAGATTTTTCAACTAAAAGAATCTATTGGCAAGCTTCTATGCAATGTTTGAACCATTGAACCATTGAACCTTGAACCATTTTTAGTTCAAAGGTTCAATGGGTTCAACGGTTCAACGACATCAACAAGTTTCAAGAATTAAGAGCTTTTGTCAATGTTCAAAGTTTAATTGCTTCAGGTTCAATGGCTTTAAGACACTTATCAAAGAGAAGAAGACTTGAACCATTGAACCATTGAACCATTGAACCACTCAGGTTCAAAGGTTCAATAGGTTCAAAGTTTCAACAGGTTCAGCAGTGGCAGGTTTAACATGGTTTATTTCAAAGAGCTTGTTTCAAGTGGTCAATAAAAATGAAGGAATGAACCATTGAACCATTAAACCAAAGTTAGTTCAATTAGTTGGTTCAAATGGCAGGTTCAAAGTAGTGTCCCAAAAGGCAAAGATACAAGTACCCTTATGGAGGGAATTTTTATGGCAAAAGTGATTAAGGAAAGGAAAGCCTAAAATAAAAGCCTGACAGAGCCCAATGGATGCTTCCAAGTGTTATCTATCGATCCCCATTTTGCTTTGTTTCTAAGAGTTGTAGAAGTTACCAAGTGTCATCTTCTGTGGGACACTCAAAAGGCATCCAAAGCCTCTAAAAGTTAAGTGGATATTGCCACGTGTCCTCACTTATTTCACAGTGGATGATGTCATATGTAACTTGTTGAGATCGACAAAAAATTGACTAAGGCAAAGCCAAAGGATAAACAACCCTTTTTAAAGGGCACTTAAAAACCAAAGTGGACCATTGAAAAAATTTGAAAGGTCACTTTAAAGCTCAAACATTCCTTGTAGAGGGCAAGTGGGGAGCAAACGGACCAATTCAAAGGCTGAACAAGCAAGGAAATTCCTTTCGAAAAGTTCCCATGGAAAAGTTGTAAAGGAACAATTCCTTCAGACAAATTATCCAAAATAATTCCTTCTAACTTATTGTCTGAAGGAAAAGTCCCCTGAAATAGAAAACCCACCAAGCTGCCTCATGTCCCTTATCAAAATGTAGTGGAGATCACCATGTGTCATCTGCTTCAACTAATTCTTTGGTGTGATTCTATCTGCCCATAGAGCATCAACTAATGCTTTATGCCATGTCTTTTGGTTGTCATCTACCAGCTTCTTGATGATGGTTACCAAGTTCTTATTGCTTGATTCAGCTTGTCCATTCCCTTGTGGAAAGTAATTAGAAGAATGGGAGAGTGTAATCCCATAATAGAAATAGAATTGTGTAATCTTCTGGGAAGTGAAACAAGCTACATTGTCAACAACAATCTTGGTTGGGACCCTAAACTTGGAAATGATATTCTCCTGGAGGAAATTGCACACTACTTCTGAAGTGGCATGTTTGGTTTGGATAGCTTCTACCCATTTGGTGAAATAGTCAATTGTTATAAGGACCTAATCATGTCCAACACTTGAAGATGGTTTTATAGCCCCAATAAAATCAATTCCTCATTGCTGGAATGGTTCCTCTATGACCACAGGCTTGAGAGGCAAGGCGGCTAACTTGGGTCTCCCAATAAATTACTGGCAGAGTTCACATTTTTTGACCCACTTATATGCGTCTTGGAAAAGAATAGGCCAGTAATACAGGAGAAAAAAAATGTCCTCCACAGGCTAGATTGTGGAAGGATTTCAAAAGTTAGCTTTATTGCTCCTTGTCCACACAGTGAAGAAATACTTCATCAAGGCTCCTCTTGTATAGGCCATTATCCCAAAGGACAAAATTGGCATCTTTCAACTTGATAGTCCTCCTTTATTTGTAAGATAAATAAGAAAGACACTCACCATAAGTAAGGAAATGAGAAATACCTGAATGCCACTCATTCGTGGTGGAGACAAAAAGGATTATTGGTGTGTCTTCTATCTCTGCTTCTTCATGCTCTGTTTCTTCTAGCTTGTTATCAACAATCAATTATAATAGGCCTTTTCTCCTTACCAACTTTGTTGGCTTGAAGTCTAGATAAAACTCCTAGATCTTTGCAATCCAATTGCCTCTTTTTGTCCCAAACACCTATTGAGTTAATATGGATTTGACTGTAGTGTTAGGAACCAAGGTAGTAGTGTTTGAATTCAGGATATAGAAGTGAAAATGCTTGACTGCTTTCACCACTGCATAGGCATGCTTTTCCATATTTGAATACTTTAGCTCATCAAATTTGAGAGGGAAGCTCATGAAAGAAATGGGAGATTCCATACCTTCTTTATCATATTGAACCAGAATTGCCAAAAGTGTGTGTTCATAAGCATAACTATATATGATGAACTCTTTATTATAGTCTAGACAAACCAGAGATGGGGTGTGAGCAATGGCAGTCTTGATATCCTCAAATGTTGACTTACCTTCTTTAGTCTAGCTAAAATTGGTCTTCCCTTTCATCATGTTTACAATCTGTCGAGTCTTCTCAGCAAACTTAGGGATGAACCTTCATAAAAAATTCACCTTTCTGAAGAAAGAGTGAACAACATTTTTACTTGTAGGTAAGGTAAGCTCTTGAATATACTTGACTCTGTGTGAGTCAATCTTTATGCCTTCTTTGGACACAATGTGTCTGAGAAGTTTCCCCTCTGTTATTCTAAAAATAGACTTCTTGGAGTTTAATGAAATGCTATTCTAATGACAACACTCTAGTTCTTGTTTCAAGTGGTGTATATGATCAGAGTGATGTTTAGAAAAGATGGTCAAGTCATCAAGGTATACCACAATGAACTTACCCATCTCATCTTTGAAAGTAAGGTCCATTGCTCTCTAAAAGGTGGTGCTAGCATTTATCAAGCCAAAAGGCATCCTTCATTATGAAAATGTGCCCTAAGGTGTGGTGAATGTAGTCTTATGTTTGTCTGCTTCACCAACTTTAACTTGATTATATCCTAAGAAGCCATCTAGCATTGATAACATCTCTGAACCTATCATTATTTGAAGCACTTGATCCATGATTGGTAAAGTATAATTATCTTTCAAAGATGACTAATTTAGATTCTTGAAATCCACACAAATGTGAATTTCATCATTCTTCTTCCTTACAGGAACTATGTTTGCAATCCATGTGGAATGATGGATTGGGAAAATGATTCTAGCATTTAACATTTTTTGTATTACAGATAGAATAGTACTTGATATCTTCAGATTATACTATCTAGATTTTTGCTTATAAGGCACTGAGTCAGCCTTGAGAGGAATGTCATGGTAGATTTCATCAAGCCTAAGAGACTTCAAGTCATCATAAGAGTATGCTAAGACATCCATATACTGGTAGAGTAGAGTAGTGAACTTGAATCTCTCCTCAGGAGTGCAACACTTAGCAATGTTAACCATCTTGAGATTTTCTTTAGCAGTCAAATTTATTTGATCAAATCCCTGAGATGAGCTTGAATCTATTTGTTGTTGTTTGATGAACCTATCATGCTTGTGAAACAGCTTCTCAAGGGAAACCAAGCCTTTGGGAATTTTATTTCCTTTCAGCTGTAATAATTCTTCATTTGCATCTGAACTCGATTAAGGGGTTGGTTCATACTTTTGAGGTTCATTTCCTTTAAAATGTAGTTGTTCAAAGTTGTCCTTTCATTATAGTAAGGCAATGATTTGGTGATCATCATTGAATACTTGCCAATGATCAGCATTGTTAGGCACATTTGGTCTAAAGGCCAACTCAATAGTGTAATTATTTCCTGTAAAGTCTAAGTGAGGGATTAAGAGAGTTGCTAAAATAGCTAGTGTATCAGCTCTATCATTGAATTCCCTAGGTATGGCATAGATGTTGAAAGCATCAAAGCTTTCAATTTTGTCCTAGACTAGATTACGGTAGTGGCGTAATCTTTCATTCTTGGTTTGGTATAGGTTTCTCAAATAACAAACCACTAGTTCAGCATCCCCTTTGGCATGAAGGAGCTTGATGCCTTTGTCTCAAGTAGCCTTTAATCCAGGCAATAGAGATTCATTCTCAGCTATGTTGTTGGTGTTTCTAAACTATAACTTATATGTACAAGGGAAATATCTCCTTGAGAAGATATGAATACAATCCCAGCTCTTGAACTAGTAGAGGAGCAACTGCCATCAAATTCTAGAATCCATACCTCGTCAGACATTAATTTTTCTTTAGATTTTTCTTCATTAAATAGGAAAAATCTTTCTCCATCTATATTGCAACCTACCAATTCTTCTAATTTATGGTCTGAGTCAAATCTTGGATCACATTTAGGGACTTCATTAAATACCTCATGAACTTCTTCTGTGGATAAAAAGAAATTACCCATGCCTGAAGACTCAACCAAAATTTGAGCTTCATGGGCTAATGTTTGAGTGACAATATATTTTGATTCATTTTTAGGAATTAGCCTTTACATGATGCCTTTAATAGGGATCCTCACTTTAGATAGTTCCATGCTCAATTCTTCACCCACATCTTTGCAAAATGTTTGCCCAAGTAGAATACCATAGGTGTAAGGACATCAGCTACCAGAACTATCATCTTGATTCTTTTTTCTAAGAATGTTGTAAAAGCAAATTGGGCATCTTTAATTTGCCCCAGTAGTGACCCTTGTTTGTTCTCTATGGAGAATCATCTCCCAAATGTATTAGTCAGTGTAAGGCCAAGAGATTCTACCATGTTGGCAGGCATGACATTGTTAGATGCACCAGAATCAATGATGCAATTGCTTAGGTTGTGACTATTTATTAATAGGGAAACATATAAAGGCTCTATTTTCCTAGGGGTAGTAGGTGGAGTAATGACAAGATTATTTGGGATGGACATGTTCCTTGGGGGATCATGAGTTATTTTCTTAACATCTTGTCCTGCAGGGATGGCTTTATTCTTCACACACTCAACTAACCTATCTAGCTGCTCAAGATTGGATTGTAAATATTCAAACTCAATCATTTGAATTTTGGTCTTCTTGACATGATCAATTATTTCAAATGACTGAAATGGACTAGGAATAGAGGAAGGCAATTCAACCTTCTAGTTTGTAGGGTAGGGAGGACTGATTTGTGAAATTGAAGTAGAAGGTGAAAATGAACTTGATGTACTTACATTTTTGGTGATCACCGGGTCCTTTGGCTGAAAAGGCAAGGTGGTTCCCCACATAGCAATTGAAAATTTAGGCTGAGAACATTCTTCTATTTTTCCCTTATCAGCTTATTGAGCTGACTAGTTCTGTGACTATTTCTCCTTTAATTTTGGGTTCATCTTTGTAATTTAGGAAATCAATGTTGGAGTCACTAGTTAATTCTTCTTGACTTTATATCAAGAGATTAGCATCATTTTCTTGGTTCAATATAGTCTAGAAAGAGAAATCAGATTCTGTTTCAAGATATGCCAATGCTGAATTGGTTCGGGGTGCCTCAATGGCAAGTTTCCCCTATGGGGGAGGAAGATAATTTAGCTACCCTTGATTCCTAGTAGCATTGCCCTGGTATGAATGATTTGAAAATGTCCTCTTTGGTATATCTCTATATGAAGGAGCAAAAGACATTCCTTGTGCCATTTGCTTTTTGAGAGCAAACAACTCATTTGCCAACTTTTGCACCATTGGATCAGTGGTGCCTATAGATGGATATTCAAAAGATGATGAGAGTCTATTTCTATTAGAATCTCTCCTTGTCTTTCTAGCCAAGATAAAGTCATCTTCTACCTCAGTAGCTAAATCTTGAGCTTCAGCAAGGTCTGTTTGACCATCACGTCTCAACCGAAAACTTAATTCAAGTAGCTAAGAATTAATGAAGAAACATTTGAGATTCTCAACTGTAGGTCAAGCAATTATAGGGATCTTGTTCCTCAGCTTATCAAACTTGGCTATGAAATCCCTCATAGGCTCATGAGGATCCTTATTCATTTGTGTGAGCTAGGCTATAAGGGCATGTGCATCTTCTATAGGTTTGAATCTGGCTTCAAACTTGGCTTTGAGGATGTTCTAGTTAGTTACTGATTGAACCTATAGATGGTAAAACCAATCTATAGTGGCACCTTATAGTGTTTCTATAAATAGTCTGATTGCAACATCTTCAAATTCCACACCTATCACACCATAGGCTATGCTAAAAGCTACAATGTGTTCGTTAAGATGAACTTTTCCATCACCATAGAATTTAGGGAAATTCTTCCTCAAACTGCATGGGAGCTCATGTAGAGGTGGAGTAAGATTGAGAGGGCCAAAAGAATTACCCTAGGGGCCTTGGACTACCATTATATGACTATGAAATGGAAGATTAACAAATTTTAAAGGGGTAATTATTACAAAGCTTTATTAACAACAAAACTAGATGCTTCGCTTGGTAATGGAGATCTAACTTTAGTAGGAGGAAAGCTCCTAATTCATTGGAGATGAGATAGTGAAGGAGATAAATTAAAATTACTTTGCTATACCAACTCAAATATAAGGTCAATCATACCTTTAACTCTTTGGCTTCATGTATACCTTGAATCTACCAGATTGCAAAACAAAAATGGAAAAGAATTGACCTTGCTTCAGTTTGAAACTCGAGGCTTTAAACTATGCATTCTTTCCCAGTTGGTGTGGAAGTGGAGGGAGATGGTAAGGCTATAAGGATAATGGGTAAGACATAGAATAGAGTCACCAAAGTCTATAATGGATAAGGGTAGGGACTAATTTAATATAAAACTTGAGGCTTTAGATTACACATAATTCCCTAGTGGAGTCGCCAAAAACTATTGGGTGAATATTTTATCAATTAGTGTATTGATAAACAATAAAGGTTTAATCAACCACAGTAAGAAGATTGGTTGGCCAAATGTGTAGGTTTACCACATCAAGAGGGGACTGATCTCTCCTCTCATCAAGGGGAGGTTCCCTATATATATATATATATATATATTAATACTCAAGGGTAGGATAAACCATCCATCTCTCTTTTTTCAGATATGATGTGTGCAAATCAAAGGAGAAATATATAAATAGAAAATAATACTCAGGGGTAGGATAAACCATCCATCTCTCTTTTTTCAGAGATGATGTGTGCAAATCAAAGGAGAAATCTAGATGAAATGACAGAAGACACTCCTCTTCTTTTAGAAGTGTTTTTTCAATAGACAAAATAAATCTTTTTGGTGATGACAAGTAACTTGAAATAGGGTATAATAACACATCAAGAAGAAATGAGGCACAAAGTCTCTACCTCAACTGTTAAAGAGTAGAATACAAAGAACAATGAGGGCAAAAAGTCATCCCAAGGTTCTTTACATAGAAATAGAAAATAAACACACACTGAGGACAATTATGACAACACAAAGTCTAAAAGTAACTGGCTTCAAGACACCTTCTTTATCACCTCTACTAGCTCTACTTGTTAAATTGCATAAACCAAAATACATTAAGGAAATAGATATAAGAACAATCTCCTCGAATGATACAAAATATAATAGCACAAAGTCTAAAATTAACTTGCTTTCTGATTGTAACAAATAAATATGATGAACAATTTGAGCTCAAAAATTCAGTGGATGAAAATAGATTTTTGTTGAAGTATCAAGATGGCACACTCTTTTCTCTACCTCACAATGGGCAGCATCTGAAACACTTTAATTCTTGAAGTACCAGATCATTTCATCTGTACATATGTATATCTATATAGTTTTTAGTTCCATTTTGTTTTGTTTGTTTTCATTTTTGATGCCTTTACTTTTTGGTAAAAATGTTAGTGGATGCTGCCACATGTCACTTGTTGGGATATTAAAAAAATGTTTTGGTAACGAAGAAGAGAATGAAGTTACTGAAAAAGAAAAATTGTTGGAAGAAAAGAATGACAATGAGGAAGAACATGCAAGTGAAGCAAAAGAAGAAGAAGAAGATGATGATGATGAAGAAGAAGAAGAAGAAGAAGAAGACAACCAAATGTCATGGCATAAAGCATTAGTTGATGCTCTATGGGCAGACAGAATCACACCAAAGAGAGCAATTGGTATGTCTCCTTTCTAACTTGTTTATGGTATCAATGCTGAGATACCAATCACCTTAGAATTACCAACCTCTCAATTGACTAAGGCAATTGAAGATCAAACATATGAAATCCCCCTTGATAAGAGGATTATGTGCCTGACTGAGTTGGATGAGTAGAGAACTATGGTGGTGGACCAAATTGCTGCCCATCAAAGTTTGGTAAAGAAACTCTTTGACCAAAAGGCAACAAATTGTGATTTCCAAGTTGGAGATCAAGTCCTATTGTGGGACAAAAGGAGAGAACCAAAAGGGATGCATGGAAATATCAACTCCTTTTGGAGAGGCCCATTTATTATTCATCAGCATAATGGTGAAATAGCTTTCTACTGAAGTATCAAGATGGCACACTCTTTTCTCTGCCTCACAGTGGGCAACATCTGAAACACTTCAATTATTGAAGTACCAGATCATTTCATTTATACTTATGTATATCTATATAGTTTTTAGTTCCATTTTATTTTGTTTGTTTTCATTTTTGATGCCTTTCATTTTTGGGTAACATGACTCCGTATCCCAATAGTACACATGAAGACATTGGATATTTTGGATTCTACTCCCTTTAATTATTTTTATAATTGATAGAAGTTCCCCAATTGGAGCTAGTTATTGTACCCAAAAAATGTCACTCAATTTTGGGACAAAATTTAAGCTATTTTGGTCCTACAAGAACAAATTATCTCTTTCCATTTCAAAAAATTGTTTTAAGCTTTCAAAATTGGGAATTATTCAAGATTTTTCAACCAAAAGAATCTATTGGCAAGATTCTATGCAATGCTTGAACCATTGAACCATTAAACCTTGAACCATTTTCAAAGGTTCAACGGGTTCAAAGGTTCAATGACGTCAACAAGTTTCAAGAATTAAGAGCTTTTGTCAATGTTCAAAGTTCAATTGCTTTAGGTTCAATGGCTTCAAGACACTTATCAAAGAGAAGAAGACTTGAACCATTGAACCGTTGAACCATTGAACCACTCAGGTTCAAAGGTTCAACAGGTTCAAAGGTTCAACAGGTTCAACAGTGGTAGGTTTAACATGGTTTATTTCTAAGAGCTTGTTTCAAGTGGTCAATAGAAATGAAGGAATGAACCATTGAACCATTGAACCAAAGTTAGTTCAATCGGTCGGTTCAAGTGGTAGGTTAAAAGTTGTGTCCCAAAAGGCAAAGATACAAGTACCCTTATGGAGGGAATTTCTATGGCAAAAGTGACTAAGGCAAGGGAAGCCCAAAATAAAAGCCTGATAGAGCCCAGCAGATGCTTCCAAGTGTCATCTACTAAGCCCCATTTTGCTTTGTTTCTAAGAGTTGTAGAAGTTACCAAGTGTCATCTTCTGTGGGACACTCAAAATGCATCCAAAGCCTCTACAAGTTAAGTGGATATTGCCACCTATCCTCACTTATTTCATAGTGGATGATGTCATGTGTCACTTGTTGAGATTGACAAAAAATTGACTAAGGCAAAGCCAAAGGACAAACAACCCTTTTTGGAGGGCACTTGGAAACCAAAGTGGACCATTGAAAAAATCTGAAAGGTCACTTTGAAGCTCAAACATTCCTTGCGGAGGGCAAGTGGGGAGAAAACAAACCAATTCAAAGGCCGAACGAGCAAGGAAATTCCTTGGGAAAAGTTCCCATGGAAAAGTCATAAAAAAACAATTCCTTCAGACAAATTATCCAAAAAAATTCCTTCTAACTTATTGTCTAAAGGAAAAGTCCCCTAAAATAGAAAACCCACCAAGTTACCTCATGTCCCTCATCAAAATGTAGTGGAGATCACCACGTGTCATCTTCCATAGGAAACTAATATAAAGTCTTGAAGACTTTCAAAAGAGAAGTTAAAGCTCGACGGAAGCCACCACATGTCAACATCCATAGTTTCTTCCTTTGGTATCTTTGTTAAGTAAAGATTTTGGTGGGTCCCCAGTAAGATACTGAAGTAAGTAGAGCATGCTAAGTGTTGTCCTTCGTGAGATTCTCAAAAGACAAATGGAAGCTGCCACATGTCCCATTGTAACTCCGTGGAACATGACAAGTGTCTATATCTACATTTTGAGTTTCGTACAGGTCTTCTTATTCTTTTTCTTTCTCTTCTTCTTCTTCTTCTTCTTCTTCTTCTTCTTCTTCTTCTTCTTCCTCTTCTTCTTCCTCTTCCTCTTCCTCTTCCTCCTCTTCCCTCCTCCTCTTCCTCCTCCTCTTCCTCCTCATCCTCCTCCTCCTCTTCCTCCTCTTCCTCCTCCTCCTCCTTATTCTTCTTCTTATTCTTCATCATCTTCTTCTTCTTTTGCTTCACTTGCATGTTCTTCCTCATTGTCATTCTTTTCTTCCACTAATTTTTCTTTTTCAGTAGCTTCATTCTCTTCTTCGTTACTAAAACTTTTGAATTTGTATGTTACTTTTTTGAATCATTTTATTTTGATTAAATTATTTGAATTTTAACATTTTGATGGCTTTTATGATTACTCTTTCATATGGATTTGGAAAAACCAATATGAGTGATAGAAGTGAAACACATGAAATATATTTAGATTGTGGTTTAAAATAGGCTAAGTATACAAAGATATGACTAAATAAACACTTATTCCTACCTATGAACCAATATGTAATCTCATGTTTCAACTATATGTATGCTTAATATGTGAAATTAAAATAAAGGAATAAAGGGAGATCAAAATTAGATCAGTAGATGGTTTTAGTACAATGAGAAGTCTTGTTTGCTAATTTATCATATGGTAGAGAGAGATTACTAAAGGAATCAAAGTTTGTTTAACCAAGTCACAATAATAATTATCTAATTTTTGAGTGAGATAAGATAGAAAACAATCATTGTAAAAGAAAAATAATCCATGAAAGAATTAAACTCATAAACATAAGTGTGAATTCATGAAAATAATGGTAACAAGTCATAATAAAGGTGAAAATAAATGAAACCATATAAAATACATAAAGCATAATATAATGATCAATGTAAAATAGATAAGTGAAAACACACTTGACACATAGTCACATCGGGTTCACCAAAATGTATACATGAGAAAACATATTAGATCTATAAATCAATCCTAGCTCAAAGAAGATAAATCATACTTACACTTCTATACTTACACTTCTAATTTTTAGAATATTTAGAAAATCATGGTCATGACCAAGTTATATCCACTAGACCTAATCAAGGGTAATCTTAGCACAATAATGTCACTAGAGAGGGTTTTGAAGCCTCTAGCCAAGTAACACAATGTGATAACCCTAGCTAGGTCCTATATTTTATATATTCACAAAGTATATTCAAAGTAATGTAAAATCTAACCTAATGCTCAACAAATATTTTTGCATAAATTGTGGGTAATAAAACTAAAAAGTAAACATGCATAGAAGATTTATAATTAAGCCAATGTATAGGAAATCCTAATTTGTGGAAGAGAAATACAAATGAAAATTTATATAATTTAATAAAGGAGGAATACATTTTGGAATACTTAACTTTGAAGATGAACCCATTGAGCCTCAATATCTCCCTTAGATAATGTACTTCACAAGAGGTTTTTGCGGTATGTAAGGATAATAAGGATAAGTAAAATATAGGCTACACAACTCTATGCATCCAAAAGATTTATCCACAAGACAAGATCCTTATCTCTAAGTGTAGTATTTAAATCCAAAGAAATTCTCTTCAAGTATAATGGTGGATAATCAGATGCATAATCTGATGTTCTTCCTCTTGTCTCCCTAATAAATTATGGAAATAGATATATATAGTTTAATCTATTCTTAATCTTTTTTAAAAGTTTATCCAATAGATTCATCCCAATCAACCCTATATTGTTAATTTATTAAATTAAGTTAGTTATTAGACTAGGTTGACCAAGGTCGATAGAGTCTCATAACATGAAAATATAAATTAGATATAGGGTCATCCTAGGAAAACTTTATTTTATAAATGTCAAAAAGTGTTTTGGGCTTAGGTAGGGTTGAATAAGGTAGTGAATTTCTTGGAGGAGTGTGTAAGGGAGGCAAAAAATCTTAGAGAAGTGTATAAGAGATGGTTGTGTAGATTTTAAATTGGTGGTATAGCAGATAACAATATTGTGAATGACCAATGATCTACCCATCCATTTACTAGTTCACCCATTAAGGCATGCACTTAGAGAGATTGAATCTTGATGGGTTATTAGAAAATAGAAACCATCTATAATTTATAAAGTTTAAAAATATTGTGTAACACTCAACATGCATCATGATGTATATCACTAAAAAAATTTGATGAGTAAATCAAAATATTGTATACAATATACATCATGGACATGAATGTGCCAAAATACATTGTACATATAGAATCATATGCCACACTAGATGTCAAGTAGTGGTATTCATGGTTCCTATAATATTAGATGCATAGACCAAGTCCATCTATCCTTGACGAACCCATTATATGAGTACTCTCATTCAATGTAAGGTCTATATTACCTACTGGTATATTTTTCTCATATAAGGATCACCAATATTGTAACACTCACCTGAACCTCAATATATGTTTGTTCATTTGGGTAAATACCTAGGAAGACACTTGTTGAGACATATCCTACTCACCATGATGTACCCATAGATATTTATTTATATGCTCTAATTATATCTTTATGTTTTCCATATCAGCATGTTCTAATTATATTGAAGTAACTCAACCCTAGAATGGTAAAATCTGAATATACTATTGTGTTACATATCCTTATAATGTGGTGATATGAGCATCTTATTAGGTAAGATCTACCTAAACTATAATCAACTATGACACTTACATCCCTAATGTGGCTATCTTGGTCAAGTGTGGGGACTCTTATGTCAATAAAGTCATTTTCTAAATCTATGAGTCAATCATTTATAGCTAAAATATACACTCGCCTCTTTAACCAAAAAATATCAATGGTCTGAGCCAATACCTCTACCTATAAGATAGCTATGAGTCTTTAATCCTCCATAGATATCATTAGTGTAAAGGGCCCTTCTTGTTATCCTCCTGAGGTTGTCCTGATAATATCACTATTTATATATGAGTCTAAACACCTCTTTCATATCCTTCAAATCATCTCCATATCATCTATGACCATATCTATTTATGACCTTCCATCCCCTCCCTATCCATCTCCCCCTCCATCTCCTATATCTATCCTACTAATTTATTTTGATCCTATTAATGCTCTCAATTAGTAACTTCACCCAAATCCCTATCTCACATGTTGAATTTGATTGACCAATATAGGAGCTCATCCTACTAGTTTTGTCAACTTTACAGGAATGTGATGCATCCACCACTCATCAAAATCTATTATCACTCCTAGATCTACAATTATGGTCTTGTATTCCTAGGTATCACAACTGTAATATCAAAATCAAAAGAATCCACAACACCTAGAATAGATTTACCCTATAAGGATCTTTCCTTGACAACCTGAGAAAATACATGTGCACCTCATGGAATGCCTTATCGTTGGAAAAACTATAGAAATGCCCTATCATGATGGTACCTCTTTAAAATCATATCCTATTATCTGGTGCTATAACATGAAATAATCATATAATCAATGTACTCAACATCGTTGGCCCACACACACTTAATACCTTATATGTCATCCATGTAATATGATAAATTATCAAATCATTGATCACATGCATATAAAAATGGAGGTTCCTTATGTGGCCCATATAAGTACCAACTATGAGATCCCATCTAAAAATATATTCTCCTTTGGCTCACACACCTATAAGGTACACATGATATTCTATATCACCATGTATTCTCATGTCTAGATCTACAACTAAGTCATAGGCCTAATGTTTACTCCACCTAAGTAGGTCACCATGTCGTAAAAATGTGATGGCATAGATGACCCCAACAAAATATGTTGTGATGTTCAAACATGTCTATTACCATATATATTTTTTACTCAACATAACCTCATTATCTTTTTTTTCTTTTGAATAAGGACCCCACTATATTTTAAAATGTCTAGGTCTATTTTTAAATTCTTATTTCATAGATATTTATATGTGTACCAAACTTTGATATTCAATATAAATGCAAGGGGACATTTTCACATGTTTAGTTTATTCAGACTAAATGTTTAGTTTATTTAGACTAACCTATGAATACTTTTCATAAGTTTTCCATATACACATTTTTTTAGCATGCACAATGATTATAAAGTTTTAGGCTTCACATATTTTTCCTTTCACCACAAGTGTTCTTCATATAATTTTAATCTTTGGAATTTTTATTCAAAAATTAGTTTTAGAAATTTTGATCCTCTACACCTATTTTAATTTCTAAAGAAATATTTGTCAAAACATTAATGCAGAACTTTTGTTCATATACCTAGTCTTTACAACTTTGTTCATGATTTATGCATGTCTTCATCATCTATGTTTATCATAGATTTTGTTTGACACTCCATCACTTCATAAATTTTGGTCTTCAATAATTTTTTTTGGCATTTATACTTTAGGTAAAATGGTTAGTGCATGTATTCATAATTAGGTCTTTAGATAAAATGTTTAGTAAAAATGGTCAGAGAAATTATTTAGAAGTGTTCTTCAAAACATTTATTTATAGATCTTGGTCAAGATTTTGTCGTTGAAAAAATGTTTGGAATTGCATTTCAAAACATGATTTCAACATTTTGGTCTTCAAGTAAAATTCCCAGATATTATGTTTATCATAGATTTTGTTTGGAACTTATCCTTCAAAAAGATTATCCTTTGTAGGTTAAGTAAAATGTATTTGCCATGAGTCTTTGTAAATTTTATTCACAAGATGTGCTCACATTACAAGAATTTAGGTTAACCTTATTATAACATAGTATCCAACACCATAATCTAGAAAGCTTTTGTGGAATATCTGCATTTGAGAAAAAGGAGTGACAATATGACACTTTTCATAGGCAATGATGTGTTATTCCTCCAAACATGTATAAGGCCTACATGGCATACCTACCAAAATAAAGTGGCAAAGTTTAAACTAAACAAGTAAGATAATTTTAGAGATGTTGGGAATTAATTATGCATGAACTATAATTGAATACTAAAATATATATCATCTACTTAAAAAAAAACATTGTTTCCATTAATTACTAATGAGCTTGACCAAATTTGCATCCCTTAGATAACATGACGCGTTACAAACTATGTATAAAGTGTGAATCACTTAAAAAAGAGCCAAGACATTAAATTAAACAAATAAAAATCTATGTACCCAATATATTAGTGATGGATTCTTCATCCAAGACATTTAGGGGAGGTCCAACCACCTTTCAGGTTTTCAATAAAAGACTCCATGAAATACATGAACATGATTTTCGATTCGATAGTGTTCAATGATGAGCATTCCAACTATTTAGCCATATGGGATGTAATTAGTAAAGTAGACAACCATAAATCTGAATAAAATATAACACCGATGTAGAGGGAATTGGTGGCATATTTTCTCTCATTCAAATGATAAGGAACACACTTTATAGCAAGCAAGATCAAGGTGATCCTGAATCAACCGACTATGGGATTTGTTATTTATGGGTAAGCTAATTGGTGGTGATTATCTAAATCACATGGATCATAAAAAAATTATCACCTATATTATAGGAAACACATTTTAGAGATAATTATCTTTACCTATTGTATACACTAAATTTGACTTGTATAGAGTTGTATCATGGAAGAATAATAACACAATTAGAGAAATGATGAAAAAATGGATTATCCACAGGGAAACTACTATCCTAAAAGAAAATTTGTTAGTACGTATCACCAATTTTCAAATGGGAGTTCCCATTGGAATGGATCTTATGGATACCCTATCTTCTACTTTAATCACTTGGAGTAGGTACCATTACTAGATTTAATGATGAACTTAGAGCTATATTTTACCTTGGGAGAGATATTTAGTGGTAGGATTCAAGAGTAGTTATTCCAAAAAGACAAAAGACCTATGGAAGTCCATTTATACGTGATTTATCACCTTTTAGATGCAATCATGGGTATATTATACATGTATAATATATTTCTCTACATCCCAAATCCAAATTACATAAAAATCCGATATGTGACTCCTATTCATTCATTCACATCTATGTATATAAAAGGAATATAGTCACAATTGTAGAGGATGTGTATCCATAATTATGGATGGATATCCATGAATCACCATTACCCATAATATCAAAAGTTATTGCTGATACATTGATAATAAAATGAGACTATTGTCTCTACTTAGACTATACTATGATCATGGTCATAGGCAACAAGGTACCCCATTCTATCTCAAAAAATAAGTACTAGATAGATTAGTTGAATAGGAGTTCACATACTAGTTGTGATGAGACATTATTTAAGACTTAAATAATAATAAGATCACATTTCATGTTTCTCATTTGATGATAGGCAAAATGTGTTATTTCTACCATAAGAATTTTAGAGAGGTTGGTAAGTTAAGGGATTACTATTCATTGGTCACCTTTCCACATAGAGATTGGGACCCTCATAGTCATATTTAAAAGCATATCCAAAGTCTAGGTGTACCATACCAACATGTACCTTAGACTGTGACTTTTTATTATTGAATGATAAAAATGATGCCTAGGTTCTAGATAGGGTTTAGATGATTGGATTAACTGAGGAGCTATTGAAAACAATACAAATAGAGACTTAAATTTCAATTGTAGATGCACAGGTTAGGTTTCCACCTCTAGGTGGATGGGCTGATCCAAAATTTTAGAAGAACATTAATTATCATCCATCATTACACAAATGGGAGCCATTTCAAATTCCACTAGTCATGATGAATGTTGTAAAGGAAGAGCCTGGGGTGGAAGAGATTCCTAATATAGGTTCTATTGGGAGAGTAGAAAATCCAATTTGCATTAACTCTTTTGATTCTAAAAAATCTAGTATTCCTATTGGTTCTTTAGTTCATGTGATTTCAAGTGTAAAATTCATAAATTACACCACTCAAATGGCTTCCTCCTCAACTAAAAAGGTAACCTTTTTTTATAGGAGGAAACATAAATCCCATGGACCTCCTAGGAACACAAGTATTACTACATCATGTATCGAAGTACCTAAGTGGTATGAAAAACCATCCATAGAAAGTGAGCTTGTTGATGAAGATGAGGATAATGAAATGGAAATATATAAGGTCTTAAGCCTCCAAGGAGAAAAAGGAAAAGCACCATTAGAGGTTAATAAATTAGATGAGGATAAGGATCTAACTATATTTTTAGTTCCTACTGATTATATAATTATAGTTGTGTCAATTATTTCTCCCATGTCTATTGGTTCATTTTATCATGTCTTTCTTAGTCTTCAAGTCCTACCATCCCTAGTTGTTCTAAAATATGAAGTTATTCATTCTATTCCTATTGTCTCTATAACCCCAGTGCTTTATTTGACACTAGATGTCTCCACTTCCACTATTTTTACCTTTGCCATCATTCCCTCCACTACCCATTAGCCTAAAAGGGTTAATGCTAAGAATACTAAGGGAACCATGCCAATTTCATAGTTACATGTGTCTTCCACCTAATTGGGATTACCAATGCCTTATACTAGTTCTATTCATACCACTATTGTAATAACATTTAAGAAGTCTAGAAAGAAGAATCTTGTATACACAGTCCATCCAATGCCCTAGTTTAGTGGTATTAACTGGACAAAGATAATTTGGCCATCACTACCAGAACCATTATAGGTAGAAGATTTGAAGCAATCTTTAGGAGACCTATTTGTTGAGACTACTTCTAAGCACACTCATCCAATCAACTCCACTCAGTTGGTGATCCCATAGTGGGCGACCAACTTAGAAGCTAAAGCGTCCCAAAGGCTAAATCTAGTAGTAAATGAGATGTGTAGTGTAAGTTAAATCTTTGACAAGTCTGAATAGACTATATAAGTAATCAACAAGAGGAATATTGAAGATAATTCTTTCAATTTTCATATAGACACAAGATGCCTTCTATTTATTTAAGAGAAAGAACATGAGACTTGGTCAGTCTTGTTATAATGAATATTTTTAATATTATTTGGAGACATAGAAATAATATTTGATCAAAATTCATGATGTAATTGATCGATCTAGAGGAGAGTTGCAACAATAATTATAGAAAGTACAAGAATAACAATGAATTGTTCATTTTCCTAGAGAAATTGAGATAGATGTCCAAAATGCACCCTTAATATTATACAATGTCCTAGATGATATTAGTTCAATGAGAGAAAAATTAGATCCTAATATTAATGAAATATCCAAATAGTTTAATTCTTTAAAATAGGATGAAAATAAATTGAAATTTATTGTTTTTTACATAACAAATAAGGTGAATAACCATTTGAGCTTGATGGTGTCATTAAAAGCATATAATGCCCTTAATTTGGTTCTCATCCAAATGTAGGAGGAAATAAAGTGGGTTATGAATGTAGAGGCCATACTACAAAAGTTAACAAATCATGAGAACATACATTTGTGGATTTTAGATTAATTAAAACTTTCCAAGTGTAGAGACTCTAGAAGGTAATTAATAAGTAGAGATAGTTTTGATCAACTCCTTCAACCAGATTTCACTGATTTAAAATAAAATATTCAAGGGATATAATTATAATAAATTGAGGAAAAGATGGATTTTTAAAGAAATAAGGTTATATAAATAAAAATATTTTGGGTTATTTTTAGATTCTCCAAGGCTGAAAGTGTGCGCTCAATACATCAAACAAATAGAGTACATTGGCCACATCATTTGAGCATGGACATCATCAAGTTTTAAAATGGGGTTAGTTTAAAGTATTACTATGAGTTAGATGTGAAAAAAATTCTAAGTCCATATCTTTCTGTTGATGTTTAAAATTGCGCTTGATTCTAATCAACAACAATGGGAAGTTTCAAGCTGTGAGATGTTGTGGCTTGAAACAACCTCTAGATTTTGGAGAAGCTGGTCTCTTCTTTTAAATCAAGTGTGGGGAAAAGGGGTAGAAAATTAAACAAAAACACAAATGTAGGAAATGAAACATAACTATGGTGATGAGCCTGAGTATAATTCAATCCTAATTTGTAGCATAGTGAGACTATATATAGGATTCATTTACATTTAAGAGCAAACAAGTGCATGATCAATGTAAAAGATTGAAATAATAAAAGTAGAGGCTAATAACAGAGGCTTCTTTTACTGAGATATATAAAATGTCAACCAAGGCATAGTGTTCAATCTTCTTGTAAGAATCTTCCAATCACATAAGGGTGCATAAACACGTACAGTTATGTAGAACTTCCAACTCAAGAAAATGGGACAAAAGCAAATGATATTTCTAATCACAACTCTAGAAAATATACAGTATAGAATACTTTTGAAAATGACATAGATAATATCAATAAGGCATAGTTTTCAATCTTCTTAATTCATTCAGCCACATAAAAGGCACATAAACATGCATAGTTACATCAACTTTACAACTCAAGAAAATGAGACAAAAGCAAAAGATATTTCTAGTCACAAACTCTAGAAAAATATAAACTATAGAATCCCCCCTTTTTTTATCTTGTCTTACAATGTCCTTTTATAGCCTCAAATTTTACAGATAAAGTAGTGCCTCACTCGACACATTCAATGCCTTAGACGTATCCTGGTCTTATTAGAAAGGGCCATGTTGGGGCAAGGCAGCTGCCCATGTCTTCGACATGACAATTCATGACTAGTACCTCCTTTTACACCTAAATTTCTCTTTCCATCACCTGCTTAGCTGCTCAACTATCTATTCTACCTCCATCTATAGGGGACAAATAGTCAGCCCTTTTAATGTTTTTAGGCTCCAAATATCTACCCTGTGAACTATTCCATCTACTAGGATTAACTCCCATCGAGTTTCCCTCCATCTCGATTTGATGTAACAGATACACGGACACTCTATTATCTTGAAATGGAAGAGGACACTTAGTCAATTTCCTAAAATTCTCCTTATCGCTTAAAAATCACCAGAGAACAACACTTGGTGCTTTTCACCTGATTTATCAAAGACACATGGCATTTTTTGCTTTCTCTATATCCTGATCATGAATACTCTGCCTTCAACACCTGTCACAATTTTCTTCTTCGATACTTAGTAGTTTTAAAAAAATAGAACTCACCACATTCCTTGCTTGATCAACCTTTAAAATAAAGGGGATGGATGCATGTGGTGGTCTCTACACATTGATACTTGGCACTTCCACGAACCTTTGAAATAAAACTTGGGACCCACCACGATCTTTATTTAGCAATGAGTCTTGAAGATGGTCTCTCAAAATTTGACACGTGGTAGCCTCCACTATTATTGGAAAGATACATGGCATCTTTCTCTTCTCCTACTAGGGGTATGTGGTGTCTTCCATTATTTCTAGGGATGGAGTAGAAACAGGCTCAGAGAGTGACACTTGGCAACCTCTGTTGCTCTTCGATCACTTAAACAAAATGGAATGATGCTTTTATAGCTTCTAAAAGGTACTTGACCCCTTTGGTTTTGGGATACTCCCTTGAACAACCTGATAAACCAAAATAGTTCAATGGTTCAATGATTCAATATTGCATGCCATTTTACATGTTAATCGAGGTATCAAACCAAAAATGTTGAACCAAGGCATTGAACCAGGTGTTGAACTAACTATCTCCTGGATGTTGACATGTGGTTACTTCTGCTTTCCTCTGTAAAAGTGGTTCAGGGCCTTTCATGACTGACAATTGGTGCTTCCACATGATTCTACTGCTTAGCTTATTGAAACCCTTTATCCAAAAGTAGATGAAATGCAGGTGTCAATATAAGATGCAGATGCTGACACATGGTGTGTTTTGCTTAGCTAATATTTGATACATGGCACATTATGTGGCTTTCTTGAAGGTTATGAAAAGTGTCTTGGATGACGCCAGTTGGCCAGCTCTGTGTTTTATAAAGTGACACTTGGTGGCCTCCACTTGAATTCAATACTTAGGAAAAAATGAAATGAAGGAAAAAAGAAAGGGAAAAGAGAACCCGCTTGGACATTGACACTTGGAACCCTCTACTACACTTTGACATTTAAACAAAAGAAATGAACCCACGCCCTACTCGAAAACTCTACTGCCACGACCAAGGCATGCAGGAACAAACTGCAGTGCGCAACTGAGAATTGAATGCAACGTAGAGAAAAAATTTACTCTGCAATTACTGGACACCCCCAGGACTTTTGAGCTTGCTAAAAAAGAAACACAACTCCCACTCTATCAAAATTTTATAGATTCAAAAGTGTTGTCTGGTAGATGGACCATTCATGGTCAGATAACCCTTACTTGTTCTTCAATTCAATGAAAGCTAAATCAGGGTTGATGATATCCTTTTGTGAAAAATTTATAGGAATCTAAATTGTATCTTTCAGTTTGAATTCTAGCTGGGAAATAGGAGCCATAATAGCTTTGACTTCTGATACTGAGGAATAATCTCGTAGGTCCTAGAAAACTATTTGATCCTTCTATTTGGCCAATAGTAATGGTTCAATTTGATCAACCATTAGGACCGTGTTGGTGTCTAGAAATGGAGAAAGAAGGCCTAGTTGCACTAGATCTTCGATACACTGCCTCATCTCTCTGATGCCTTCCTTCAAGATTTCAAGAAGCTCCTTGCAACTAGTGGCTATGGCATTGCAACTAAGCACCTCATTGACTCATTTTGTAGTGACCATTCTGTCAGTGATTCCTATAGCTACCAATGTCACATCCGTTGTGTCATAGAGCTTCTGCAACAAGGTTTGGGAATTTGTAACTCTGTCAGTGACTATAGCAAGAGTGTTCTTTACTAAATCTTCCACCTTCTCACATAATTATTGTGCATTGAGTAAGAAGGTGAGAGATGGTCTGAGCTGACTAATCTCTGATGAGATTCTTTTCCACATTGATTCGTATAGCTCCTTTACCAGTGTTATCACTCTGACACCTTTTGGCCTATTAGCCATCTCTATTGTCAGTTGTGTTGCTTTCTACTACTCCACTTGGAATTGGGCTTGAAAAGACACAACCTTATTTTGTTCATCCAATAGCTTCTACTGCAATTGAGTAACTTATAGTTGATATCCTTCAAGTCTTCCCTGCAACACTACTTTCTCTCACCTAAGGGTCATTGTTGCATCCTTTGCATGTGTTAGCTCTAGTTTTAATGAATCATTTTGGGCCTAGACTACCTGGTGAGTCTGGAGGGAAATAATATCTTGCAACTATTTTTTTAGACTTGTTATTTCATTATCTGTCTTATTTATTTCTTCCACCAAACTACTATAGTTTGCCTTTTCTTTGGCCAAATTGGCCTCGATCTTCTGTAGTCTTCTTGATATTTTCAAATAATCTTCCATGACTGTAGAAGTGGATTCTATCAATAGCTCAACTCTATCTTTGGGCTTGAATAGGGACATATCAATGGCCTCTACATTCATCATATAATCCTCTAGCTACATCTGCTCGCTCAGCTTGATGACATTGGGTGATAAATGGGTCACCATCAGCTACTGTTGAATAGGGTCAAATTGTGAACATAAGTGTGGGGCAGCCAATCCTTTATTCTCTTTAGTCTTATTTTTCTCCATTTGGTCTTCTCTTGCCTTGCTAGCAGCATCAACCTACATCTGGAAGGTGGAAGGGGATGTAATGTATCCTCTCACAAAAGGATATCCCTGGGGTAGGCCATATTGAATAGCTAGTGGTTGGCTATGTGTGAGTTAAAGGGGCATATTTTTGGGAATGGAGGGGGAGAAATGAGGTAACATTAGGGCTTGAGGTGTCAAGGATGGGGGTAAGTGCAAAATGGGGATGGTAGTGGTGGTAAGAAGTGTCATTTGGCTAGGTGAAGGCATCACACTGAAAGGGGAAGGAACAGACTGAGAGGGAGGAGGAGGAGTAATACTTACATGGGGGAATTACAATGCTCTACATTTGGCACTATGAAGGTTCCTCTTCCTCCTTTAAATATATTTGGAACTGCACCCTCTTTCTCTTCCTGGGTGTCTCTAACTCTGGCAAAGTTGGCTTCCCTTCCACCTCTGTTGTTGTCAGTGGTGCTTATCGAGAACCAGGGATTTCAATAACTTTTGATGATGGGAAAGATTTTGGTGGTAAAGACACCATACTTATTTGTTTTTCTATGATGCTAAGAGGCTGGGGCCAGGCTAATGTAGTGACTATAGCTGTAGCTTGCTCTGAGGCCTGTGGTTACTGGCTTGGTCCCACTCTAACTTCCTGACCTATACCAAGTGTTAGAAATTCACTTGTTTCTAGGCTAGATGTAGGGGAGGGATGGCACTCATCCCAGAGTTCCTCCCATCTTTCATCTAACTCCATGCTTCCAAAAGTATGGGTGGTTTGAGAAATTTCCTACCTATATTTCCAATTGGCTTCAATCTTCTCTGCATCCCAATCTTTGTTATTCAATGTTCTTTTCAAACTAGAAGTCATCCTAACTTTGTTATCATAATCCCTCTACTTATCATAGAAGGTTTCCCATGGCCTATTCTGTGGTAGGAGCAAATCTGTCAATTCAACATAAAGACCAAGAGCATCTTTTGTAGGGTTTTTTTGGTCTCCCAAAAAATGCAGCCTTCATGTGTAATCCTGGCCCCAATTCTATTGGTCCTTACCTAGGAAGCTATGAAACCATTTAGGTCATAAAACCATTTGTCTTCGACTAGCAGGAACCTTAAGAAGGTCAACTTTCTCAGCAACACAATCTCAGCATCTCTGACCTTCAAACTCATGTTGCCTACCATCCACAAGAGACTATACATTTTTCTCTTCTTCTTCTAAGAGCCATACTCATTTTTGACTACTGACACCTACCTTGTGACCTCCAGGAATGCTAACGTAAGAGTTAAGGTCTTTGGTAGCAACACTGGTTCCCCACAAAGCCCATGAACCCTTATGATCATGTGAGGGGACCCAAAATAGAAGTCACATGATATTGGACAAATGACCAGGAGGTTCGTAACACTTGGAAATAACCTATTTATGACAATTTCAAGGTTAAGGCAACACAGAATAGGGGTAATGAATAATTTCCAAAAATCATATAGGTCACTAGTTCTTGATAAAATGTGTGTCCATGTAGACACAAGAATGGTCCTTTGGGGGTCAAGAGTTGGGTCATATAGGGTCAAATTCATATGTCAGGTGAAAAGGTCAGGGTTCTGATATAGTATGAGATGGAACAAATAAGAGGAATACCTGAATACCCCTTTTGATCTGAATTAGGTTAGCTATTCTACTATGGCAAAGGTGATGTGCTCTAAGAAGTTAAGTTGATACTCCTACATCTTGTCGACTGTCTTCAACCTGAAAAGGATGGCCATTTGTTTTGCCTATATTGCTATGTCATCCTTCATGCCAAAGATGAGAGCCATCATTGACAATGTTTCTTGGCTAGCTCGTGTGAATTGAGCTCTTGGTGCAGGGACCTTGGGTACTGTAGTATCACCATCAGCCATTTGTAACTCAACCCTCAAAAACCTTGTTTGAGTTTTGACATTCACCCACACTCTTTGCATCTTATCAATAGTGGAGAATGTAGTGGTATTGTCATAATGCAGGGCTAACATGTCCTTGATTGCTTATGGTGTGATCTACACCGTGAAGGGACCTTGTTGAATAGTGTAAGATGGTTCATGGAGCAAGTCTATGCATAATTCAATTAAGTTAGGGCATGGATGCATAGTTGGGATAATGAACTGAGCTAGTTGTGAGGTCCACATCTTCATTTGGAATGTCTCATATTGCCCTACTCTCACCCTTTGAAGACACCTTTGGTGTGCCCCATCTCTAAGACTCTTGCTACTAGTCTTTTGTAAGATTGGGTCCATGATTTCATCTGTGTAATCCTTTACTTTTGAGGGGTCACTGTCTTGACCAACTCTTAGGATTCTGGTTCTCGAATAGGTTCTTGATGATTGCGCAGGAGTTGAAGCATATGATTTACTAGCAAGCAGCCTATTAAGAGATTCAGATGTCCCAGATATATATTGTGAAGATGATGTTCCCACCATCTCTATATCTTTTCTATAATACTTGGTATGAACCTTGTGCAAGATAGAAACACTCTAGCTGAAGCATATTTTACTAGGCGCTGGAAAATTGCAAAGAGCAGGATATTTTTGCAAGTGCAGAAATGCTTGAGAATTTGTAAACTTTGTATCATGGTAAGAGATATTTATGGACCTACCAAGTCTCAAATGGCATTAATTTCAGATGACCGTTAGTAGATCCTACTCAATCTTTAGGGAATAGCGAAGTGGACATGCTATGCAAGTTAAGACACAAGGTACCTTAGAGATTTTGAAGGATTTGGGAAGCATTCAATGCGGTAAACTTTAAGAATAATTTTTTTTTAAGCCAAAAAATCTGCATTTAAAACACTTAAATATAAAAAAAGGAAAGTGGGAAAACAATAATAGAAAACAAAAATAATGCAGGAATGGGAAAATACCTAACTACATTAATTAAGCATCTTTATCTCCCTCTAGGATCAAAAACAAAATTTCTAACATCTTCTTCATGACAAGCCAACTTATGTTGCCCTATAAGTGATTGAAATGGGTATATTTTTGGTGAAATGTCCTCTGCACATGCCACACAGATTCACTTGCATTTTATTGAGTCTGAGTCAAACATGCTTTCGACATTCATCAGCTTTTCTTATTCTTGGAAGCCTGTCAAATATCAGCTCCTGATGTTGGCATGCCTTACCAAAAAATAAATGATGATTTGCTCATCAATAGAAACCTTTTGACCTATATCATTTATTTTCTTAACTTCTTCTACTTAGAAACTCTAGCTCTATTGCATTATCCTCCTCTTTCATGACTTTAACCTCTTGAAAGGACAATTTTGAAATAGTGTAGCAATTTTGCACATGAAATTGTGGCTTAATGCTATTTTGCTCATCTGTAACCAATTCATAGCTATCTTGTAAAATGGTATAACTTAACCCAATAATTTCAAACAAATCATTCAAAATATGATCTAGGAATTGTCCATGTTCTTCCTCATTGTCTTGCAAAGTGAGGAGAAAGTCTAAGATTACTTCCTCTTCATCAAGATTAAACATATACGCTACTAGGGTAGGATAAATAGCTAGTGGTACTAGGAGGATCAGAGGATTCCCAGTATTCCAGCTTGCATAATTTCTTGGGGAAATAGAAGCTCCCATATTTACTCTCTATACTGGTTGATACTGATTGACTCTTCCTCTTGGACTAGTTACCAAAGGTGGCAAAAAAATACCTAGATTTGTAATAGACTGTGATCTAGTGACTAGTCCATGGCTCTGACTCCTCGTATCTCTCTGGTTCATATGGTCTTATAAGAAACTTCAAGACTGGTCCCACCAAGCATGCCAAAAAATGTTGATGCTTAAAATTCCACTTGATTCTAATCAACAATAATGAAGTTTTAAGCTGTGGGACGTTGTGGCTTGAAAAAACCTCTAGATTTTAGAGAAGTTGGTCTCTTCTTTTATATCATGTGTGGGGAAAAGGGGTAGAAAATTAAACAAAAATGCAAATGTAGGAAATGAAACCTAAATATGGTGATGCACTTGAGTATAATTCGATCCTAATCTGGAGCATAGTGAGACTATATATATGATTTATTTACATTTAAGAGCAAACAAGTGCATGATCAATGTAAAAGATTGAAATAATAGAAATAAAGGCTAATAATAGAGGCTTCTTTTGTTGAGATACAAAAAATGTCAACCAAGTCATAGTGTTCAATCTTCTTGTAAGAATCTTCCAATCACATAAGAGGCACATAAACACGTACAGTTATGTAGAACTTTCGACTCAAGAAAACATGACAAAAGTAAATGATATTTATAATCACAACTCTAGAAAATCTACAGTATAGAATCCTTTTACATAGTGTTCAATGTTCTTAATTCATTCAGCCACATAAAAGGCACAAAAACATGCACAGTTACATCAACTTTACAACTCAAGAAAATGAGACAAAAGCAAATGATATTTCTAGTCACAAATTCTAGAAAAATCTAAACTATAAAATCCCCCCTTTTTTATCTTATCTTACAATGTCCTTTTGTAGCCTCGGATTTTACATATAAAGTAGTGCCTCATTCAGTGTATTCAATGCCTTAGACGTATCCTGGTCTTATCAGAAAGGGCCATGCTAGGGCATGGTGGCTGCCCATGTCTGCGGCATGGTGATTCATGACTAGTACCTCCTTTTTCACCTGAATTTCTCATTCCATCACCTACTTAGCCGCTCAAATGTCTATTCTACCTCTGCTTAGAGGGGATAAATAGTCAGCCCTTTTAATGTTTGCATGCTCCAAAAATCTACCCAGTGAATTGTTCCATCTACCAGGAATAACTCCCACCAAATTTCCCTCCATCTCACTTTGCTATAACAGATACACAAAAACTCTATTCTATTAAACAAAAGAGGACACTTAGTCAATTTCCTAAAATTCTCCTTATTGCTTAGAAAGCACTGAAGAATGACACTTGGTGCTTTCTGCCTAATTTATTGAAGACACATGGCATTTTCTGCTTTCTCTATATCTTGCTCATGAACGCTCTACCTTCGACACCTATCACAATTCACTTCTTCGATACATAGAAATTTTAACAAAATAGAACTCACCACATTCCTTGCCTGAGCAACCTTTAAAAGAAAGGGGATGGATGCACGTGGTGGTCTCTGCAAATTGACACTTGGTGCTTCCACAGACCTTTGAAATAAAACTTGGGACCTACCACAATCTTTATTCGGTAATGAGGCTTGAAGATGGTCTCTCAAAAGATGACACGTGGTGGCCTCTGCTGTTGTTGGGAAGATATGTGGCATCTTCCTCTTCTCCTAATAGAGGTATGTGGCATCTTCCAATGTTCTGGGGATGGAGTAGAAAGGGGCTCGGAGAGTGACACTTAGCAACCTCCGCTGCACTTTGGTCACTTAAACAAAATGGAATGACACTTCTCTGCCTTCTAAAAGGTACTTGACCCCTTTAGTTTTGGGACACTCCCTTGAACTACCCGATGAACCAAAATAGTTCAATGGTTTAACGGTTTGATACTACACACCATTTTACATGTTAACCAAGGTATCAAACCAAAAATGTTTAACCAAGGCATTGAACCTAGGAATTAAACCAACTGTCTCTTAGATGTTGACATGTGGTGACTTCCACTTTCCTCTACAAAAGTGGTCTAGGGCCTTTTGCAACTGACAATTGGTGCTTCCACATGATTCTGATGCTTAGCTTATTGAAACCCTTTCACCAAATGTAGATGAAATGAGGGTGCCGATATGAGATGCAAATGTTGACACATGGTGTGTTCTACTTAGCTGCTATTGGATACATGACACATTATGTGGCTTTCCTAAACGTTATGAAAAGTGTCTCAGATGATGCCAGTTGGCTAGCTCTGTGTTTCAGAAAGTGACACTTGGTGGCCTTTGCTTGAATTGAATACTTAGGAAAAAATGAAATGAAGGAAAAAAGAAAGGGAAAAGAGAACCCACTCGAACATTGACACTTGGCAGCCTCCACTACACTTTGACATTTAAACAAAAGAAATGAACCCGCGCCCTGCTCCAAAACTCTACCGCCACGACCAAGGCATGCAAGAACAAAATACAGTGTGTGACTGAAAATTGAATGCCACGTAGAGTAAAAATTTACTCTACACTTTCTACTTTACTCCATCTTATATCTCAGCTCCACCTCCTAGCTCAACTTTTCCATAAACTTCAGTGACTCCAACCATGTCAAGTTTAACTATCCAGTCACCAAGTATGAATAAGCCTTAGTTATCTAAAATTCAATTTTTTATGTAGTTTTTCATGTAATATTAGTTGATGAAACTAAAATTTATTCATACTTCACGTATGCATTTGGTAGTTAGCCTAAGTTGTTTGTAAGAATGCACACATTGTATGGCATCATGTAGGCAAATCTATTTTTGGGCATAGTTGTAATTGTACATGTATTTTTTAATATCAAATTATAACTAAGGTTATGATTATAAACATGAAGCTTATATTTTTCATGAACTTGGGGCATGGGGTGACCCCTCCCCATGTCTATTTATACATGTAAATCCATCTTTCCAAAGGGTTAGAAAATTATCTATACATGAGGAAGTCATTTTTTATTATCATGCAACTATGTAGATGTGTATCTATTTAAATTCTATGTATTTAAGTGTTTATTTTATTGATTGTTTGATTTAGTAATTCATAGTGCACAAAATATATAGAGAATTCCTTTTATTTTCACTAATATCTATTGGTTTAAGATTTCAAACAACTATTGAATAACTAGCAAGTATTATTAATTGTATGTAAATATGTTGACTGTTTCAATTCTTAGAGTCTGTATAAGTGTTTTCTCTGATATAGTCTTCTAGGTGTGAGTAAAAACTTCCCTAAATATCTTTCTGATCCAAGCTATAATCTCCTAAGGGTGTGAAATAGTTACTCTAAAAATAATAACCTTTAGTTGAGATCTTTTAGTTCCCTATATTATATCTTCCTAGATTAAATGAATGTGTTTGTATGCAAGTTTGTAATATCTACTCTTAGCAAGCATTAGTTTCAAAACACTTGTACACAAAGAAACCAACCCTGGAAGTAATCCCTTAAAACCATAGAGCCTTATTTTATACTCTACCCTTCCCTCTTTTTTGAGTTTCCTTTAATTGAGATCACTTACTTTAGAATAAGGTCCATCTATCTAACTCAAATAGGTTATAATTTATTTATTAAGTTTCATTCACCCACACTACACCCATTTGATAAACTACATGCTCAACATACTATTCAACCACACAATTATTTAACCCATACCTTTAACACATTCCCTAGAGTGGATTTTAAACCTATTGAGATCATAAAATGTTAGAGGCTACCTCATCAACTATGGGGGTGTGCACAAGACCCACTTGAAAAATATCCAAGTTAGATAGTGAAAATTTGCCTCTTATCATCAAGTAGGATGTTTCTAATAAGTTCCATGAGTGTAAATCTCAACTAGACCATCCTCTGCCCTTGATATAATCTATCCACATCTAGTCGTCCCTGATTTAATCACACTCACATATGGTTTTTTAGTTACATGATCATCATAATTTGATCTTGGTACCTCCAGTATAGTTATTTGCCTTTAATGAGGACTCGATAGATCCCCCACATGTTCTCTAGGGTGATCATCATCTCACTTATCAAAATATGGAAATTACTTAGCTTGATATACCACCACTTGACTATTACATTAATCAACACCATATCCATCATAATTAATGGTATCCTCACCATGTAGTACATCCTTACCATATCCAAAATGCCAAAACTCACTACATCTAGTGTATGTATTTCCCAAAACACTACTAATAATCATCCCCATGACTTGATTAATGGTATATTATCTTGAACCACATCCACAAATCACCATGTCATCTTTCTTATCATAAAATTTCATTCCTAGCTTTTCCAAATCACTAAATACCTACACCCCTAAATTTAGTTAGTTTACTCCCATTTTCCAATTTTATCAACCTCTCATCCCACTCAAACTAACCCACATCTCTCAAAAAAATATCATGGCTATAAATCCTATACATTTTTATCATTTATTGCCTTCAATCTTATATCCCCTTCCTATAATTGTTTATCTTTATCTCAAGTGATCTCATGGATACAAAGCTATGACATCATTTTTATACCCTACCTCCAACTTTAAAGATCCCTTCTATGGATTTATATATGATTAATGAACCTAAATATCAATATATGTGAGTTCATCATCTTTCTAAGACCTTACAAATCATGGTTTGATTACCTAATTGTCTGACAATTAGCCCAATCCCACATATTTGTAAATGCAAGATCATCTCATCTGCCTTACCAATTTGATGTCTCACATTAACTAACTCATGGTTAATCATCACTAATATGTTTACCTAGTCATGATGAGACATTTATTCTAATTCCATGTCTAACTACCACAACCTATGGTTTCCCTTACAAATCCATGATATTATAGATTGAACCCATGTTTCTCCAGAATGAACTCACATTTCAAAAATGAAGATTCATTACTCAAAATTAACCAACCCTAATAAATTATTAATTACAAAACAAATAACAAAAAAAAATCCATTTATCACATGTTCTTAGCCATTTATACACTAGTACTCTCCCAATTGCTCACTTCTATGTCGATCATGAGGGATTTCATCTATCATTATTGTGTAAAATAGAGGCAAAATCTTAACTTGTGTTTGGATAAAACTTATTTATTTTACCCCCATCCTCCTATTTAACCCCTCCTCCCTCCCCCACCCATTTGACCCCTACCAACCCCTTCTCTTCTACCATTCTCCTTATCTTCCACTTTTCCCCCACTTCTATCTATTTTTAGCTTATTACTCTTTTTTCCAATATTTTCTCCCTCATTACAACCTTGCTCTTTCCCACTAACTAATCTATTGGCTTCATTATTTATCTTTCAATGTAATTTTTACCCTATCATCACCTATTTTCATCATAATCTTATCCATATTTTTTCTCATATAATTTCTTGTTAGGGAGAAATACATCAGTATGAGGTCTCTTTAGACTATGTAGGCATCAGTTGACCACTAAAACATATTTGAGTGTAGATTATCCACTTTATTTTGGTCTTTCCCATAGTTATTTAACCACTTTAATCCCATCAAATTAGTTACCAATTTTATTATGCTATGAGTCAACCCCATCATAATTATCATCAAACATCCTATTTTACGGTTATGATTCTCCTTACATGGGTCCTTGCCTACAAACATATAAATCTAATACCCACTTATCTACAATCATTCCTCTTACTAAAACTCTCTTTGACATGTGTCCTTTCTTGGGACATGTCTAAATATTGTGGATATGCATCCATTTAGCCCTTAGATCTTCTTGGCATGTATCCTTGCCTTAGACATGTCTCAAACCTATGTCTTATCATCCACTTCAATCATTCATTTCTTTGGTCATGTGTCCTTGCTCAGGACACAAAAAAATTCTCATAATCCCATCACATTTGCTTCCCACTTGGGGCATGTATAAACTTGTGACATTGTCACTTTATGTTTCCTTAAATGAACGAAAATTACTTAAAACATTTCCTAAAATCAAAGTGATTATGAAAATATGTAAATTTTTAGTACCTTTATAAAATCAATAATTTCAAATGCCTTACAATCAATCATCTCCATAAAATCAATTGTAATGAAGTTCAATTATAATGAAGCAAAATTAGTTAAAAATTTGTTAGAATAAAATAAATTATAAAAATATGTTAAATGTCAACTGCCTTGAAATATGTAAAAGTGCAAGCTCTGAACTATAGTGACAACATTCTGATTAAAGAGGAAAAAAATTGTATATTTAAATGATCAATTTTTGAATTATATATCTAACATATAAAAGAGGCCCAATAAAAAACAATGCTTAAGCTACAAGGAAAAGAGAAAAAATTGTGCTAGCTATGATTTACCTTACAGTTGTCTATATTTGACCTAAGCTATTATTTTTTTCTCTAAGAATACATTAATTTAAATTATAATCATCTATCAAAGTATATAAATTGAACCACATAAAATTATAGGGTTTCATACACTTAAGAGAATATATTTAAAATTGTAAATTTATAAAACAATTGTAAATTTCTATTATTTATATGTTAATTTTATTTTTTATCTATATTGAAATGCTAAATATTTTTATAATAATTTTTTAATACTCTTTAATGATCAAGGACTGTAATAGAATGTTGTTGTGAAATTATTCAGTTTAATGATAGAATGTGAAAATTATATTATTTTTAGATGGAAACATAAAATAATATTAATCTAACCAAATTAATTATTGATGAAATAAATTTATACTATATTAAACATATAAAACTTTTAATTTGATATAGGTGAATTATTTTATGAGAACATTTTTTTATATAAAAATTTAAAAAAATTTCAATCACACATATATGAAGTGCTTGTGCATCTAATATAATATAATATTTTATTATAGTTTATGTTATATTTAGGGCATTTAAAGTTCTTGATAAATTAAAATCTAAAATTAAATTATATTTAATTCTTAGATTACTTACCACTACATATTTAATTATAATGATGTTTAATTATAATGAAGCAAAAGATGTTTAATAATTTTTTTAATGATGAAGGTTTGTAATATAATGTTGTTATAAAAGTATTGAATTTAATAGTAAAATATGAAAATTAAAATATAAAATAATATTTATATAACCAAATAATTTATTGATGAAATAAGTTTATACTATATTAAACATATAAATGTTTTAATTTGAAATACGTGAATTATTTTTTGAGAACATATATATATATATATATATATATATATATATATATATATATATATATATAATCAATCATATATGAAATTCTTTTGCATCAAATATAATATAATATTTTTTCTAGTTTATGTTATATCCAAGACATACAAAGTGCTTAATAAATTGAAGTTTAAAATTAATTTATATGTAATTATTAAATTAATCATCATAAAATATTAAATTATAATGATGTATAATTATAATGATGAAAAATAACCTCAAACATTTCCTAAAATTTTAAATGATTATGAAAATATGTAAAATTTCATGTGCATTTTCAATTACAAAAATTTGAATCACAAATATTATATGTGTTCAGTATTACCTTTAAGAAATATATGAACTAATATATGATTTTTTGTTATTATTATTATTATTATTTATTTATTTATTTTACATGATATTAATATATAAATAATAAAATATGTTGGTGTGTGTGTGTGCATGTGTGCCTATGCATGCATGCGTGTGTGCGCGCGCGCGCGCGCACACACACACACACACACACACACACACACACACACACACACACACACACACACACACACACACACACACACACACACACACACACACACACACAAGAGCTCATAAATCAATAAATATGATTTTACTTACATATGTCACTTGATTTATTTAAAATGATTACTTCATGTTCCTTTATAATTAACTCATCCCCATAAATCCAATTATAATTAAGAAAAGTGACTTAAAACATTTCCTAAAATAAAAGATAATATGAGAATATGTTAAATTTCAATTGCACTGAAATATGTAAAATGTATGTGTCAAATGAAAGTGATAATACTTGAAATAAACAAGGGAAAAAAATGTATGCTTAAATTATTAATGTTCTAATTGCATATAAAACATATAAAAATGGTCCATCAACACATGATGTTGAAATGATGTACAGACCTATCTTGCGGATGTAATAAATTTTGATCTAGGAACTTGTTTGAGATCCTTTTTAAAAATACTAATATATTTTAGAGGGGAATCTAGTCATAACCTATGGTAACCTTTTAGGGTCTATATATATATATAAGGATCTATTTGACCATGTAAGGGTCCAATATTACATTCTAAGTATTTTTTAGTAATTTTTAAATTTAAAAAATTCAATGCCTTTATAACTAGATATGAACTTGAGTTTAAATTCATACATTAGTGTGAATTTAATGTGTAGTTGATAAGTGGATATCCTTAGACCTATTTGATCTTGTATATAAAATTTTCTAAAAAAGTAGTTGTTAAAAATAACAGGGTTAGTTAACTGTAGATAGCTTTTTTATTTTTTAATTTATATTTTTTTAATAATACATATCAACTCAAATTTTGAGTAGATATTTATTTAAACACTTTAATGAAATCATTTTAATTAATTCATGAATAACTAATAAATATTTATGTTTGAAATTTTTTGGAGTTAGTCATTCATATTGGGATTTTGTTTTGCTAGTTTTTAGGTCCATCATCTATTATCAGAGCAAGTTTGACACTTGAAGGTAATATAATTTTGATTTATTTTTGGTTTAAATTTTAATTTTAGGATAAAATTATGTGATTGAATAATATGTGTAAAATATGGAAATATGACGAGGAAGAATTTCACAGATGAACATGACTATACAACAGTTGTAAACGTAAGTGGAAGAGTTGATTGTAGTTACACATCAAAGATGAATTAAGGGGGCAGATAAAGTAGTGGAAGAAATAGATAATGAATTAAAAAAAAAAAAAAAAGAGGAATAAAAATAATAGATACCTTAAATTTAATAAATCATGGTTAAGGTCATAGAGGGAATGAATAAATGGGATCATTATGAAAGTTTTAGAGCATGGAGGTAGTTTGAAACTAGAGAAGCTGATAAAATTATTAAATAGTATGAATATTAATTGAATGGATAGGTATGAAAAAAAAGATAAGGTTAATTTTTTGTGCACAAAATTGAAGCATCATGTAATTATTTAGTTGGATCACATGTATAAAAAGAGACAACAAAAGGGGAAAGAAAAGATCAAGAGAAGGAGGAAGATGGAAATGAAGGTGAGAGAGAAATTTATTCCTATATTATGCAAAAACCATCTAAAAAATAAATTATAATTTAATGAGAAATGATAATAGTATACAATACTATACATATGATTTTAATAAGCTATCCATATGTGTGGAGCACGATGAAAAAAATAACAAATGGCTGCAAGGTATGTAAATATATTAATGTTTTGTATTCAATATTAATTGAGCACACATAGAATAAATATCATGGAAGAGGATTACTAATTATATTTGAAAGAAGAATTAAAATTGAATAGATTGGTTTTTATAAGACCAATTGGTCGAAAAAGGGAATAATCATCTTTAAGGGGTCGAGGTGGGTTTTATCCAAATAGAGTAGATTCATCCCATTGGAGAGAAAAATAAGAGAATAATAGATAAGGTTTTAAAAATAACTAAACGATATGAGGATTTTTGAGAGGTTATGGTTATGGCGATGGTAGAGGAAGGAATGGTCAACACAAACCATATGTTTGTTACAAATATGTGAATTAGGACATAGAGAATTTTAATTTGTACACTATCATGAACAAGAAAGGGGGAAAAAGGATAAACTAAGAGTGAATTTGGTGGAGGTTAAAATATAAAAAAATAATTTAGAAGTTATTGCTATGGATATAGGATAAAATATTAAGATGAAGAGAATAATTATATCTCCAAGGAAAGAATAGGTGGAAAGAAAGGAAGGTGGTAATTCATGGTTGTGTATAAATATTTTTATAATAAGGTATAATTCAAGAGATAAGGTATGTAAAGTGATTATAGATGGTGGTAGTTGTGAAAATATGGTTTCCAAAGAAATAGTAGAGAAACTAGGTTTGTAATGTGAAAAACATCCATATCCTTATTGTATTTCGTGATTTAATAAATGGAATGAAATTACAATAAATAAATGGTGTTTAATAAATTTTTCTAGAGGAAATTATTTTAAAGATGAAATATGATGTGATGTTATCCCAATGGATGCATGTCATGTGTTATTTTAAAGACCATGGTGATATTACATGAAATAAATTCATGATGGAACACATAAAGATATAATTTTTGGAAGTATAGTACAAAGGTAGTTTTATTACCTCTTTAAAAAGGACATGTAGAAATCATGTTGTTGACAATTTTTTTTTAATCAATTCCATGAAGATGACATGATGATATTATTCATTAATATAAAATAAAGAAGACACAAAAGTGGTCTAAATACCAGCAGAAGTAATAAAAGCATTGAATTTTTTTTTATATGTTATAATTTATGAGTTTCCAAAAGTTTTACAATAAAATAGGGAAATAAAACATCATATTGATTTGTTTTGATATTTAGTTAGGCCCAATCAAGCATCTTATATGATGATTCCAACATAAAATGTAGAGTTAAATAAACATGTTACTAAACTTCTTAGAAAATGTATTGTGAGGGAGATCATGAGTGCACATGCAACCCCAACCATGTTAAATCTAAATAATAATAGAACATGGAGGATGTGTATGTATAACAGAATAATCAATAAAATAACCATCAAATACATATTTCCTATACCTTGCTTAGATGATATGATGGATATGCTTGTACGAGAAAAATAATTTACTAAGATTTATATAAGGAGTCACTAATATCAAATTTAGATTCCTACAGAAAATAAATGGAAATTAACATCCTTGACTATGGATTAATTAAATGAGTCTATGTTGATATCATTTGAATTATCCAATGCACCTAGTACATTTATTAGGATGATGAACACAGTGATACAAGATGAAATTGGTAAGTTTATAGTTGTCTATCTTTTATGATAATTCTTATATTTATTAAGAGTAAGGAAGATCACTTAAGTAATTTTATAATGGTTTTATAATTGTTAAGAAAGGAAAACCTCTATGAAAATCTAAAGAAGTGTAGGTTTATAAATAAAAGTTTGGTATCTTTTGGATTTGTAGTTTTAGAATATGGTGTAAGAATGGATGAAGAAAAATTAAAGGCTATTATGGAGTGACCTATTCAAATAAGAATATTATAGTTAAGGATTTTCCATGGTTTAACAACTTTTAATAGAAACTCATTAATAATTTTAGAGGAATTATTTCACGAATAAAAGTTTTCATTAATGGAAAATAGTTTGTGTCGACAATGGAATGAAAATAAATATTTAAACTATTGAATAATAAGGTGGCAAATAAAACTATTTTTTCATTAAAATATTTTAATAAAGTGTTTACAGTAGGGTTTTTTTAATGGTAATTTTTTAATTATTCAGAAATATTCTAGTTTTAGAAATAAACATTTGGCAATTTTTATGGGTTAGTCAACAACTGGGAATCACCTATTGTTTTTGTATATAAATTGATATTTATGGTTGGCTCACCTAAATTTTAAAATACATTTATTCATATACATATATTTCTTCAGCTCTTCTAAAGTCAATACCATCAAATTCATAACTATATATACTTACTACTTAGTACTATATTAAACTCTTTTTTTCTCTTTGCTAGTAGCCAAGGTAGAGTTTTTATACCCAGATCATATTTCATAAGTGACAAAATTAAATTGTATACATTTTTTATCAAGCATATAAATTTTATGGAAAGCATCTATATTTAATATCAAACATCGACATTTGATGTCAAGTGTCTATATTGACTACTTCGATGGCTTCCATAGAGAATGCTAAGAAGGTGGAAAATAAAATAAAAATTAACATGTTATTTTATTTTAGAAAAACATTAAACATAATAACTAAATATAAAATTATTTATTTATACTTTCCCATTGAGGTTATCTAATAAACTTATACATACACAACCACATACATCTAAAGGTGATCCTCTCCATATATAGATGACCACCTGCATATGTATATGACCATTTACATATGTGGTCAATCATCTACATATCTATTTAGATGTTTTTGTATACAAAAGATCATATCTATATGAAAATGGTCAAGTTCATATGTAGACAGTTGTCTACATATGCAAGTGATATTCTGCATATGAAGATAGTTGTCTACATATATATATATATATATATATATATATATATATATATATATATATATATATATATATGACATAAATAGATGACCATATATATATGAAGATAAGTGACTATGTATTTATATGGTTTTGTACATAGGTAGGCATTGGTCTACATATGTGGGCAATTTACTATATATTCATATGGTTGTTTGTGTGTACATGTGGTCATTTGTGTATGCATGTTGTCTTCTTTTGCTCTTTCCTATTAAGGTTCAATAATAATTACAAGGTCTAACCATTTTGCATATAGAACCCACTGAAAACCCTTTTGAATATATGCATCCACTAGAAGATGTCCCTATGTATGAACTTCCCTCGTTGACTTCAAAGAAAAGGACACTAGAGGATGACATCATGGATTTTGATAAAGACATGTCTCCATTAGAAGATATGCCTAGGTATGAAATGTCAAACATGGGTATTAAATTTTAAATTATTTATTATATTATTATTTATTCATACTTTTGTATTAAGTTCCAATAATAATTACAAGTCTACACATTTTGTACACAAAAACCAAAAAATCACCTATTTAGAGATATATGTACATTATATAGAAGACATACCTGGGTATGAAATGCCATACAAAGGTACTAAAAATTTAATTATTTAATTTTTTATTATTTATTCACTATTTTATTATGTTAAAAAAATAATTACAAGGTCCACAACTATTTTTCAAGCAAAACCCACTGATAACCCTTTTAAAGATATGCCTCCACTGGAAGAAGTCCCTGTTATGAAATGCCCTCACTAAAATTCAAGGAAAATAAAATTGGATGGCATCATGGATGTAAATTATGAGTCTAAAATACTAGATGATATTTCCTATCAACTAACACAATCTTTAGTCGGAAACAACAGTCAAAAATCTATGCGAAAGAAGAGAAGTACATGGATAATCAAAGGGTCATTTAAGTTCGACTAGGCATCCAAATGTCCATTAATTGAACTTGTAAAGACAAAAACAGGTATCAACATGCAAAAATTATTTAAATATATAATATGTATTTCAAAATTTGTAAAATACCACAAAATTCAACTCAATCTGGACACAATTGAGAAACATTGTGGCAAAATATGTGTCAGTAAAATGAAAAGATGGACAAACTAAAAGAATGGTGAGATGGAAAAATGTAAAAGAATGAATGCATCAATGTTATACAATAGAGTATGAAAATCATTAGAAACATCAATGACACCTCATTGAGGAAGGAGTAATAATTACAACTCAATTCAGAAATGTTTCTCAGATAAATTTACATGCAAAAACTATACAATTTTTCATAATATATCACATTCTAAAAATAGGTAGTCCAATCTCTGATATTTTTTTATTATAAAATTTTATTTTAACATAATGGATTTCATAGCACTCCACAATCACATTTTTTAGATTTTAGTGCTTGGGAAATAGAAAAATATCTCAAAATGATTGAAAAGGAGGATCTTAAAGAAAACGTAAAAGTAACATGGTTTATCTCATTGTCCATTAATGAGGTAACAATAGTTGACAACACATCATGGATTTATACACATGCTTATAGATTTGAGAATAATTTAAGGTTACATCATCTATTATTTATTAAAAAAAATATGGAAAATTTTAATGCTAAGAAACTTTATAAATTAGTTATTTATAATTTTATGGATATATATGGGATGAATTATTATGATAGAGGTACCAAGTTTGTGTGTGTTAATGTTGATGGTGCATCAGTAGTGGATGGAAATAAAATTATGCTATGCATTCATATAAAAACAATAGTTTCACCATATGTGATTCTAATTCATTGCATGCAATATAGAATGAATCTTGCCTACAAAATTGTTATCACATTTTAAAAATGTCAGAAAAGTGGGGGAAATTATTTGTGACTTGCATGCATACATGTTAAGCATTCCAAAAAGGGTTTTAGAGTTTAAATTTTTTGAAATTGGAGTTACTAATGGGAAAAATATTTTAAAATATGTTGATACAAGATGGATCTCCATATATGAGACTACATGTAGAATATTTGAATAATATCCAAGATTAGTAGGTTTTAAGTTTATGTACTAAATGAAGTTGACAAGGCAAAAGATTTATTGTACCATTTGATGGATTTTAAAACTCTACTAACATTTTGTGGTATTATACCCATGCTGAAATAAATTTAATGTTTGATGAAACATGCATAGGATAGATCCATTTATATTGTTGACTTCATATGGTTGAAGAAATATGTTTGTCAATCTCTTGATATCTTTTAAAGCTAACATGAAAATTTTAAGGGACCAATATTTAGAAGTTGGTGAATATTAGGAGATATTAAGGATGGTTAGAATTATTTGAAACTCAATATTTACAATCACAATTGTATCTTAATTAATGGAAAAGAGATACCACTATACAAATGATCTAATTTTTCTAGAGAAGAAATGGAAGAAGTCCTTGTAATATGGGTTCTATTTACTAATGTCATATACAAGACAAAAATTAAATTAATAAAATTTTCATAAAGTTTATTAGCTGAAATTCAAAATAATTTTCAAAGGGATGAGTTTCTTGTATCCATGGGAGTGCTGAATCTAATATTTTGGAACATTGTCAAGGGTGAACTTCTAACAAGTAGTTTATTTATCAAATACGTGTGAAATCTTATTAATCATTTTACTAGTTTTGTATAGATCAATAGATTTTAATCTAAGGGTATTTTTCAAAACAATTTAATAACATCCTCATCAATGCATTTTGTCTTACAATGATTGATTAATTTGGGTTCTTAAATGAACCAATAGAAAATGATGTTATTATAAGGCTTTTGAAATTTTTTTACCCCAATAGTATTCTATAAGAATAACTTAGTGAATATTTTTTATTATATTAATTTTGACAAAAAATAATTTTTGGGTCCTTGGAAGATGAAAAGGTATTTAATACATTATCTTTTGTTAAATCAAAACTTCATAATAGATTAGATAGTAATCTTAAGACATGTTTGAGGTTGTATGTTTCACCTTATCCATTATATGTGTTTCCTTAGGAAATAACACTTTCAATTTAGAGTTCTCTCACTAAAATTAAAGGAATCACTAATACAACCAAAAAAGTTACTAAAAATGCTTCTAAGATGGCACATATGAATGTCAGCTATGAAGAACATATTGTAAAATGAATATTTCGACTACCTAAGTTTTAGTTTGGTATGTATTCCAAATATTTTTAATTTAAAATTATATTAATAAGACATTTTTGATATACTTATGACATATATTTACTAAATAATATTTAAGGTTTAATTTAGGGAATGATGTTGAGTTGATTTTGGGCTAATTTTCCACTTATCTTCTTATGATATCAATTTTGTATAACTATAAAGTATATTTAAATGACACCCTTAACATGATATATTACAAGACATAAAATAATTATTAACTCTTTTATTATTACCTTTAATTAGTACCACCATGTGAATGCCTTGTTAAAATAAAAAATTTATTAATTTCTTCGATGATCATCTACATTTTTATGATTGGGAATTTATGCAAGCTTGTAGTATCAATTATCAATTATGTTGTTTATGAATACCTTCATTTAATTTTTTAAAAACATTAATTAATAAATTATCTAACCATTTCAAATGAAATTATACATGAAAATCTTGAATATATACATGTAGGAAGCCAAAAAATACAAAATATATATTTAGTATTATATAAAACTTTAACTAAAATCATTATTTTTCGGCTCAAGCCCTTAGATTACAATATTTTTTAAATATAAATAAAATCAAAACTATAAATCTCATTGATTCTCAGACACTTGGGTGTCTATCTAAAATTCTTGCATATAAAATTTTCCACTTTCCTAGCCTTTCACTTGGCTAGTAGTCATGTTGTCTTTTAGGATACCTGACTCCATAAGATTTTGTGTTTTACTATTTATATTATCAATATTTTCCCATTATTATCTATCAACATCACCCATTGAAATTACTGTGGGTTATACTTCATACTTCTATTTAAACAAAACATCAGGATCCAAGATGTTATCTCTTATTATTTTCTTCAAAGTATTATTTTGTTTATTCATTTTTCCTTGAGTAAAATTGTTGTAGTTAATATTTTGCATGTATTTCTCAAATGTACATCAAGGACATGAACTTGATTCTCCAAAATTGTATATTTTGAATAAAAATGAACAAAGAATATTAATTAATAAAAAATTATAAATCAAATTTTAATTATAAAAAATAAGCATAAAAATTATCACTACTTCTACATCTACATCTGTATTCACAACAAGAAATTTTTTTCATTTATTGTATTATTCTTGGTACTATACATTTACATTTTCAATCGTGTTTAACATTATATCTAAAAACTTATAATTAAAGCTACTAGTAATAGTAATAGAGACATTAATATCTTGATTGAATAAAACATTATTTTTTATAAGATGATGTTCAACTAAGGAAAATAATTGATCATGTTGTGTGTGGTAATAAAAATTGACATTTATTTAATGAATTAAAAATTTATCTTGATATTTCCATGCTCTTAAATCATCAAGGTTAATTATAACAACATCACTAAAAAAATCCTTATCATTATCCACCAATAAACCATTCAATGGAAAAAAAGGTACATTGATCATCAAACTATGGAATTTCTTTAGTAGGAGAAACAACAAGTTCATAGATAGGTGGAGAGGCACATCCAAAAGGTTATTTTAAACTCCCTACAACTATCACATCTGGATAAGACCCCTATACAGTTTCATGAGGATTAAAATGATGCATTTGGATGACACTATCAATCCCTAGAAACTCATCATCAAGATCAATTTACTAAAGAAATGTGGTTCCCATTGCACTAGGGAGACTATCGAGTGAAAAGTTAGGAAAATTAAAATTTCCTAAATGTAGAGTTCCTATACTTGATGTAGGAAAATAAAAATGGTTCCCTCTCCCTTTATTTATAGGTCAGGTGGTGGAGACAAATTTTTCCTTGTTGGATACTACCTATAAAATGGACAAGATAGTCCCAACACACAAATGAAAAATATAATAAATTGCATATTAATTTAACATATACCAATATTAGAATATTAATTTAAAATTATGTACCTATCACTTTATATTAAATAGAGTGTTATAGAAATTGAATTATATAAGGTGGAACTGGATGTGTTTATGCTATATATTGTGATGTTGTAAATATAAAATATTTAAATAATATAAAAAATAAACTAATCATTTTGCAAATGGTATTATAAATGTTGATAATGACTTATACCAGAAACATGAGAGATTAAGACAACATGCTCATGTGCAATAAAACTCCTCATGCATTTCTTTATTACAAGTTGGGGAGGCAGATATCCTCTTCCATCTCTATTTTAGCAAACACCTTAACCAGATGATGACATCTGATTATCTCTTTTCTTCTATCCATGGTTTGACCTGTTTTTTGTATGAAATAAATAAAATATTAGATATAGATAGATTATATAGTCCTTTAAAAATAATTATAGTTCATTATAGTGTTGTAACCTTACCTCTTACTCTGATATCAAGAGTGAATTCAAAACCATTTTTTCATGCAAAATGGTTGGAATAGTTATGTTGGTTGATTGGTAAAAATCATCTTGGTAGAATTCAATTCGAAAATTTGTACATGAAAAGATATAATTTTCGTTTTGACTACAAAAACTTAAATCATCCTTAGTTATATTTGAAAGTCATGTATAATAATCAAATTACTAACTACTGAGAATGCATAGGATATAGAAAATAACCCATAATGGAATATTTGATGCTCTTCCCTCAAACACTAGTCTAGATTGAAATAGTTCAATCATGCCTAGGGGAAAAGGATTTGTAACAACTTCAACTTTAAGGCCCCTTTTTATGACTTTATGTGGATATAAAATTAAATGAAAAACATTAAAAGAATTAACAATATGTTAAATCTAATCTATAAAATTGATGAGCTATAACATAAAAAATAATATACCATCTAGTTATAGGCCATAATGGGACTCTACATATTTTTTTATCATTGTTCAATAGTGAGATGTTTGTAGATATTGGGTTCAAGTGTTTGTTAATAACCCTATTAATCTATGTATGTCATTAACACTAATCCCAAACATCAAAACATTGAATTTAATTATTAATTTGAATAAACATGAGGCACTATCAAAGATTGAAAGTATATAGTTTAGAAAGAGAGTATCTATTTCATATTGGGGCATGTAAACAATCTCCTATATATTACACTTTTTGACCCAATATCTATATGTATCTTCTTGGTCAAGAAATTTTAGAATTAGTGTGCCCATGATATTTTTGTATTGTATTTTTGGGTCTCTGAATATCACTACAGGTGAGATCTAGGAGTGGGAAGATATTGTTGCAATACTAGCAATGGGAAGCCCTGTTTGTAACTTGGAAGTATGCCTAGGTAGTACTTGAAAGGGGAGTTTCTAGAAGGATGTAGTGCTTAGAAGATGTGGGTTTTAAAGTAAAAAAATGATTTGATAGGGTCCATTTTATAGGCATATGGCAAGTGGTAGGGCCCCTAAGAATGCAGAAAGTCATGACACATGTAAATCCAAGTGATCATCTATGATTTTAACATGAGTAGATGAAAATGGATACATATATATGTAGATGGATGCTTTCATATGCACATAGTTTCCTACATATGCAAATGGTCATTTGCATTTATATATGTTCAAATACATATGTTTTTATCTAACTATATATGTAAATGATTATGTGTATATGTAGATGACCGATTGCATGTTAGATAACTGACAACATATGTAGCCTGTCATTTATATATGCATATGGTAGACTACATGCCCAAACATCTATCTGCCTCTCATCTAAATTCCCACCTATCAATCATGCATGGCTAGTCACCATCCATCATAGAACCATACAACAAGTTAGTGCCTACATTGTATATAGTCATTTACCCACATATGCAAACATGCACAATCCCACTACATAAGCCAATATAAAGTGAACACTAACTATTTCCACTTAAATACATTTTCCATTTGGATATCATTTGTTTTCATTCATAATTATTAACCTTCCAAATCATTTTTCCACCATTTTGAATCTGATTTGCTATAATCTTACAAAGGAATTTTTCCTAGTGGCCCTTTAAAAAACCCTAGTTTATAGTAGATTATGATGATTCACATGTGGGTATTAGTGTTGTGTCTAGAAGGAAGGTCAATATAATATTTTAGTGATAATTTTAATGAGGTAAGAAATAATTATTTTACATATCATGTTTAAATTTATGCCATTGTACAAGTAATGAGATATTAGATGCATTACCTAATTCCTAAGGATTTTATTATATTTACAAACAATGAGGAATTAAAGTATTTGAACACTCAAAAGTAGTTAAATAGTATACCAACAAATTGGGTGTATTTATTTCAAGGATATATTATTGTTTTGACATAAAAATTAGGAAAGTTTACTTAGGTATTTGATGCTTTGAGCAAGCTAGTGGCACTATTAACTAATATGGTGAGTGAAGTATTTTTATTTTAAGTTATTAAATAATTTTATGATATTGATCTAAAATCTAGGAAGATATTTGAACAATGTATAAATCCATTAGTGGGTGAGGCATGTAATATTCATTATGATCATCATGTATAAGATGGTTATGTATTTAAAGGAAAACAATTATGCATTTTGGTTGGTTCTATTAGAGACAATGTTAATAACATTATGTGTTTATGGTTTAGGTGGAATCTTTTGGTAAGAATAAGACAATATATTTGGTGGAGGAGAAGTATTTTTGGAAAAAAATGAAGAGAGATGTGGGAAATATGTTTTAAGATTTACGGTATGACATGTTTAAAAAATAAATCCATGAAACACATGTTGTACATAATATTATTAGCACTATGAGGACCATGAACAAATTTGAGTATGGATTTTCTATTAGGGATACCAAAAAGATTGAGAGGTAGTGATTCAATAAAAATTATATACAAATTTTATAATATGGTTCATTTTATTTCATTAATGAAAATCAATGGTGTCACTAGAGTAGAAAATATATTTTTTAAATATGTTGTGACATTGGAGGGTGTTCTAAATTCCATTATTTCATACACAGATACAAAATTTTAAATTCATTTTGGAGGGATTTATGTAATAATATTATAACTATATTGTAATTTAGTAGTGCATAACACCCATAAATATATGCAAAAATAGAATTAGTAAACATGATCTTCTAAATTTTTTGAGATGTATAGTTTAATGGAAGCTTAAGTAATGGGACTAGATTTTACCACAAGATGAGTTTGCATGTAATAGTTCCATGAAAAAATCAATAGGGAAGTGACCATTTCATATTGTTTATGGAATAAACCATGAGGATATTTTATATTTTATATAGTTACCAATTTCATAATGGGTTAGTGATGATTTAGAATCATTATGCATCAAACATAATAGTTGGAAGAAGAAATATACATTAAAACAATGACAAGTATAAAAAAACTAATAGATGTGAAAATAAGGCCAAAGGTATTTAAATAAGTATACTTAGTGATGGTGAATTTGAGAAAATAATTTTTTCCTTGAGGAACATAGAACAAGATGAATTACAACAAGATTGGTCCATGCGAAATTGTGAATAAAATTATTGACTATGTTTATGAGGTGAGTAAACACAACAAAGTTTTGATATTTCCCCAATAATTGATGTTTTGGATTTATATTATTTCATTGATAAGATGATGAATAAAGATAAGGTGAAGAAGTGGATTGGAAGAAACATGTATCAAGGGAAAATAAATAAAAAAATAACATATGTTATGGATGAGAAGATAGTGAACACAAGACAAGGAAACTATAAGATGTATTCCATATAGTGAGAAGGACTAAAATAGGAAGAAAACCCTTGGATTCAATAAGTAGAGATAAATAATATTGACAAGGATAAATGGAAGTAGTATAATTAGGGGAACTCATATGAGTTGTGTTGATTTCAACTAGAGGATAATGATGGGAAAATTTATCTTGTGGAGGCTATAAATTTTGATCTAGGAACCCATTTGAGATTATTTTTAATTTAATATGTCATTGAGTCTAATTCATACATAATGATTAAAATCTATTTAAGTTCTATTTATAGATTTTTTAAGGTCGTAGATGACCATCTAAGTGTATAAAACTGCATTTTATGTAGTTTTTGATAATTTTTTAATTTTTAAAATTAGATATCTTTATAATTGGATATGAACTTGATTTGAAAATCATACATTATTATGAATTTAGTGTGAAAAGGTTAAGTATATATTTTTAGGCCCATCCAAGCATGCATGTAATTTTTTTTTTAAATAATAGGGTCAATCAACTCTAGGTAGTTTTTATTTATTTATTTATTTATAATTTTTAATTTTGCATCTCAACTCCAATTTCAAGTTTAAATTAATCTAAACACTTTTATGTAATTATTTTAATTCATTCATGAAGAAAAAATAAATATTGTTATTTTACAAAATTCTAAGTAAATTATGCCTATTGAGATTTTTCTTTGCTAGTTTTTAATTTTATCATCAAGATTGAAGGAAAAGTAAAAAAAGGGTGCCATAATAAATATTATTTTTAAGCTATGATTTGTATTAAAATTTCCTAGATTTGGCTTAAGCTTTTATTTTTTTAATCTAATCATACAATATTTAAACTATAATAAATATTCAATTTGTATAACTTAAACCATTTATAATTAAAGGGTTCATACACTTAAAAGACTATAGTTTGAATTAAAATTTATATTGAAATTTTAAAATTTATATATTAATTTTTTTTATCTAAATTTAAAATATTAAATATTACTATGATGACATATTATTTTCAATAATTTATTAAATAACAAATAATTCTAATAAAATTTTGATATGAAGTTTTAAAATTTAATAATAAAATATGAAAATATATAAAAATATTTATATAATTTTTTAATAAAATAAAGTTATATTAAATTAAACATATTGATGTTTTAAATTAAAATAGGTGAATTATTTTATGAAAACACATTTTTAAAATATAATGTTGAAAAATATTCATTAAAACTTATATTAAGTGCCTATTTATCTAATATAATACTTTAATTTTTAGATGTTTATGTTATATTTTGGGCGTGTACTTGTTAAATTAAAATTTCAATTCAATTGTATTTAATCCATGTTTTTTACATCCACACAAATCCAATTATAATGATTCTCAATTATAATTAATAAAATTTACTTCAAACATTTTCTTTAACAAAAATTGATTATAAATATATGTATATTTTCAAATACCTTTACAATTAAAAAAATATTCATCTGAACTAATTATTAATAGACAATGATTATGCTTATAAGATCATTATTTTAATAAAACTTAACATTTGATATTTATAAAGATAATGTAATGAAATATACCTCTATAGATATTATTCTTGACAATCTTAATTGAATGTCTAGTGGTCAATTTCATTATGAATTCAAACTTTCTTATCAATTTTCCTTCATAAATTGCCTTAACTAAAATATCATATATTTTATTTCAAGCTTTTTTATTATTATTTGGTTTGATTAGGAATAAAATCATATGATGACATGAGAAGTGTTTCACTATTGCAAACCTTGAAATAAATAAAATGTTTTGCATTTCTTGTCAAAATTTAAAGAGATATCAGTAGAAGATGTCCACTCTATAGAGAAACAAAAGACTCAATCCATCATCTCTTATTCTCTTATCCATTTAGTTCATGCATCATGGATTGGATATCTAGATTAAAACTATATTGAGTCAAACCAAACACCATCTTGAACATCATAACTTAATGTCAGCCACCTTGGTTTCTCCCCTCCCTATCTTTTCTATGGTTTTTGGTCCTCACACATTGGTTCTAGGCCATTTGGAAAGCCTATATTGATGGTATTTTTTCCAACAAAAAACACTTCCCTAAAGCTATTTTCTCCTAGATTTTCTAAGCCATTATTGAAAATTGGAGGGCATTCCCCTTAATAATAAAAACTTAGGTTCTACATAAGAACAAATTATTTTTTATAGAATGGGATTTGGAGTAAAATGTCATCTCTCCAACTAAAAGTTCTAAGATAAAAAAAATTCAATTGGAAGCCACCTCAAGGTGATTAGCTAAAGTTGAAATTTGATAGTACTTCAAAAGGCAATCTAGGTCCTATAGTTGTGGAGGGGTTATCAAAAAATCATCTAGGAAGATGGTCACTGCATATGCCAATCCCATGGGGAATCAAACTGACCACATGGTAGAGGTTAAATATATGCTCTAGGATATATAAATTGCTACTCAAATTAAAGTGGGATGTTTAATCATTGAAGTTTATTCTGTAAACATCCTAGATGCCCTAGTTGGTAAGACCACCCCTGTTCACACCATTAAATCTCTCATAGATGTTGTCAAGAGTCTAATCAAGGATTTATGGAACCCTCTCATTAATCATACCTATTAAGAAGGAAATAAGGTGACTGATTTATTATGCAACTATGGAATCAATCTACCCCTTTTATCTATCTGTTATAAAAGTAGCCACGTCCCATTACATGTCACTAAAGAAATTCAAAATAAATCCATTATGTCATTGAGTGATGTTGTGTTGTTCAAATGCATAAAAGACACATTGATTTTGTCATAATTAAAAAATCATGTTAATTCATTATAATTATACATGGAAGTTTACTGCATTGAGTTGGGTGAAAAATATCTTAGTAATTCCCTTTATTATCATGAATAATAAGATTAACTAGGAAAAGGTGGACCCCTATCAACATTCAAACATTCTTCACTCAATCAAGCATAAAATGGTCATACATAGAGATAGGTTTGAGTTGACATCACGCTCACATGTTTGATATAATGAGAAGGTATAAAAAAAGATGCACAAGGGAGGTCTGACGGAATACATGCAACAAATCATACGGTCTAATGTAGACCTCAGTAAGGATTTGATTATAACATGGAATAAAATAACTATGAAGATAAGAGGTCTTAAAATAACTGTCATTAAGGATCTGATTAGTGAGGTAATTGGGATGTCATGTGAGATTTCTAAAGTAGTTAAGGACCAATCAAAGATAATGGAACTAATGCAAATATTTTTTGAGGATAAATGAGACTTTGAAAATTCATAATTTTTTTTTCCAAATGGACCTATTGAGTTACTAGAAGGAGGTGTACCTTTAGATCATGAAATACCTTATCTGGGAAGGTAAATTTACTCTTATATTCTTGCACCACTTTTTGTTTATTAACCATTTCAAGGTTTTAAAATTAATTTGCCTTATTACTTGTTCAAGTTTTTAGAAAACATAGCCCTCAATTTTCAAATTAATGAATCAAATGCCATCATCTACTAAGGGCTTATTTTATTACTTAGGAAGCATGATGAGATACTATGTAGGAAAAAGTCCCAGTAGGAGGGTTTTTTGTAGAGAAATCCCCTGAGAAAGACCCAACCATTGACTCCCCTTGACCTCCTCCCATCCCTTCCCCTATAATCCCTAATTCCAAGAGATTCATAGGGGATCTTCTTCTTAAGCTTAAAGTAAACAAACTGAAACCTATTGTTTTTGATGAAGGGGATGTTATATAATATTATCAAAAATGGAAGGCCCCCTTATCTGATTTAATTAGGAAAAATAAGGGATAGATGGAGTATTTTAATAATAAACTTCATGAAGTAGGACTTGGTCTGGCTAGTTTGATCAAGGAGTGGAACTCTATTAGTAGGGAAGCCATTAAAAATGCTATAGAATTTTACATAACATAGTGAGTTAGAGATTTCTCCCCATAGAATGATGAGAAGGAAAATATTTAACTCACTCCAAAACCTTCTTCTAAACCCCTCAATATGAACCCCCTCAATAAAAGCTCAGATAAGTAGCCTCAAAGAAATATCATATAAGGAAATTATAAATAGGATAAGGGATAAGGTAGAGGACAAGCATGCTAGTAAGGCACTCATTGAGGAAACTACCCTCCCTAAGTAATTTATCTCTTTTGTTTTTCCTATTTTGTCTTTTGCACTAGTCTTCAACTAGTTGTTTTTTCTTGACTATATTATTTTATTCAACCCTTGGGCCTTCTATGTTATGTTTTAATACTGGTTAACTTCATGTTTTAGGATCCTTGTAAAACCTACTTATTTACCTAATCAAATAAAAAACATTTAAAGAGATATGTATGGTATAAATTTCAAATTTGATGTGGAATTAAATGGACCACTTCACATATATGAAAGGTTCTTTTATTTTTGAAAATATCAATAAAAACTATAAATGATTTTTTATTTGAATTAAATCATAAAATAAGCTAAAATTTGGTTTACTCATTATTTCAATTAAGAGTTAAAATTGATTAAATATATAAATGACAAAATAAGTAGCAAGACTAACAATCGTAGATAGTAAATTTTATTTTTCTTTCATTTTGGAGCTTAGAAATTTAATCCCAACTTGATATAATTGCATGCATACACTCTCAAGGTTCATTATATACTGTTATTTATAGTTAGTTCTTATTAGCTAAATCACAAGTATTATAGGTTGTTGAATGTTACCATTGAGGTTCCATTTTTTGATCTAAACAACCACTAAGAATGTATTATTATTATTATTATTATTATTGTGGCATTTTTTATTTATATATCTTAAATCTCAAAAATCATTGATTATGTTTTTATTTACATATGTTGATTGATTTATTAAAGTCAATTCACTATAATATCCTCTTACATGTAAAATAATTATAAAAAAATTAAAAGGAATCACACTTTATTACATTTAATTATATTTAAAATAAATAGATAATGTTTAACAATTTAGAAAAGGCTTTGTATATCTAAAGAAATAAACATTCTTGGTCAAGATTTTTTTTTAAAAATGTAATTGAATTAAATACAAGATATACAGAGCCTATCAAATTACTCATTATGATTTTGTTTATATATGCCACTTTATTTGTTGAAATCTATTCATTATGTTTTTTATATTGGTAAGCTATAAGCAAGGGTCCAGATCCCTATTACAAAAAGGCCCAAGGGAAATAAAATAAGCCAGAGGTCATGAATAGAAAAAAAATAAGAGACAAAAAATAGACTAATGGGAAAGAATTAAAATACCCAATACCAAATATAAAAGTAGAAACCAACACTATTTGAATAGAACATTTCAATCCTCCATGAGGAAAACTAGGAATTCCTCCTTACTAGCAGACTTGCCATCCTTGTCCATCTTCTCACCCTGAGCATCCTACAGGACAACTAGTGAAGTAGTAGAATAATGAATCACTTTAGAACACATGGTACCAAACACATTCATTTTATTCTCTAAAGAGAACAACCCACTCTTTACATCATCTAGATCCTTCTTGAATTGAATATAATTGTCATAATTCCTTACAGTGACAACTTCTTTCCCAAGGGTTTCCAAGATCTCAAATTCATCCTCTTCAATTTCATAAAATAATTTATTTAAATCCTAAAATAATATGGTGGCCTTCTATTCCATCGATTGATCAGGATTTGATTTAACCTCCATGATCTCTACCTCATCCTTTATTTTAGAGGCTAAAGAATAGTCTACAATCTATAACATTGGGGTTTTGACACCAACCAATCTCCAAGACCTTTGAATGTTTTACCTCCTCATAGTAATCCCCTAGACCTATTTTCCCTTATCCTTCTCAAAAACATCATCCCCTTACCCCTAATGTTTGTTATGCCACTTATTCACAACTAGCTTTGTCGACTTCTCAACACTAGAGGAATTCTTGGCTTTCTTCTTTCCTGACTTCTCAGGTGTAGAGTTTTCACCAACATTTCATTTCAAAATTTTATCACCTAAATGGGAAGGGATATTCTTAAAATCAAATAAACCCTCATCCACCACCTCTTATGACTGGTCAGAAGACCCAGTTACACCACCTAAAGGGGCCAAAATAGAGGGACCATATGGAAAAGGGTTATTTTTCGACGAATCAAAAGGGGTTTTGGATCCTTTATTATTATGTGGGTGGGGAATAATACTATCAAAAACCAGAGCTTTAAGGATATGGGAACCCCTAGATGGGCCTAGGGAATCCTTCATAGAAGGTATGATGGCCTTTCTTTTACCAGGGCTACCAAAATTAATGCTCAAGGGGATGTTATCATCTAACTCATTATCATTAGCTTATTCAACTAGATAGGATTTAATGGGCTTAGGAGGATAGAGTTCTAGGTGGAAATGGTAAAGACAAAGAATTAGGCCTTGATGGAGCAAGACAGCAATAATAACAAGGTTATTCTCATATGAATTCTTAGAAATCTTCACAGAAGACAAATCTATTAATTATGTTATCCTCTTGCATATAAAACATTTAAATAAAATAAAATTAATGACTTTTAATTAATTTTAGTTACGCAATATTCTTTAAACATGTACAACCATTTAAAAATAAATAAAAATATATGATATATTTTATAGTTTTTATTTATGTAATATTTTATACAATGTTTTAAATTAATAGACAAAATTAATAATTTAGATAATGCTCAATATTTTATTTTGGACAAGCATTAATTTTATTTATTTTAGATTTTATGAGCAGACATACCTTAAGGTCCTTGGTAGGATCATGTTACTTGTTCTCCTAGTTTCTTTGTGGTATTTTATTTCCAAAATTATAGGTGACATATGATATGTGCTTCTCACTAAAATAAAAAAAATCAAAATATAAGAAATATATATTTCCCATAAAATATTAGTATAGTTTAAAGTAGATAAAATATAAATTTTATTATATTTTTACCTAATTATTATTCGATAACATATTCAGACATATTTACAGTTTGATTTAATGACTTACAAGTGGTTCAATTGATACCAAGAGTTGGGATTTGTGGAGGGGTTTAATTTTGTATGATGATATCTCAACACATTCCTAGTTGGAAATTAGACTTTGTATATAAGATATTTTTAAAATAAGTTAATGAAACACCCACTCAATATATATTAATATCTATCATATATATTAATATCTAGTATATATTAATATTAATATTATAAAAATCAAACCACTTTAAGGATATAAATGATATTATTTTTTATTTGTGTAATAAATGGGTTTTGATAAAAATCCAAAATCTTTTAAATAAGGATAAAATATTAAAAAACAAACAAACTAAAAACACAAAACAATCCTACAACGAACATAGGTTACAAGCAAAAAGGGAAAACATCATGAAACTATAAATAAAAGGCCATCTTGCAGTCATCACCAAAAAATAGAAGTTGATTTGAAATATCTACCAAATCCTCTAGGAATTTAAAAGCTTCCAAATATTTCTCAAGTACATAAATACTTGTATAAATAAAATCTCATGTAGTGACTTTTTCATTATCTACCTTATTCTTATTTTGGCCCCTCATGCATCTACTAGGCCCATCTAAGGTACTTTTCTCTTTCCTCTTCATTATATTCATAAAAACTCATCAATGTTTATGATATTATTGGTATTTTTTTGGAAGCCTCCTACATATCACTATTCATCCCTTTCAACTCCTCCACTAACCTTTCCATATTCATCCCTAATCTAGTTTTAGCATTGTTTAGCTCATTGGTGTCCTATTCAATATCCATGAAATATTTATTATATTTTATTATGTCTCATTTACATCTCATTTATTTTATCTTTTAACTCCACCAACATCCTTTTATTATTCTTTAAATCATCAACCATTCCCTTGAGAAATCCAAGCAAGGTGTTACTATCTTACTCCATTTTATCTATCCTTTCCCTGATGACATCCATTTAAGGTTCTAGATGCATCAAATGACTTATTAAAATATGTTTTACTATGAAAATTTTTAATGGGATCCATTGTACCTTTCAATTTTTAATTATAGTTGTAGCTATTAGTAAACAATTCCTTTCAGTGAGAAGGGGGCCATGGGTTTTTTATTTTTACAATTAATAGACTAATGAGCTAAATGTTTATATTATTATTATTATTTGTATTACATACTATGAACTTCCTTGACCCATACAATTTACTTCTCTCCAGGATACCCAATATGTTGATCAATATAATAGGACCCAAAATAGACTATAATCAAAACTAAAGCTTCATGACCCAAAAAATTCACATCCCCCAATAGAAATTCTGTCATTGAATTTTGAAGAGACCTTAAACATTAATAAGGGAAGTTGATTACCTTGACCTACCTAAAATGGTTGATAAATAAGTAGTCTTGGGAATATAAATTATTGGAAACTCCCCTCCATTATTATTTACTTAATCACTTGTAAGTAGACTTCAAGGCACATACTAGGTAGGGAAAAAAGATGATGCCATATTCCATTTCATGAATCTATTAATTATCAGATTAAAATATATAGATTACTTTAGTTTGAACTATTTGGTCATTTTAAACCTTACTTCCTTTATTGTCCATCCCCATGACTTCAACAATTTCATCTTTCGTCACTTCCACCTTAACACCTATAACCTTCACCACCCTATCTTTCCAAGCTTCAGAAAAATATACTAAAATCCCTAGGTTGACTCCATGAAGTATTTGCATGTATTTAATTAAGCCAAATTTCCTAAAGATGATCCAAATAGTCTTTTTTTTTACATTCTTTAAATATAATGGTTTCACCCTCTTTTTTTCCACCCATCCTCTTTGCACAATTAATTCTTCACTCTATTGATAGATATAACTTTTATCTCACTCAAAGCAATGTAATAAGTTTCCTTTGACTTACCATCCTTCTTTATAATGGGAATGATGACAATAATAATATTTTAGGCTATCTCCATTCCCATTTTCATTTAATTGTTAATTTTTACATGGGGTGGATTATACTCAAAATTTATAACCCCTAGTAAGAAATTTAAAGTCATAATTAAAGAGATGACCATGGAAATAAGTCTCTCCCAAATTTTTGTTCGAATATTAATATTTGGAATCTTTATCTAGGATATAAACATTGGTATGATGAAGGTTTGAAACAATGTTCCATTTGATAATGTTTTATTTTGTACTACCTTTATTATCTATTCAATATATGCATCCACTTTCTTCCTTATAGGTATGCATATTTTTTTATCTCATCAAAGTTTCTCATTACCAATTGATCATCGTTAATAATATTTTTAATATTATATCTTATCCTATAAATATCCCTAACACTCTAAATAATTTTAAACAAATATCCCTCTATGATAATAGATTTATGTCTCAACGTAAAGGTGAATTTGATTCCCCATAGTGTGGCCATTTCTTCAATTAATTATTTTGATTGAAAACCCAAAGGGCCTTTATATGCAGTAATAAATCCACCATTGTTGTCTCTTATAACACCTCCTCTACCCTCTTATCCTACGTTATGTTTAGTAACACCATAAAATAAAAATTTATACTTAGTGTTTGATGGTTTAGACCATTTTACCCTTATCATGTCTATTTTTTTCCCCAAACTCATCTTAATCCTTCAAGGATTCTATTTTACAAAATAAAATGATATTACCATTAATAGTTTAATAAGTTTTTGTATAATTTTTGAAAACCACTTATATATTTTCCTTGATGGCTTCCATAATTTTGGTACCTACCAATTTTTGTTTCCTTTTTCTATTCCATAATATCATATTATTCCTTTCTTTACAAAATCCATAGAAGTAGTGAGAGAGGGCCATTATCCAATATTTTTGAAGGATAGGATAAATTTATGGGGGTTTCCATTGTATTATGAGGTCAAACATGGATTCAGGTATGCCCCAAGACAAATTGAAGAGAGACAAAAATATCCATAAATTTACCAAGGAAGGGGCATGACAATAAAATATGTCTAAACTAATGTTCTTCATAACATAACACACACCTATTGGGAATATTCATGCCTCTCTTGATGATATTATTGATTATAATAATGTTATTCTACACCACTAACCAAAATAAATTGTTTAATTTGAAGAAGAGATCCTTTTTTCCAAGCACATCTAAGGAAAAGCATTCTCCCACAACTCAAGGTCTACAAGGTATATATATTTCAATGCATAACCATAATCTTCTTCATCATAACACAAAAGATAATGTTCTTTATTTAATTGATTCATGTGGGAAGTAGTTGGCTTCTAGTTGAGCTCCTGAAAGTGTTGAACAAACTCTCAATCATTCTACCACAAATTTAAGATTTTCAAAATTTTCCCTCTTTCTATCTCTTTGCAATAGTCCTTCACATTTTCCCAAAAAATATCTTAAACTCATGATTAAACATATCCCATAGATCCTTTGAGCTTAATAAATAGTCTAAAATTTATGAATCATCCAATAAATAAGCTATGTTACCATCTCCAATGCTCTATTTACACCCTTTGGATAGCAAAACCCTACTTTAACCATAACATTCTGAAAGGTTGATCCATTCAAAGGTTATTTGAATGTACAGAAGTGGTTAAAATTACTACCTTATATTTATTTATATTTTTTTTGTACATATAGAGAGACTCCTTAATTAGTATCTTCTAACCCATTTTGGAAAATAGATCATTTTTCACCATTTTGATATTTATTAGGCCTAAACCCATTTTATATTTAAGGAGACAAAAATTATTCCATGATACTAAGAGAATTATTTCTTAGCTCAGGACTAGACCATAGAAATATTCTTTAATTTTTTTCAATATTATCCTCCACTTTGTTGGAAACATTGAAACGATAAATAAAGTAAATAGGTGGACTTTGGAGGGAGTTTTTAAGAAATTGAAGTTTTCCTACTTGGCATAGAAAGATTCCATTAGAACAACAAAAATTATGTTAAAACATGTCCAATAGGGTGTTTTAACTACTAATAACCATAGTCCAGTTAAATAGGGGAATCCTTAAGTAGGAAAAGTGAAGAGATTTAATTTTGAATTCTAAGATATTAGCAATTTTTAATTGTCTTCCTTCAAACACATATAGAAATAAATTAAACTCTTTATAAATCAATCATCTACCCTAGATTTTATTTATAATACTTCACTAAATTTTCCCATGATACAAAATTATCATAAAACATTTATGATGGGTGATAGGATCCATAATCGATGTAATTTTAAGGCCTCTCACAAATCCCAAAGTTCTAACAACCATAAAGCTTCTACCTAAGGATTCCATTAGGATGAAGAATAGGAAATGAAATATAGGATTATTTTCATGAAGCCATTTTTTTTCTAATAATAATCCCTCATTATAACCATTTATCAAAACCAAAAGATTTTTGTTAGAGATACAAGAAGATATCAAGTACCTTAATTTAGGGACAAAACCCATATTATATATAATCTTCTCAAAAATTACCTTGAGACTCTACCATAATATTTATTCATGTCAATATTGAATAAAATTACTTTCCATATTTAAAAATCAAAAAAGTTTAAATCCTCATGCACCAAAATGATATTTTCAGTAATTTGGTGTCCCATGACAAACGTTCCTTAGTGAGTTGAAATAAGTTTATAAGTAGGACTTGGAGTTTAAGAGCTAGAGTCTTCAAAATGACTTTATAACTCATTTTAAAAAGGATAATAGGTTTGAATTAATTCACATATATATCTCTTTCTTTATTTATAATGATTACCATGAAGGTATTGTTGAGCTCCTTAAAGATGCATCCATAATGAAATAACTTTGTCACCGACCCCACAACATCTGCTTGGATAATGTCTAAAAAATGTTGGAATAAAAATGGGGGGAATACATCCATAATAGTGGATATATCCCATTCCATACATACATCAAACTTTACTTCATCAAGATAAGGGAGGAATGTAAGTTTAACATTGCCTTTTCCATCAATGACTACATAAAATAGATTTAGAAACGCTACCTATTTAACCAGGTTTGGTTAGTTTCTCCCTAAGAGAAGGTACCTAAATAAGGAAACCAATTATTCCTTTATTTCTTCTAAATATCTTAAAACCATGCCATATTCCTTGTTTAAATCCTTAATTTTATTTTATTTCTATGTTTTGGATCATATAGGAGTAATAAATTAGTGCTCCTATTACTCTCCTTGAAATATAGGATAATTGTCTATCTTGGATGATTTGGTTATGAGAAATATTCTATTTGTTCACATGAATCTATATTCACACAACTTTAGGTCAATCATCCCAATGTAAGATATAAAATTACTTAAGACTTTCGTAGTATCTCTAAAATCCTAGGATCCTCCTCTTTTTACCTTAAAGACAATGGGGTTAAAAATCCCAGCAATCATCCATTTCTAATCTCCACACTCTTTTTAATACTTTATTTTTCCTATTCTATAACTGGGTCTATAGTTGTTGGACAAAATCCATATCTCTACATCCATAGATAACAACAAACCTATATGGTTGTTATTACAAAATATAACCTACCAGTCCATATTTTGGGGGTTATAGAACACACTGAATCCTTTGGATGACCCTATAACTCAACTCCTACATAACTCAACCTCTTCCATACAATATTCTTGAATTTATAGATATTTTTCTTTGATAATTTATTTCTTGAAGCTAAAGAACACTCAAAACATGATTCCTTCTAATACATATAAATAATCTATGTCTATTCAATTTATTTAACCCTCTAACATTCCAAGAAATACATTTTATTTTTTATATTTTTATGGAAACTTACCTATTTTCACCATCTATTGGGTTCCCTTCATTATCTCTTTATCTATTTCTTTGACTCTAGTTTCCTTTTTAGAGGGTCTACCATTCTTGAAAATTAATCCTAAATCTAGGTTATTTCTCCCATTTTTGGAGATCCTAGTACTGAGCCTTTGATCTAATTTTGGGAAAAACCATTCCTTGAGACAATGGTGAGCATGGAACAAACTCACAATCAACTTCTCCTTTATTTTCCTTGCAAACTAGGAACTTGTCATCTAAATCTGCAAATACCACCTCCTTAACTTTCTCATTATCATGTTTAGAGGGCCAAAAATAATAAGGGTTTGATGACACCATCCCTTTTTGTTCTACACTGTCCTACTCATTTTTCCCCTATAAATTTTCAAACAATATTTCAAATCATACGACAACTGGGACTTTTCCACCAATCAATTCAACGTTACTAGTGGAGTTTTGGTTCATCTTCTCTCTCAAGTAAAGATCATGTTGCATCAATTATAAACTAACCTTCTCTTTCTAATCCTTCATGGACATATCTAATACATTTAGGGATACATTTTTAAAGACTTCACCTTCCTCCTTATCATCATTTTTGGTATCACTTCCCTCCTAGTTATGTTTCATATCTAGGGGCCCTCCATCTTCAATGCTACTATGTACTTATTTTTATTATGCCAATGAAAATTCTAGAGTGATGCCAACAAACTCACCTCCTATCCATGAAACTTTATTGCCCTCCTCTATCTCAATTGAAATTATACCCTCCTCTTTTTTGGAGCTATAAGTCCTTATCTTCCTCCAAATTGACATATTCCTTTACTATTTTCCTCCAACCCTATTTAATAACCTTATTCAATGGACATCCCTTAGCCTCATGAACTAGCTTCATGCATTTTGGTTAAATATCCAATGTTCTTTCATCATCTATATCCTGTTTCCAATCCCCATACCATCATTTGATTAATATTGAAGACATAAATATATAAATGATATTTATTTATTTTATTATTTTTAAAATAATTTATTATGTTAATATTTTCTTTAAATTTATAAATGTATCTTATTATAGTTCTTGATAGTTATTTGTTTATGTTTTTCACTACTTTTGAAAATAAAATATTTTACATATTTGATAATGTATACCAATGTTTTCGATAATTTCATCCTTAAATTAGCTTTTATATTTTTATCACCAATGATTAAATTCATATTATTATTTCATTATTGAATTAGTGATTTAATTAGAATTTATATTTTTATCCCCTGCAAATATGATGGGAAGTTAAATTTAATAGGAAATAAATTTCCATTCACATCATCCATCATAGAATGCCAAAAAATAGCATACCTAATATAAAATAATACTTGATGGATCACTTCTTGCATACCCTCATACAAATTTTATTTTAGTATTTAAAACCAACCAAACATAATCTAGAGGCTTTGTCCTTAGTTATGATAAGATTGAAAATTCAATAGTATATGAACTTATCGATTTGTTAACCCACAATGGATTACATATTCCCAATAACATGTCCAAATTATATTACCAAATAAAGAGAAAAATATTCATAATGTTAAATAATTTAAGTTAGTTTGATATTTTTAAAAACTCTTTATTTAGTGCTTCTACAATGGATTTAACTATTATTGTGTTAAACATGTTGTAGTCATATAAAATGCAAAAAATGGTAACTTGAGTATGGATAATGACACCCAATCTATAGGTCCCTCTTTCTTTCTCTCGTGATCCTCATAGGCTTGTTTTAACTGATTCCCATTCATCTGTATCCTTCTATACTTCATCTCAGATGAGCCATGACCCTCTTTTTATGACCAATCCATCCCCCAAGTTTCATTTTCTAAGGACAATAGCGTTAAATAAGGACTATAGTGTCAATGCCACTCCTATCCACTTTTGATGCTCTTGTCCAATCAGAAAATAAAATCCAAAATCTTGTTTACAATGGTGTCTTAGTCCTACATAGTGAATATTAGATCTTATCTAAGTTAGATCAACACAATTTAAGCTAAGTCTTATTTTCTCCCTATTTTTAGAAAAGCTCTAGTAACAAATAATTTTTAAAATTTAGTAGTTTATTTAGTACATATTATTCATTGATTTATCAATCTAGACCCTTTAACTAAATTAAAACCCAAATATTCCCCAAACTATTAAAACACATGTACTATAAAAAATACCAGTTAATACTTACATTTACTTTTTTCTTATTAATTTGACAATGAATTTTACATGCTTATGAGTTAATAATAAGCATATTTATCTTTTATTAAAGTATTTATATATTAATATGTAATGTTGAAAATGATATTACGACTCATATATATTAAATTTAATGGTTTATAAATATAACTTCAATTTTACTTAGTAATTACACAATAAATATATGGATACTACTAGCAATTATGGTATTAATTGTGTCCATTATTTGGACACTATTATCTAAGAAAAAATATTTTCCTTGAAAATAATTTGATGGGTGAAAATCATAATTGTATATGACTTTAAATATTTTTCACATTTATATTACACTTCATTTAAGTTATCATTATATTCTCAAAATCAAATTATTTGAGGGATACAAATTATAGTTTTTAATCTATCTTTAAATCTTTTACAAATTAATATTTTACTTCATTTGTGTATATAATAATAATTTATTACTAAACTATATTATTTTTCCCTTATATAATTCACCCAATGTATTATCATAATGATTTGAATATAATAAAAAATACAACATCTGATGATTTAATTTTTATCCCCTCAATAAGATAAGTATTTATGGTCATTTTAAACTACTACAATAAGGACTAATGATCTGTCTATGCCTCCAAATTAATGTAGTCAATATAAATATTTTCATGTTGTGGCCTCCCTTTCTAATGTATAAATGTAATATCCCCTTCAAACAGGAAATATAGCAACACAAAAAATCTGGACCAAGATATAATCTCTGTTGAATAAATTCAGAATGATTGCAATAATATAGTCTCTTAATAGCAAATTATGAATCTTATCCCTTGTCCTTCTAAACTATTACAATTGCAGTCCTTTCTCATACATATAAATATGAAATACAGTCTTAAAAACCCTGGCTTATCAAAACTGGGAGTGAAAATTGAATTCTGGAAGGTCTCAGCCCTTCTGTGCCGACACACAGTCGCCGTCGTCGGTCGATATCTCACCGACGTCGGTCTCTGTCGGTCGGATTTCTGCCAACGTTGGTCTTCAGTCAAACGATGTCGGTCACTGAAAACCCTCTATCTGCCGAGGTAAGTTCTTGCACTGATCTGTACGAACCTGTATGGACTCTGTACAGCTGCAAATTAAGCACAACTTCCCTGTTTTCAACCCCTGATCTGAAATATATGTCTCTAGCACAGTAGATCTCTAGCTGTATAATTTATTGAATCAAAACATAAAGCAATAAATACCTGAAATATCTGTGATAACTTCTGTGTGAAGTTATCTCTCAAACCTAAAATTTTGTGATAACCTATGGATGAAGCTATCTCTCACTTTGGCAATATATCAGCTGATATTCCACAGCCTCTTAATTGCACACACTGAAGAGGGAACGTTCTCCAATGCAGATGGAATCCTGGAACCCTAGGCTCAGTCTTCACAGAAGAAATTCTTCAAAATCAATAATCAATAATCAATGGCTAATGAACAATGGCCTCCATGAGAAACCCTTATACCCTCAAAAAGATATGCTTGCCCTAATTAGGGTTTCTTAAATTAGAATTAGGGTTTCTAATTAAAAATAGGCTAAATAATTAATATTTGATTAAATCAATCAAATATTAATATCTCCCTCAATACATGTCAGATCAACGAACCGATCGAAGCTAGTGAATCAGGGAGTGATTCCGTACATAACCATACCATAATAAAGGTGCTCCGATGCATATCGAATATCCCTAAAAAGTAGGAGCCCTGGCTAAATATGTCTGAAATAACTTGAATGAAAATCAAATGTAGAAATCTTGTGAATCAAAGACAAGCCAAGCTCCATTATGACCCTCTATCCATCCTATTAGCCTACGAAGGTCGCATAATAGGCTAACCATGAACTCATAACATGTCAATTAAAAAGGGGACATGACAATCCGCCCCTCCTGAAATTGCTTGCCCTCAAGCAATCACTGAATGACAAATCAATCAATCCACATGGATCCCAAATATAGTTTTGATCTCCACTACGGTCAATCAACACGACCCCCATGCCATGTCCATCCCAACTCTCATGTAATGGTGTCACATCATTTCTAGTACTAAGATAAGCACCCCAACATCCAATCCATAAATGAAAATCAGCAAGCAAACTCTGTACCTGAATAATATCTAAAACTGGATTGTGAAGGCTAGACATAGTCATATCATCATCAACCTGTGACCCGACTGTAACAGAAAGTTGAGTCCTCACCGCATGTGACAACTCCTGGACTGAACTCACCTCAAGACCAAGCTCATCCTCGTACCTCTCCTGTGTTGGTGCCAATGTGCTCTCGTCATCACCCTCTATCATGTTATGTGGTATAGGTACCTCCATCCGATGAAAAAACATATATCTGAAGCTGCTGCCCCGTATTGCCTTAAGAATATGTGTCATCCCATCAACATTAAAGAGAACCTCCATGTCCTTGAGATGAAGAGTAACTTCCTCAAATGAATGAAGCAACTTCATACCCAAGACTAAGTCTATATCCCCCATGTTTACCACATAATAATCAGCCTTGAACTCATAGTTGTTCAAGCGCAATGGGAGGTCTTTAATCATACGCTCACACTTAAGAGTGTGACCATCGGCTACCTTAACACTGATGCCCTCAAAATCTACGGTAGTGAGTCCACGCTTCTCCGCAAATCTAGCATCTATGAAATTATGTGTGGCCCCTGTATCAAGAAGGGTGATAACCTTCTGCCCTGCTAAAACTCCACAGAGTCTGAATGACTCATCCGACTGAATGCTGGATATGCGTGCCTCCTGTAGGTGAAGCTCTAACTCTGCCTCTGCATTAGGCCTTGAAGCCTCTACCTCTGCCCCCTCAGAACTGTTATGCTGTTTGAAATCCTCAGAATCTGAATCCTCATAATATATCCACATCATACGATTCGCCTTGCCCTTAGGCCTCAAAGGACAATCGTGATGGATATCATATGGACCTTTGTAGTAGAAGCAAAGCTTCTTCCTACGTAGATCATTAAGCACCTCACAATCCAAAGGTGGTGCTGCTGGATTGGCCTTTGAGTCATTCTTTACACCTGATTTATCTATATTAAAATCTGGTCTCTCTGTATCTGTGTTGGAGCACTTATGGTCTCTAGATGAAGAAGTACCTTTGAAGTTAAATTTATGGGATGGGGCTGCCATCTCCATACTACGCGCCTTCTTCATAGCTACCTATAATGAAGGAGGATCAAAGGCTTTGATCCACCCTCTCAATGGCTCTGTCAATCCCTCCATGAAGAGAACTACCAATCTACGCTCGGAAATATTGGGTACCATGACTGCCAATCTCTGAAACTCACCAATGAAGGACTCCAAGTTACCTATTTGTCTCAACTGTGCCAGATCTCGAAAGTAAACCTTGGGATCCTTCCTCTAAAACCGCTCAACCAATCTATCCACAAAGTCCTGGTACTCTGTCACCTGGTTATGCTGAAGTGTTACCATACCATGGTACCACCAATCATGTGCTACTCCATCCAAGTGCAAAGTGGTATATTTGATGGCCTCTATCTCTGACATTGGTCTCAATGCCAAAAAGGTGTCAAGCTTATGAACCCAAGCTTGTGCTGTCATCTTGCCACTGCCGTCAAAGGTAGTCAAAGAAAGCTTACCGATAGCCTTCTTCAGCTCACTGAATTGGACTCTAGGTCTCCTGTCCTGTCTAGCCAATCTATAGTGCTCTCTCCTCAGATTGACAAAATGATCAAAGGTTGTTCTCTCTTGGATATGAGGAGGTAATAAGTCCCACTCATCATTTGCAGCCATGTAAACATCTGCAAATGGAGAATTCCCTGCCTCCTCCTCTGCTGGTGCCTCTGGTTCTTCTTGAACAAATGAAGGGCATGTAGGTCTATCAGCTGTTCTAGAGTGAGTCTGTTGTGGTCTCTGATTAACTGTAGCACTCCTGTCATCTCTTTGGTCCCCGTTCTGTCCATCAGGTGGATTCATTCTCTCTATCATGGTCATGAGTGCCTGTAATGTCTGAGCCATCTGTTGTTGGCTTGTCATCATAGCATGCTGAAATTCTCTGGTGGCCTAATCATCATCATACCTGTGGCCCCTGGGTGGGATGCCCTCACGTCTGTCACTCATGATGATCGGTCTCTGATCTAACAACTGGGTACCTTCAAGCAAGGCTCAGCTGCGTGTGTTATACCTGTGTGGTCCCAACTCTTGTGGCTGCATAAGATCTATAGACCCTCAGGCTGGTAGGATTTAGCTCTGATACCACTGTAATATCCCCTTCAAATAGGAAATATAGCAACACAAAAAATCTGGACCAAGATATAATCTCTGTTGAATAAATTCAGAATGATCACAATAATATAGTCTCTTAATAGCAAATTACGAATCTTATCCCTTGTCCTTCTAAACTATTACAATTGTAGTCCTTTCTCATACATATAAATATGAAATACAGTCTTAAAAACCCTGGCTTATCAAAACTGGGAGTGAAAATTGAATTCTGGAAGGTCTCGGCCCTTCTGTGCCGACACACAGTCGCCGTCGTCGGTCGATATCTCGCTGACGTCGGTCTCTGTTGGTCGGATTTTTGCCGACGTCGGTCTTCAGTCGACCGATGTCGGTCACTAAAAACCCTCTATCTGCCGAGGTCGGTTCCTGCACTGATCTATACGAACCTGTATGGACTCTATATAGCCGCAAATTAAGCACAACTTCCCTATTTTCAACCCCTGATCTGAAATATATGTCTCTAGCACAGTAGATCTCTAGCTGTATAATTTATTGAATCAAAACATAAAGCAATAAATACCTGAAATATCTGTGATAACTTCTGTGTGAAGTTATCTCTCAAACTTGAAATTTTGTGATAACCTCTGGATGAAGCTATCTCTCACTTTGGCAATATATCAGCTGATATTCCACAGCCTCTTAATTGCACACACTGAAGAGAGAACATTCTCCAATGCAGATGGAATCCTGAAACCCTAGGCTCAGTCTTCACAGAAGAAATTCTTCAAAATCAATAATCAATAATCAATGGCTAATGAACAATGGCCTCCATGAGAAACCCTTATACCCTCAAAAAGATATGCTTGCCCTAATTAGGGTTTCTTAAATTAGAATTAGGGTTTCTAATTAAAAATAGGCTAAATAATTAATATTTGATTAAATCAATCAAATATTAATATCTCCCTCAATACATGTCGGATCGATGAACCGATTGAAGCTAGTGAATCAGGGAGTGATTCCGCACATAACCATACCATAATAATGGTGCTCTGTTGCATATCGAATATCCCTAAAAAGTAGGAGCCCTGGCCAAATATGTTTGAAATAACCTGAATGAAAATCAAATGTAGAAATCCTGTGAATCAAAGTCAAGCCAAGCTCCATTATGACCCTCTATCCATCCTATTAGCCTACGAAGGTCGCATAATAGGCTAACCATGAACTCATAACATGTCAATTAAAAAGGGGACATGACAATCCGCCCCTTCTGAAATTGCTTGCCCTCAAGCAATCACTGAATGACAAATCAATCAATCCACCTGGATCCCAAATATAGTTTTGATCTCCACTACGGTCAATCAACACGACCCCCATGCCATGTCCATCCCAAATCTCATGTAATGGTGTCACATCATTTCTAGTACTAAGATAAGCACCCCAACATCCAATCCATAAATGAAAATCAGCAAGCAAACTCTGTACCTGAATAATATCTAAAACTGGATTGTGAAGGCTAGACATAGTCATATCATCATCAACCTGTGACCCGACTGTAACAGAAAGTTGAGTCCTCACCGCATGTGACAACTCCTGGACTGAACTCACCTCAAGACCAAGCTCGTCCTCGTACCTCTCCTGTGTTGGTGCCAATGTGCTCTCATCATCACCCTCTATCATGCTATGTGGTATAGGTACCTCCATCTGATGAAAAAACATATATCTGAAGCTGTTGCCCCGTATTGCCTTAAGAATATGTGTCGTCCCATCAACATTAAAGAGAACCTCCATGTCCTTGAGACGAAGAGTAACTTACTCAAATGAATGAAGCCACTTCATACCCAAGACTAAGTCTATATCCCCCATGTTTACCACATAATAATCAGCCTTGAACTCATAGTTATTCAAGCGCAATGGGAGGTCTTTAATCATACGCTCACACTTAAGAGTGTGACCATCGGCTACCTTAACACTGATGCCCTCAAAATCTATGGTAGTGAGTCCACGCTTCTCCGCAAATCTAGCATCTATGAAATTATGTGTGGCCCTTGTATCAAGAAGGGTGATAACCTTCTGCCCTGCTAAAACTCCATGGAGTCTGAATGACTCATCCGACTGAATGCTAGAAATGCGTGCCTCCTGTAGGTGAAGCTCTAACTCTGCCTCTGCATTAGGCCCTGAAGCCTCTACCTCTGCCCCCTTAGAACTATTATGCTGTTTAGAATCCTCAGAATCTGAATCCTCATAATATATCCACATCATACGATTCGCCTTGCCCTTAGGCCTCAAAGGACAATCGTGATGGATATCATATGGACCTTTGCAGTAGAAGCAAAACTTCTTCCTGCGTAGATCATTAAGCGCCTCACGATCCAAAGTTGGTGCTGCTGGATTGGCCTTTGAGTCATTCTTTACACCTGATTTATCTATATTAAAATCTGGTCTCTCTGTATCTGTGTTGGAGCACTTATGGTCTCTAGATGAAGAAGTACCTTTGAAGTTAAATTTATGGGATGGGGCTGCCATCTCCATACTACGCACCTTCTTCATAGCTACCTGTAATGAAGGAGGATCAAAGGCTTTGATCCACCCTCTCAATGGCTCTGTCAATCCCTCCATGAAGAGAACTACCAATCTACGCTCGGAAATATTGGGTACCATGACTGCCAATCTCTGAAACTCACCAATGAAGGACTCCAAGTTACCTGTTTGTCTCAACTGTGCCAGATCTCGAAAGTAAACCTCAGGATCCTTCTTCTCAAACCACTCAACCAATCTATCCACAAAGTCCTGGTACTCTGTCACCTGGTTATGCTGAAGTGTTACCATACCATGGTACCACCAATCATGTGCTACTCCATCCAAGTGCAAAGTGGCATATTTGATGGCCTCTATCTCTGACATTGGTCTCAATGCCAAAAAGGTGTCAAGCTTATGAACCCAAGCTTACGTTGTCATCTTGCCACTGCCATCAAAGGTAGTCAAAGAAAGCTTACCGGTAGCCTTCTTCAGCTCACTGAATTGGACTCTAGGTCTCCTGTCCTATCTAGCCAATCTATAGTGCTCTCTCCTCAGATTGACAAAATGATCAAAGGTTGTTCTCTCTTAGATATGAGGAGGTGATAAGTCCCACTCATCATTTGCAGCCATGTAAACATCTGCAAATGGAGAATTCCCTGCCTCCTCCTCTGCTGGTGCCTCTAGTTCTTCTTGAACAAATGAAGGGCGTGTAGGTCTATCATCTGTTCTAGAGTGAGTCTGCTGTGGTCTCTGATTAACCGTAGCACTCCTGTCATCTCTTTTGTCCCCGTTCTATCCATCAGGTGCATTCATTCTCTCTATCATGGTCATAAGTGCCTGTAATGTCTGAGCCATCTGCTGTTGGCTTGTCATCATAGCACGTTGAAATTCTCTGGTGGCCTGATCAGCATCATACCTGTGGCCCCTGGGTGGGCTGCCCTCACGTCTGTCACTCATGATGATCGGTCTCTGATCTAACAACTAGGTACCTTCAAGTAAGGCTCGGCTGCGTGTGTTATACCTGTGTGGTCCCAACTCTTGTGGCTGCATAAGATCTATAGACCCTCAGGCTGGCAGGATTTAGCTCTGATACCACTATAATATCCCCTTCAAATAGGAAATATAGCAACACAAAAAATCTGGACCAAGATATAATCTCTATTGAATAAATTCAGAATGATCGCAATAATATAGTCTCTTAATAGCAAATTATGAATCTTATCCCTTGTCCTTCTAAACTATTACAATTGCAGTCCTTTCTCATACATATAAATATGAAATACAGTCTTAAAAACCCTGGCTTATCAAAATTGGGAGTGAAAATTGAATTTTGGAAGGTCTCGGCCCTTCTGTGCCGACACACAGTCGCCATCGTCGGTCGATATCTCACCGACGTCGGTCTCTGTCAGTCAGATTTCTATCGACGTCGGTCTTTAGTCGACCGATGTCGGTCACTGAAAACCCTCTATCTGCCGAGGTCGGTTCCTGCACTGATCTGTACGAACCTGTACGGACTCTGTACAGCCACAAATTAAGCACAACTTCCCTATTTTCAACCCCTGATCTGAAATATATGTCTCTAGCATAGTAGATCTCTAGCTGTATAATTTATTAAATCAAAACATAAAGCAATAAATACCTGAAATATCTGTGATAACTTCTGTGTGAAGTTATCTCTCAAACCTGAAATTCTGTGATAACCTCTGGATGAAGCTATCTCTCACTTTGGCAATATATCAGCTGATATTCCACAGCCTCTTAATTGCACACACTGAAGAGGGAACATTCTCCAATGCAGATGGAATCCTGGAACCCTAGGCTCAGTCTTCACAGAAGAAATTCTTCAAAATCAATAATCAATAATCAATGGCTAATGAACAATGGCCTCCATGAGAAACCCTTATACCCTCAAAAAGATATGCTTGCCCTAATTAGGGTTTCTTAAATTAGAATTAGGGTTTCTAATTAAAAATAGGTTAAATAATTAATATTTGATTAAATCAATCAAATATTAATATCTCCCTCAATACATGTCGGATCGATGAACCGATCGAAGCTAGTGAATCAAGGAGTGATTCCGCACATAACCATACCATAATAAAGGCACTCCGCTGCATATCGAATATCCCTAAAAAGTAGGAGCCCTGGCCAAATATGTCTGAAATAACCTGAATGAAAATCAAATGTAGAAATCCTGTGAATCAAAGTCAAGCCAAGCTCCATTATGACCCTCTATCCATCCTATTAGCCTACGAAGGTCGCATAATAGGCTAACCATGAACTCATAACATGTCAATTAAAAAGGGGACATGACAATAAATGTATATACATCCATTTCCATTTGTAATTACAAGAAATAATAATAAAAATCTTGATGTTCTAGCCATAATAGATGCACATATCGATTTAGTATCTCAAGCACAATTTCTTGCACATAGAGTTTCTACCACATGTATAAGAATATCCATGTTGACATAAATTAATATATTAAAATATCATATCATTAATAATTGATAAATTTATGTCTTACATGACCTTATGAATAAGGTCCATGAAACACACATGTAGATTGAGTGTATGTATGAGTTCCTTTTTGAGAAAGCATGAGACCAACATAGTGAAGGACAAATATAATTTTATCTTTACATCCTATGATTTTTTAAAATTAAAAATAACATATAATTTATTGTGTATATTTATATTTGCATCTAATAACATATTACTCATACTACAATGTTCTTACTTGTCATTTTTCACTAGAATCAAAATGTTACATTTCATATAGAAAACTTTGTAATATGTGCATATATAAGTGACACATTATATATATCAAATAAATAACTATTTTTGTCATGGATGAACAAATTTGGGGTATAAAAAAGGTCCACTTAAAATATATATTTTTCATTTCATACAAAGAACATGCATCCTTTTTAAAACTAAAAAACAAAGCAAACATGAGCTAGGTCATTACCGACCCTAAAGGGCATATACACTTTTTTGAAAAGGGTGTATTTTTCACAAATGGAATACACCCTTTTTGTAAAAGTTTGTATGCCATTTATAAAGTTAAAATCATTATAATAAGGCAACCCAACATGTTGCATCTCATTTGCCAATGTTGTTATTTATTTTGAAGAGTAAGAAGGAGGGTATCGGTGTTATTTTCTCCTTGCATTCCCACCAATATTTCACACTTACATCATGGTCCTCGGGTATGTTATTTTTGTACTTAGGGAATGATTATGGGTTTTAATGTATTTTTTTTTATGCATTATTAATAATAATCACAAGGCAAGAATGTGTTGAAATTAAAATTACAATTGTCTCATGAAAACCATAAAGTACCTACTATAAAATTTATTATTATTATTATTATTATTATTATTATTATTATTATTATTATTATTATTATTATTATTATTTTTATTATTATTATTATTATTGTTATTATTATTATTATTATTATTAATTTATTTATTTAGATTCTTGAGATGGATCCATTACATGAAGAAACATCCAACAAAACCTTTATAAAAAAACTCCATAACTTTTAATTCACATTTTAAGAAGTATAATTATATCAATAATATAATTCAAAGCATCAAAAGTTTCAAACTATCATCCATATTTTGCATGACTCTTCAAAATATACTTTAAAAAAGTCACTTTTTGATATATTGGAGGTCATTTCACATTAACTGGGAAATTTTTATTCCCAAAATGGTGCAATGCTACATCAAAGATAGCTAATGATATAATATTATTTTGATAAATTTTCATATGGGGATATTTATAAAATAAGAAGAAGAAGAAGAAGTATTTTCTTTGTTTAATATTATTGTCACCCCAAAACCACCACCAATGAGTCATAAACATGTTAGCTTTGATGGATATGTTTATATAGATATTATTTTGTGGGGATAGGTGGTGGATGGTGTTTGATGAGCCTCTACATAGTAGCACTAATGTTCCATTGTATTTTTTAAAAAACATTTAATGTTAATTTTTTATAAAATAATTCCTAAATTATTTTGACATGAAGGCCTCCCAAGGTAGGGAAGGTGAGTCATCATTTATTAGACATGGTGACAAGAAGGAACAAAACTTTCAAAACAACCCATACAGTAATACAAATACAATAATAGATACTTCCATCCCCATATATTTGAATCATATTATATAGTTGAATACCCTTGAAGTAGTTAATAGTCTCAAATAGGTTATTATTTACCATGGGATGTATAAATTAAGGATTTTTACAATTTATAAGGTGGTGGAACATCTAGTAATTCCCTTCATACTATCAATTCTTCATATGTTGGCACATTTAGTAGTATCCCTCACACTATTGGTGTTTAAAATGGTTCCTAGATAATAGGCATCCTATGATTCCTATACAGAATTTCACACCATGTGTAAGTAAGTGTATGAGAGTAATTTTTCATGTTAGACATATAAGTATTAAATTTGAAAATTTAATATGTGCACATACAAATACTATACACACATCTATACAAGACACTAGTACATAAAAATGTGTTTTGTCTATAGCTACTTCATAAACTATGTACACTAGTACACAACAATATAATACATATGCAGTTAATTTTGAACATGAGAAAAATCATACATAATAATAGATGTCATTTATAGTTAATTAACCACTTTAGATTAGCACACAAATAGTTAATCACAACTTACCTTCTTGACCAAATTTATTTAGATTGGTAATTACTATAATTTTTTAGGTATTTGTAAAGTATTATTAAGTTCATATTTTAATTTTTTATAACTTGATCAATTAATATTTGAAATATTTTGTGTTTTTTTATCTCTATAGAATATGATTGATATTTTATATAAAACACCTAGTTTAGATTATGTTTTTGAGGATATGATTAGAATTGGAGTACCGTAAACTCAAGTTGGGAAATTAAACTAGAAGGTAATTAGTAATCTATATTTTTATCTTTCATTATTTTTTTCTATATATTACATCACATATAGATTTATTACCCCATCTAGACTAATAAAATCTAACAATAAAATTTTAATTAACGTTATAGTTCCATGTTATTCTCTCTCTCTCTCTCTCTCTCTCTCTCTCTCTCTCTCTCTCTCTCTCTCTCTCTCTCTCTCTCTCTCTCTCTCTCTCTCTCTCTCTCTCTCTCTCTCTCTCGATTCATAATTTACCTCATTCATTTGTTACTTATACATATGATAAGAGATGATATGGGTGCCTTGGTTAGATTTTAGTAACCTGTAATTGAAAATGTAGTTGAGTCCCAAGATATAGTATCTCCCCAATACTGCATTTTTAAGAGGTAGAGATTGGTTAGAACACATATATCATAATTACTTATTTTTAACTTCAATTAAGTATACTATATGCCATATTTATATTTGTATCCACATATATCTAACCATATATGTGTTTTACATATGATTCACCATCACTTATTTATTCAATGTCATCCATCACTTTGCACACTTTTAAGTGACATGTGGTGAGTCCAAAATCACCTTGTTTAAAAATTTTGTTCTTGGAAACTCTATCATTTTCCATATATATTTTTATTGAATTATTTTCTAATTTTTATATTTTTCAGCCATAACCATTTTTTAGGGTTTCATCATGCACATTTGATCCTTCACAAAATGATAGTATAATATTTCCCTATAATGAGACAACCAACACCCTAGGTTATGCATTTATGATGATGAGGTGAAATTTGTTTGGATACATTGAACAACAAGAGATATAATTGTAGTGATAAGGGTAGTTTTAGGCATAATTAATTTTATACATGCTTAAATTGATAGTTTTTTTATGCTTAATAGGTTCAAATTTAATGGTTATATGGATGAATTTATATGCCTATATGGCACATTCTTTATATCTATATGGTCTATATTGTATTCCAATATGGCCCATTTTGTATGACATAATGGCGTAAGTTGGATAAACATACATACTATCTGACATATTTATATAAAACATACATTATTATAATTTATGTATACAAATTTAGTTATTATATATCATTATTTATTGTTTTTGTTGTTGCAAATTATCCTTCTTTAATTTATTCACAAATTTTGTGTTGTAATATGTTTTAAAACCATATAGATGAATAATAATCATAATGTAGAAAATTAAGATAAAATTTTAGGCAATTAAGATAAAAACTGTAGGTAATTAAGGTTAAAATGCATTTATTTGAAGAAGACACCATTCCATGTTTTTTAATTTAAAAAATGAAATTGTTTGGAATTATATATATATATATATATATATATATATATATATATATAAGCATTATGAAATTTTAGAATTTTATTTTTCATTTTAATCTTGACAAACATAGATCCTATGATTTCACCACATTGCTTTGATTTGAAGGTGGAGTCGATAAGGAAGATTTTGGGGATAAAATATATATCAAAAACACTGTACAAAAATAGAAATTTTATATTACTTTTAAGTTTAAAAAACATATTTTTAATCCATATACCATGTTTCTTTGATTTAGAGGTGGGGGAGTAAGCATATGAAGGACCAAACCCTTGATATCGAAATATAATTTTAAACAACCATTTAAATGAAATAAAAAATTAAAAATGAGTTTTCATAGTGAGAATAAGTTTGGTAAGAATAAAAGTATACATGGAGTGAAAAACATCTACTAATTATTATGTCCTCCCAAACATAAGGTGATGATTAGATGTAGATTGGAAAATAATGGAATGAATAATGATACTAATGGGACATGAAATAGGCTTAGATAAATTACATGTATGACAATTAAAATAAATTACACAAATGATAATGTTATGGATGTGAATTATAGATAATAAAATTAAGATAGTAGTAAAACATTTACAATGTTGTTATGACATAGAAAGCTTCAAAGTTTTATAACATTTCATAAACCTTGTTTTATACGTAAAATTTATAGAGTGTGGGAAGAACATCATCTAATAAAATTAGAATTAAGGGTTGATTTATTCATAACCTTACTCCCATGCAGATGTTACATTCACTTTTGAAAGATCACACAGACACACAAAATAACTCAGAATGGAATCAAAGAATAATACTTTAGACACCTTAATGTTCCCACTTAGTCTCATCACTAATCTAATATAATCAACATATTCATCACTCATAATTTATCCTAACCAATCCATCTGTCATCTAAAATATGGAACAATATCACTTTAATTATGTCATAACTCCCATTATATTTAATATAGTCCCACCAACATTACACTTTGATTAATTAACTAATTACTCAATATTGGTTATATAATTAACCATTAATTAACCCATGCACACATAACTCAAAATAAATAAATAAATTATATAACTAATCAACCCACTAAAAATAGTTCATTAATTCATTCGAAAAATTTAATTTAATTCATTCAACCACTTAATTTACCTACTCAACCCAATCATTTAATCATTAAACACATTCATTAAACTCATTTAATAAATTTGACCTAGACAACCAAGTCATCAACCAACTCCCTTAACTTCCTCAACTAACTCATTAATTTCATCAACTTCCTTGATCAATTCACTAATTTCAAACATACACATTAAATTCATTAGACCTATAGACCAAATAGAATCCATGGAAAATAAATTATCCAAATAAATATATATTTATCCTAACCATCCATTCTCCACCCAAAAAATATACTAATTTATCCTTCTTCATTCTCAAGGGTCATCCATAATCATCATCATCATCATCATCATCATCATCATCATTATCATCATCATCATCATCATCATCATCATCATCATCATCATCATCATCATCATCATCATCATCATCATCATCATCATCATCATCATCATCATCATCATCATCATCATCAACTCATCATCATCATCATCATCATCATCATCATCATCATCATCATCATCATCATCATCATCATCATCATCATCATCATCATCTTATTAAATCAAAATAACATAATAATATATTGCAAAAATATGAATAAATCAAGTAATCAAGAAATAAAATATTCAAAGGTATACACTACTGAAATTCTTGCATAGAAGTATGTTGAGAAACAATAATTTATAAATCATATGAGAATATATGTCAATGAAGGAGAGTTTTAATTCGATAAGTGAAGTTAAAATTTATTGTTTATCATTCATTACTCAGTTAGACTTATGCATGATATTTGAATCAGGAAATTAAATTTTTTCTTAGTTTAGAACTAAGCTTCATATTTCAACATTTACATTTTGGCATGCCCAATTGAATAATCTCCTTTGTTTAGACTTTTTTTGTGCACTTGTAACTTGTTTATTTTTTTTGGTGCATATATGATACATAAAAGATATATTTTTAAAAAATTATGGTATTTTTTATTCATGTAATTTAATAAAAAAATTGCTTTTATTTTAAAAAATATTGTATAGTTTTTTTAGACTTTTTAGTTTTATATTTTTGGTAAATTTAGCATAAGTGGAAGGAAGTGTCTTATTTTTCAAATCCAATTATGTATTTTTTTAATCCTTATTTTATATAAGAGCCACTTTTAGATTTCAAAAATACTTGATATATATTTTATAATTAAAAAATATTGTACAAATTTTCCCAAAATTTACAACTTGCTATTTTAAATAAATTTAGGATAATAGGTTAGAGATGTCTAGTTTTTCAAATTATTATTATTATTTTTTTAATATTCTAATTTTATTAATTCCATCTTTCATATTTCAAAAATACTTAATGCATATCTCACAATTTTATATTCTTTATTATAGAGTATTTTGAATCAAGGATTTTTTTATTACTACTAGAATTCATAGACTACGAGATATGTTTTACAAAGACAACATCAAAAGTAATATTTTGTTGTTTTTTCACTAGTGATTTTCAAATATATGTAATTAAAACACTTAATCATTAATAATAAAAATATTTACTCGTATTTATATTTGTTTTTTATTTTTTGCATAGTTGAGTTGTGTATTCTCTTCTCTTACACTAAAAGGCAATATTGAGAATCAGAATCAACTTAGTTGGTTATGTCTCCCAAGTCAAAAATCATGTACACTTTTTCCTCATGCTAAATATTTATCTTGAAATTTTTTAAAATGGGTTGATTTTTTTCTAGGGTATTGTAACTTGGATTTTATCACTAAATGTTAAGACCAAACCCATGTTGTAGCAGGCTATAAAAATTAAAGAGGAACTATCATTATTTCTTAAGTAGTTTTTTATTTTACCAATAATGTGAAGTGAGGTGGTTTTATCCACTAATACCCATTCCCAAAACAACACCATTATTTGGATTTGTGCCTTTTTTATTGAAATTTATATAGATGACTCCCCTAGATAATCATTTTAAACCTAGAATAATAACCTTTTGGTCATAATTTCATAGTGATGACATGGAAAAAAATTCCAAAATAAGACAAAATTTACCATGATAGGTAATATCTATGGGACACTATTCATTTACACTCTTACTTGAATAGAATGTGATTGTCTTTGTATTGTCCACTTGTGTAAAATTAATTTTTATACCAAGGCAGTATAAAACCAAAACCAAATATACAAAAAAAAAAAATTAAAAATAATTAATGGCATATTAAATAATTTATAAAATCCCAATGAATCAATATATTGATGACATAATTTTTTTTATATTAGAATCTAATCTATCTCACTAGTAAAAACCAAGCTAATCTCCTATTCACTAGTTATGATCTTAATACTATTATCCCCCATATCAACCTTTGAAAATATAAACCAATGTTAGAACCCTAATTCTAAATTTTTGGCCTACTCTAGAAAATTAGACAAAATTTTTCACACCTAATATCCCTTATCAATCCTTTGACATCAATACCTTCATCACCTAGTCAATCCAATATCCTATCGAATCCACAATATAATAATAAAAAATCATGTAATAACCAATCCCATGAGAATTATATAATGCACCTTATCCTGACCATATCAAAAAACATCCCAATTATAATTCTAATAGTTCACAATCAAACCATTATAAATTCCATCTGGATCAGGCAAAACTATATTTTATCCTACCCCCATTTCTCTTGGCCACTATTAAATCAATGATTATTATATAAATCATTATCACATTATCTAATCAAAAAACCAATATAATAAAAAAATCTAACAATAATTAGCCTGTAAACAACAAAAATCAAACTATCTGACCTTTGAGCCATAAAAAGTTATCACCAATATATCCAATGACTAAAAAAAATATAATTATGTCTTATCATCATCACTCCAAGAAACATTGATTACAAAGGAACAAAGTGCCTCCATGTTTGAAAACAAATAATTAGGGACATGCTAGTATCCTATTCCAAATCATGATCAAATGAATCTACACACAAGTCAAGGGAAAATAACCAAAAATATTTTTATAAAAACAATATCCTGATCTTGAGCACTTATTTGACACCTTTCTTAAATTCAACCACCCATATTTGACAAACTCACCATTGACTAACACATATTTGATCAACCCATATTTTACAAATCCATATTTGACTAGCACTTCTTTTACCTACTTATCCTTGATGAACCCATCTTTGATAACCATGGCATACCTCCCACACAATCATGCAATCTCCCCATCCTATAATCTCCCCTCCCATATGGATTCCTAAAATAACATGATTAAACTTAAGATGATACTTTTGTAAAAATAAATCTAAAATTCAATCCATAGGTTACACTCCTCATCTCTTTTAAAACTAGTGGCAAGTCCACTATGAATAATAAAAATAAGGAATAAGTATCACATCAACTTGGTTTAAATTCATTTATCAAATCTAGCCTTCTTGTATATGATAAAATAAAAATACCCAATGAAACATTTCTATATGATTATGGATTTGCATCTTATTTTCAAATCAATAAATATATTACACCAAAGAAAATGTGAAAAATCAATACCTATAAATTACAAGGACTTGGACTTCATGAATAAGAATCCTAGAGCCAATACATGTGAATGTAAATAAAGGATTTCAAAACATTGGTTAATAATATTTTGGTGATTAATATGGGAGTCTTACTTTTACTTCCAAGATTATTGAGGAAGTTTCTTCCAATATCAAAATAAATTACATGCATAGCCTATATGAGATATTATTTCCACCAATCTTGACAATAACCCCAATCCTTTTAATGATGATATTGATACCATAAACCATTTCATTGGAATAATCATGCATACCAAAATCCAATATAAACAATACCCTCCACTCATTTATTGGGACCAAAATAACACAATTTTAATCATCTCTTTAAAATGATGCAACTATCACAAAATTTATAGGACTTCAAGACAAATTTGCACTAGGTAAATAAAAATAGGGATTTGAAATCAATATTGACTTGAAAACATATTTTTGGGAATAGGAAGAGTTATTAAATGTGATTAATAAATAAAGAAAGAAAGAAAAAAAATACAAGATCCCTAGTTAAAATCCTCTTTGAGGTGATATCAAATCAAAAACATCAAAATAAAGAAAATAAATACAAGGATATTAGTGAAAACCTTTCTATAGAGGTAATAGGTAAGGAACACACTCTCCTTCCTTTCAACAAATTACAAGACAAGTATACATTAATTATTAAATAAAACATGAATGTCAACATTGACACATGGGTAAATCCAAAAATCATTAAAATAATAGCTACTCTCACACCATCATAACCTAAAATCTTTGTCACTCTATGAAATATATTTCATATGTCTTCACATGACCATAAATGTTTTATGATATTTTTGGTTATAATCCCCAATTTTACTATTACATAAACATTTACTTACACAATCCTATCATCCCTCCAAATCCTTCACATAATCAATCCATTATGCATCTTGATTCACCCTCCTTGGTGACATCCTCTACTATAGGGTCTCTGATAAAACCCTCTACTATAAAGGCTATGAAAACACTGTGTCAATATGTTTGGATTAAGTTAGTATGTCAATCAAATGAGCTCACAATGGAATCTATGTAGCACATATAATTAGCATGTTCCAAGCACATAAGCTACAAAAACTAATATATTACTAGAGTTTATTGAATCAATGAAGGATTGAATTCTACCAAAATAAAATCATAAATATAAAAATAAATAAAATCGTCCAAATGTGAAAACCATATTTTATGTCACCTTGTGAAAGTACCATAATGAAAACCAAATTTTGGTGTCATATGTAAATCAATTATCTTTAAGTACCCTACACTTGGGGGAGATCCCATTCTATCCCATCCCTACACTACCTAGATCATCATTACATCCACATATATCCATTATTAAACGTAAATATCATCCTTATCCTTTGAATCCTTACCATCCTTATCCTTTTAATACTTACCATACCTATCATTTTTATCTTTTAAATCCTTACCATCTCTACCATCATTATCCTTTCAATCCCTACCATCCATACCATTTGAATCCATTTAATATTTACTTACCATCCTTATACCATATTATACCATTCTAAACCATATTTTACATCCTTATCCATTAAATTCTTAAGATCTTTTCTATCCTTGGAATTTATATTCATTTAATCATTACCATCTTTACCATCCATATCCATTCAATCCTTTAAGTCATACCCATATTCCTTCCTATTCTCAACCTTGATAATAAATTATAAAAGATATTGAAACATGTTTTGGAATAAAATTTATATATGTGTTCTTATTTGAAGCACCATTTAGCATAATGTCAACATCGAATAAAGACAAGTCGGCATATGGTTCCTACATCACATAATAATTGGAGATCCCATCTTAAATCCCTTAACCAAGACATCATGAATACATTAAACATATCATAGTGAATCCCTAAACCATTCCATCCACTATCCACTAATGCCACCATCATTGATCCAAAAACCAGTTTTACTTTGATGGTATCCTTTTCATCAATCTAAAAATCCAAAATTCAAATAAAAAAACCCAAAATCAAAAATTCAAAAAAAAAAAAAAACAAGTTACATGTATATGTATAAATGTAAAATTATCTCTTAAATGCTTATTTTATATATAATGTCATTTCAACACCTTTGATTCCCTTATCCAACTCCATAAACAACCTCCCTTCTCAAATAGCCCATAACTAAGGAAAACCAAAATGTCCAATCACGTCATCTAATGCATGCATCATTGTCCACTTTACACACAATTTTTATAGTAATTTTTCCTAGTCAATACAGTTGCAAAGGTTAAGCCACAAATTATGGAATTAGGTTGGCCTAATCAACCTAATTTCAAGGCTAACATCTACTTTTCATGCCTAACAAGATTGAGTTGGTCAACCTTGTTGGATAAAATTTTGGAATGGTTTAGGGTCATATTTTTTCTATAAATAACACATTCACTTCAAATCAATATAGAGGAACATTGACTTTTACATCATTATAATTTGTAATTATACCCATTTTATCATTTGAGAAGTTCATTGCTTATGGTGTTACCTTGGATAAGTAGAACATTCAACTTATGAATTATTCGATGCATAGGATAGGTATTAGAACCTAGACATAGTTTATCCTTTTGATACTTACAATCCACAACAACATCTTGCAAAACATCATTGGCTAAGGGATAGATTAAAACTCAATAGGTTTTCTTTGAAGGTAAGTATATATAACTTTGTTATTTCATTTGATAGGTAGATGTTGTTACAAATAATAGTTTGTATGTATCTCTCCTAACTTATAATACATATACATTGACTTGAGTATTTTTTATTTACTTGTTATATTTTATATTTTTAACTATCCCACTTTATGCCACAATATTTGGTGAGCACTAAATAAGTTTCATGTATCTCATGTATTATAAGGCTAATTTAGGTTATTGTGTAGTGTTACTTTATTAGAGGCTTTAGAACCTTCTCTTATAGTATTGTTTTATAATAGCTTAGGTAGGTTTATTAGATCCATATTGGTCAGGTCCTTAATATAAATATAAATTCAATGAGTTGGTGAGATTACCCTCTCTAAGGTTAAAATTCACTAAGTAAGATGAGTTGTATATCTATTCTAATTCATTACATATATTTTGGTAAACCCAAAATGAATCTAACAATTGTAAACTTTTAATTTTTCATTTATAGTCAACTATATTGGTCAAGTCAATATACTATTTTTATCTATTATAAGTATTTTTCCATAGTCAACTATATTAGGTTGGTTGATTTAGTATTTTATTTATTTGTAGGTCTAGGATTTATAGTCAACTAGATAATGTTGGTCAATATAGTTTCACCTTTTTTTGTAGAGTTTTATTTCAACAAGCTATATCTAGCTAGTCGATCTAGTCTTTTCTTTACTTTTTAATAAATTTTCACTTATAATTAACTAGATCAAGTTAGTTGAGCTATTTTAGTGTAGTAGGTTTTTTAGTCTTTAATGTTTTAGAAAATTAGATTGATCTAGTCGATCTAGTCTTATTTTACTATTTTTTAGCTTTTAGCTTTTTAAAGACTAAGTCAACATAGTTGACCCTATTTAAATGCTATGTTTATAATATTTTTACCTCTATAAGACAAAACCAAGCTTAGATGTAAAATTATATATCGAATTTTTAGAATATTCCATCAACTAACTAATTCAACCTAATCAACCTAATTATATATTTTAGGTTCATTTAAAACAAGCTTAGTACTTCAAATTTCTCAATTATTTCATTTTAACATTTCTATTTTTTACTAAAATTACTTAGCACTATAAATTTCAAGTCTATTTTTACCATATTTCATCAGGTCGTTGACTTAGTTTAGTAAGTGGTTGACCTATTTTGTTTTGCCTTTATTTTTTTTACCATAGTTCAACAATTTTATGACTTAGTTCATTAGGTGGATAACATAGTTTATTTTGCCTCTATTTTTTACCATAATTCAATAGGTGGCCAACTTAGTTCAATAGGTGGCTAACCTATTTTGTTTTACCTCTATTTTTTTACCCATTTAAACAAGTGGCCAAATTAGTTCATTAGGTGGCTAACCTAGTTTGTTTTTACTCTATTTTCAAATGAAGTTCATCAGGTGGCTAACTTAGTTCAGTAGGTGGCTAACCTAGTTTGTTTTGGTCTATTTTTCCCCAATTCAATAGGTTCATATCTTAGTTAAATAAATGGTTGACCTAATGTATTTGGACTATTTTTTCCTTAGTTAAATAAGTGTATGAATTACTTTTATTTCATAATTATGTCTTATTTTCAACTTATAATTAGTTAACACCATTTTATAATCAAGGATTTAGATCATAACATCACTTATGTTATCACTTCAAATATAACTATTGAATTCCTTCATGTTTTACTAATCCCAGACCAATTACTACATAATTTAATCTAAATTTAACATCCTCAAGGAAACCAAAATGTAATACAATTGATATTACTCACCCTTGTCCTCCTCCAAATATTAATGTTTGGAATCTTCCTCCACCCAACAATCCTACTTCTCTAATTGATCCTACTAAACTACTTAATCAAATAATTTAGAAAAAAAATACATAAATCACTCAAAGTAATAGACTTATGTAAATGGAATCTCATATATTATAAATGGATAGTTAACCACATCAAGACATTATGACTCAACTAAATCTAAAATTTGTCCCTTCTAATCTTATATATGTCAATGGGAATATCACCTCTCAACCTATCATGTATATCATAATGCTTCAACATATTCAAAATGAATATGTAACTCCAATTATTATATGTATGTGTGTGTGTGTGTGTGTGTGTGTGTGTGTGTGTGTGTGTGTGTGTCTATATATATATGGACTCATCTCCCCAACTACAACATATGATGGGAATAAATATCCTACTGTATTTATTAAATATTTTTCTAGTCTCTATAAAGAATGGGTCTAAACTAATACCTTTTCTAGCACCAATCTCCAATCCAAAACCTTTATTGGTGATGCACTTGAATGGTACAATAAAATTCCTAGAAATTTCATTACATAAATAGAGGATTTAGTCAATGCTATAGTGAAGGAATTATAGCATAAGAAATTTCCTAATAATTTTTTTAGCACTTTCATCAAAGAGTGTAAGTCTCTAGCTCACAAATCAGACCATAATATAAGTGATTATAATATTTTGAAACTATTTGTTACAGCTCTAAAACCTCCTCTATAGTAAAAAGTTTGGATGTTTTCCCTGAAAACATTAGAAAAATCCTTGGAATAAGTAAAAAGTAAGGATTTTCTTATGATTCAATTTGAGTAACCTAATGTGAGGATACTTCCTAAAAAAATTAGCATATAATTACAAATACAAGAAATAAACTATGAAAAATAAAAAATATATTGAATTAAATTAACATAAATGAATTACAATTGTCAAATTGTATAATCATTGGCCTCTTCAAGGGGGAAACCTCCTTTGAGCAAGCTCAATTTAGTATAATTAATGGATGCCTTCACACTAGACTAAGCTCTTATTTAATGTAATCTATCACTAAATAACTTCTACTACTCATAAATGTGGGATTATAACTACTATTATACTATTAAATTCTACTATTATAATGAGCTTGAGGGATGACTTACAAAGCATATGCGTCTATAGTATCTTATTAAATAAACAAACTATAAACAGATGGTTAGGATGAAGGGTCATGACATGCCCTCCCCCTTAAAAGCTTTGACCTCAAAACTTGAATTGAGGAAACTATTGTTGAATGGAAAGAAGGGTTCCCAAGTCATATCTTTTTGTTGCATCTCATGCCATTGGATGAGAACTTTAATGATGACCAAATTATGGAGGGAATGAGAGCACTTGATCATGATAGACTTAGGTTGTAAAATAAGAGACCCTTCTACATAAAGTTTGAGAAGCACTATCTAATTGTGGACATTACATCCAAGTACCTTATTTAAGTAAGAGACATGAAAAGTAGCATGTTCATGTGATGAAGGTGGTAGTTCCAAATTATAGGTAATATGTCCAATTTGTTAGAGAATTTTATAAGGCCCATAAAATTTTGGAGCTAATTTTTTATGGCTTTTGAGCTTCAAAGAGGATTGCTTATATGGTTGTAGATGGAGAAAAACCATATCTCCAATATAAAAAGATTGCTCAAAGTAGTGTTGGTCTGCATGCTGCTTCATGTGATTTTGTGCCATGTGAAGATTATCCTTGAGGAGGTGAAGGATATTGTCACATGTACAGAGGGTATAATCAACAACTTAGATGGTGGAGCTTCTTGGTAAATATGAAATAGTAAAAGGTGGATTTTGATCATAAACAACCACATATGGGGTGAGTTTGGTATTTATGTGGTAGGAGGTGTTGTACCACCATTCTGCAAGAGATAACCATTTTATCCACTGATATTTTTGCTTGGTGACAAAACAACTAAGATAGGGTTATAAACACTTATTTACAATCTCAATCTAGCCATCAATTTTTGGATGATATCTTGAGCTCATTTTCAATTTTATACCAAAACTTTTGAAGAGTTCTTGCCAAAAATAACTTGTGAAGGTAAGATCTCAATCTAAGATAATAGAGGTAGGAACACCATGGAGTCTAAATAGTTGATCAATAAATAGCTGAGCAATAATGGAAGCAATGTAGGGATGGTCCAAATCATAGAAATGACCATATCTGGAAAGGTGATCAATTATAACAAGAATCATTGATTTGCCTCCAAATTTGGGAGACCATCAATAAAATATAAGGAAATGTCTATCCAAATATGTGTTAAAACTGGAATTTTTTGGAGTAGACCAAGTGGAGTGACTGTCTCACCTTTATGACATTGGAAAATATCACATTCTTTAATTTTTTTTTTGATATCTTGCTTAATTCTAGACCAAAATAAATTACAGTGAACCCACTCATATGTTTTTAGAAACCCTAAGTGTTTAGCTAAAGGGGAAACATGCAACTCTTGTAAAATGGCTTGTTTTAACTTGGATCTAGATATAAATAAAAGGTGACATTTATATCACAATACATATCCATCCTAAGTATAATGAGGTTTAGTAGATGAATCAGTGGATAGTTGAAGAATGAGCTAGTGGGTTAGGATGTCATTATGCCATTGTTTTTTAATATCATGGAGCAATGTGAAAATGGGAATAGAGATGACACATAAGCACATTGGGTCTTCAAATTGGTGAGATAGATCATTAGCCACCACATTTTCCTTACCTTTTTTATAACTAATCTCATTGTCATATCCCATGAGTTTAGATACCCATTGTTATAAAAGTATTTGAGACTATAATGGTCTGTTTTGATATAAAAATTTGGCCAGTCAAGTATGGATGCCATTTATGAACTACATGGATAATATTCATCATCTCCTTATCATATGTGTATCATGACAAATTATGCCCAGTGATTACCTTGCTATTAAAGGAAATGGGATGATCTTGTTGCATGAGTATTATTCCAAGACTTTTGCCACATGCATCACACTCAATAATAAATGGTTTTGAGAAATCAGACATGACCAGGATAGGGTTGGTGCACATTACTTGTTTGAGGCTATTGAATGTTATATTAGATGTAGGTGACCATACAAAGGAGTCTTTATTGAGAATAGCCATTATTGGGGCTCTAATTTTTCCATAATTCTTGACATATTTCTTGTTGTATCCTATGATACCAATAAATACCCTTAGAATTTAGAGTGTGGAAGGTGTCATCTAGGTCACCATAGCTTCAATTTTTATGGGGTCAACATGAACACCTTCATAAGAAACAACATATCCTAATTACTTGACTTCTGATGTCCAAAAAGAAAATTTTGAATGTTTATCACATAAGTGGATCACACTTGGAATGCCAAAAGTTATATCTAAGTGGTGGAGATGATCCTCCCATGTGTTGTTGTAGATGAGTATGCCATCAAACAAGACCAAGATAAAATTCTACAAGAAGGATCAAATTACTTAGTTCATTAAGATTTGGAATGTGGAGGGGGAATTTGTAAGCTCAAATGGCATGACTAAGAACTCATAATTATAATCATGTGTGAAAATGTTATTTTGGGAATGTTTGCATCATGAAAAGAAATTCGATGATAGCTAGATTGTAGGTCAAATTTGGAGAAAAATCCTACACCATGTAGTTCATCAAGAAGCTCATAGATGACTAGAATGTGAAATTTATCTTTGATTATTAGCTTGTGCAAATCCAGATAGTTTATGTAGAGTTTTTAGGAACCATTTTTTGTATGAATGAGCAAGACTGGTGAAGAATAGGGACTAGTGGTAGGTCAAATGATGCCTTCTTGGGGAATTTCATGAATAATATTTTCAATCTCAGCATTGTGATGAAATGGGTAGTAGTAGGGCTAAATGTTGGGGGTGTAATACTAGGGAGAAGCTAAATATGATGGTCTTTAAGGTGGTAAGGTTGTAATCTTGTTGGTTCCATAAAGACAACTCCATACTTGACCAAAATTTCTTACAAATTTGAAGGTTGGATAGAATCTAATGGAGTAGTGTGAAAAGATAAAAAGTGGGCAACGATACCATGAGACCCAATTTTAAGAATTTTCTTCATGTGGTAAGAGATGATAACACTAGTAGATCTAGGAAGAAGGTCTTGCAGAGTGTATTGATGACCATTCTTAATGAACTGCATCCATATTTTAGAAAAATCCCAAATAATGAGACCAAGAGTGCATAACCATTAGGCACCTAATACAACATCACATCCACCTAAGGACACAGAAAACATACCAACCCTAAGGTTATAGTCACCCATAGAAATGTGAACATTATAGCACTTTACTTTATAGGGTAAGGTTCTGCCATTGACAATCATTACTTCAAAGATGGAATAAGGGTGGATAAAATAGTCTACTTGTTTAGCCAACTAAGGGTAAATGAAGTTGTGAGTGTTTCTAGAATCGATGAGAATGGTGAGGGCTTATTTCTTAAAAAAACCTTTGACATGCATTGTTTGGGGATTGGTGACTCCTACCAAATAATGCATGGAGATATCAAGAGCAAAATCTGAGTTCTTAGAATCATCAACTACCAATACAATCTCCTCAGTGGCATCCTCATAATCTTTTGTATTTGGTGGATAATCAACATCTAGTAGATATAATTTTTTCTCTATGCATTTGTGCTTGAGAACCCATTTATCATAATAATTGTAATAAAGACCTTTGTCATGATGTGCATGCATTTTAGCTCCTATGAGACATTCGATGGGGGTTATCTTTGGGTTGGGTTATTGGAAAGAGGCATTAGAGGGTGCCCAATTAAAATTAAAATGTTGGGAGTTGATTTATTTTTTAGCAAGATTCATGAGACCCAAGGCTACCATCATGGTATGAGGTTGGAACATCTTGACCTTGGAGTGGATGCACTCTTTAAGGATATTAATAAAACAACTTTTGAAAAATCCATCTGATAAACCTTTAGTGTGATTAGCCAACTTCTTAGATTCAATTTGATAATCATGAATGGTGGTAAGGGATCATATAAAATCCTCAAATGTTGAGGGGTTAAACCTATTTATAAGTAGGGATGTAAAAGTTATCTAATAAGGTTCAATATTGGATTTTGGATACCAATGATACCATTGGAGTGCCTCTAGTTCTAAGTGGAAGGAAGCAATGGGGAATTTTTTGATGTGATAAGTATTATGAAGGTTTAAGTATTGATCATTATGATAGATCCAACCTATCTGGTCTATACCATTAAACTTGGGAAAGTCCAATTTTGGCCTGCATGATGGGTGGATGGACAAAAAAGTATTCTTGAAAGAAGACTCTTGTAATTTACTAAGAAAAAGGGCATGGGTGTCATTTAATCCATGCACCATATTAGCTAAGTTTGTGAATTGTTCCATCAAAGCTACAATTTCTTCCTCCATGATGGGTGGGAAAATTAAAGTCAAGACATGCTTAGTAAGGCAATTTTGTCATTTGGACAAAATCAGAAGGGGTAAATGTACTTTTAACAAAAAATTTACATACTAGGAGTATGAATGACAAAGACGAGAAATTTTGAAAGAAAAAAATGGAAAAAATAAAAAAATTAGAAAAGAGGGATGAAGAAACAAAAAATAGAGATGAACATTGTGTAAAACTTTTGAGGCAAATGGATAAAAACTAAAAAAGTTATGATAAAACTTAAAAAAAGGAAAAATGATATTTATGGGGATTCAAGGTAGAATCAGGATATGGGACCTCAAGGAAAAAATGTGGATAATTAAATTTCACGTGTATTGGTAAATATTGAGAAGCAATGGGGCTATAGATATGGAGATATTACCAAAAAAAAATAAAAATCCAACACTTCTAGTTTTTAGTTTCTAGTTTTCTGCTGCTCTTCTAAGGTTTTTGGTTTCTACTCTACTAATAATTTTTTTATTTCAAGGATGATATTTAAAAAAATATGGTCTTAATATGATTTTGTAGTTAAACATGAGTGCTTTTTGGGGCATTTATTTATTCATTCATCATCTATAGCGTAGCCTTCCTTGATCTTTTTAAAATGTTTCTATGCCTGACACTTCATGTTGAACAAGAAATATTTGAGTAGGCATTGGTGTACTAATTCATCTAATTGAAGATTCTCAATGTTATTGAGTGTAGCTTATAGATCATAATGAATTCTAGTGCAAGTCATCTAGTCAATTTATTTAGGTAGTGAAAGTGGAATAATCTTTGATCAACAACTTCTAACTATTTTGACTAGGGGTTCTCTTGCCAAGATTCTACAATACATGTTGGTTTTCTGCTCTATCTGGTAGAAATGGACCCCAAGTTTGAATGGTTTCCTAAAATTTTGTTTTTAAAAAAAAATATCTTTGGCCACGAATTCTATCGGAGTTAGTACCGCTATCCAAAATAATTTGACCATAGATTTACCTCTTAATGATAGCTCTTGGTTTTATTCATTAGTAAGAAATAGTCAATTGAGAAGGGGTCATTTCCTATTACTGGTAGGTCATCTCAATGGGCTAGCTACTTTTGGTTCCTATGAGACTCCTTAATGAGTTTTAGGTCTTTCACTGAAGCACTTCCCATAGGTATGCAGATAGGTTTTACCCTGATCCAAAATAGAAGATAAAATTTGTAGTAGAACACAATCACAATATAGTAAAGTATAAAATCATGATCTTTGATGGTGTCATATTGCCAAAATGAAATTGTAGATTTGGATTGTCATACAAAAGGGATAAGAATGGATCTATTACCACTTTATGATCACTAGGGTCCAATTATAACAAGGTGAGAGCATACAATGGGTAGTAGAGAAAAAAATCTCCTTGGAAAGTGCTCTAATACTAGATGTGAGGATACTTCTTGAAAAAATTAGCATATAATTTTAAATACACAAAATTAACTATGAAAAATTAGAAATATATTGAATGAAACAATTATAACTAAATTATAATAACATAATTTTAGAATAGCTAGCCTCTTCAGGGGGTACCTCCTTTGAGCATGCTCAAATCAATAAAATGTGTGGATGCCTTCATACTAGATTAAGCTCCTATTTAATGTAATATATCACTAAATAACTACTACTCCTCATGAATTTGGGATTAATAACTACTATTATAATTTTACATTCTACTATTATAATGAACTTGAGGGATGACTTACGAAGCATATGCATCCATAGCCTTTTATTAAATAAAAAAACTATAAATATATGGTTAAGATGAATGGTCCTAACTCCTAAAAAAGATACTAAAGAATCCTTATGATTATTTTCTCATAATATTGATTTTTCTAAGCCTCCCTAACCTCAAAAATTATAATCCAATTCAACCAATATTAACCCAACATGTCCTTCCTTAATTCTAGAATAACATAAGATGAAATTTACACCCTCTAAACGCATAATCTTTGATCCTTCTAAACCTCCTCCAAAATGGTACAATCATGATAATTATTTTTGGTGGCATGCTATGATAGGTAATTCTCATGATATTTGTCATTATATTCAGTGATTTCTTCTTACCATATTTTTTAGTCCAATTTTTTTATATTGATACACTTACACAACAATATTATCAAGACTATGTTCAAGCCTCACAATCTCAATGTAAATAATCACAATCACATATACATCACCTACCTAATTATGATTAGAAATTACCCCATACATCCACATCATCCACTAATGTTGTTCAAAAAATAGTTGATCCTTCTTTCTAAACTAGTAAGGAAAGAATATCTAACATGAAAAAATTCAAACATATGGTTGCATCCATCAAACCTCAACCTCTTAGGTCACACCAACCCAACGAGAACCTAATATAAATTCTTACTCCAAAGCACATCATAAATGGTCCTAATTTACCTTACAAACATATTCATACCTATCGTATGTGTCCTATGTCAATTTTAAAATCCCAAAAATTAAACATATCAACACATTTACTATCTCTAACAACATCATAAAACTTGATGCAGTTCATTCTAATTGTTTAGTTTTGCATCACTCCATATCACATGTTGGGGCATCTTGAAATTCCCATCCACATGGCACTCTAGAATTTAATTCATCTTGTGATGCCCATCCATACATCAAATCACCCTTTCGTCTATCCTATGATTCCCACTCTTCTCCTACATTACATAATAAAAAACAAATTCATTTTTAGAATACCTTCTAAGACACATACACTTGTATTTCACAAGCTCATATTTAATATATATGTTAACATAGATATTTATTGTTATTTTTATCTCATTTTTATGTACTTTACTTCATTTTGTTTCATTTTTTTCACCATTTTTTTCTTTATGATTCACTAGTTTTATATCATTTTTATTTCATCCTTTGTTTCCTTTGTGGTCCCTAAGTAACACCTTTAGGATTTTCATTAATTTTCATTTTATCACATTTACATCATTATTTATCTTAGTATCTTTATGATTATTTTCTCCTTATTTTCATTCCCCCTATTTTATGATGGCCATTTATGATCCAAAACTCAAGAGCTTTTGTTGACAGATAATTCAAGAAATAAGAATAACACAATTGTAATAATGTTATCTCTGAGAAGAGATGTCTAATTGATCAAATTTGTAGATCCAAACATACACCTATCTCTGAAAAGATATGTCTAATTACCTTTTTGGGATACATCTATTTTTATACATAAATTCAATGTAGAATGAGGATGTGGAAGGTCACCAATCTCAAGGGAGATGAAGTGGTTTGACTTCCATGATTTACAACATTACAGAATTCGAGAAATTACTATTTTTAGAAACTTACTATTTTTAGACTACACTATTAAAATTAAAATTTAAGACACTTACATTAGTATTTTGTGGGTTATAAACCATTGACCTTATCGCCATACCATCTCATTGCATTATCCTCATTTTTAGCTCTCCAACAATTCAAACAAGGAGTCAAATAGAGCTATGGTGCAAAATTTATGGCTCCTAAAAGTTCTGCTACCAATTAGGGTAGAACCATAACCTGAATTGTCACCTAAAATGTTGTTTGGGTCAATTTACTTTACTCCTCTTTTGGTATGACTACTGATTTAATTTTTACGTATACCAGATCCCTTGTAGGTTAGTACAACTTCCTAGTGACATGACTATAATAACATGGTAATATACCTTTCATAACACTATTTTACCTCATTGGTATTAGCTATAATCATATTCATCATTGTATCACTTATCACATGAATTTATCTCTCATGATCCCCATATTTCCCTTATTTGCTTTCATTTGAGGCACACATTGGTCAATTTTGAGATTCCACACATATTTTTGGGAAATTCAAGGAGTGTGTGGACACCATGATATTTAGGTCCTTTTCTCTAGTGACCAAGTTTAATATTTCTTATGTTTTCCACTTATTTCACTCATTATTAGTTCTTTGAATCCTTATGGAGGAGGAATATTAAAAACTAAAAGATTTAAAAATTAAATCATAAAATAAATAAAAGGTAATGATTAAAATGCAAAAATAATCTCAAAAGTTAGATCACACAAAAAGATGTGATCTTTGACACATTTATCTTAATTGAATATCAAACTCCACACTTGGCCTCATGATACAACTAAAGTCATTTGGTGTATGTTAGGCTAGTATATTGGGGAAGGATGTCTTATTATATCATATTATTATAGTGCCACCTACTTTCTCATGCAAGTACCTATTGTCATCTCAAAGTGTACCCTACATGGTCCTGAGACCCACTTCAATTGACACAATGGAAATAACCCCTATATTTTGGATGACCTATATAAGTGGAAAATATATAAATAATCCTATTTCCCTCTCAAATCATGATGCACCTAATCTAATATTAGGTTATATCACTCTAACCTACACTAAAAATGCCTAATATAATCTATAACTATGTCTTTTGTCATAAAAAGGGAGAAGAGATTGAACTGAAACTAAAATTGGAGTGATGTACCAAAATTTTAAGTCCCCTCCACCTACTCTAACAATTCAAAAATAACCTATAAAAGACTGAATTCATTTTCACACTCTAATAGACCTATTATATGAAAGGTATAATATGATACTCAACCTACACAAGGATTATCTTATCTACAATTTTATTAAAAATGAGCTAAAAAGACAAATGAGCATCTATAGTTGACTTAAGATTAATCAAGATGGACACTAAAGAACATAATATGAAATTGAATTTATACAATACAAGGTGAAATATCAATGAAAGAGAGGTAAATTTAGTTTTTTTTATTGATTGTTAAAACACTAAAATTACTCAAATGAGAAGAGTCTTATCATACCCAAGAGGAATGATACAATGTGAGGCATTTCTAGCCTAATTTATAAAAAAATGAGAAGATAAATCACTACTAAGAATAATAAATAATACTATTAAAATATTATCCAACCTATTCAAGAGAGAATAAAATTATAAAATAAGGCTATTAGACCCTCCTCAATACACTAGCTTCACACATTGGTGATCCCCTTATGGAAATTGGCATAGAAATGGAGGAAAAGGCTTACTTGTTTGTTATTTTTGTCTCTTAGATTTATTAATATGGTGAACATGATCCTATAGGTTTTCTCCTCTTTTTAAAACTAATGCATTGATTTCTATAAATTACCTCTCTTCACTCTTACATGTCAAAGTCTATTGCATGGTTAACTCATAAATAGGCCTCATATGCCACTTTTAGCCTTGAGAGCTGACTTTCCATGATGAGAACTTCATGGAGGAGTTAAATTTCCATAGGAATATATTTATAATTATCAATTTCTCTACCATTTATATAATGACACTCAACCTCAACCATGGTCATGATTAATAATCCCCTTGATCATGATCAAACTGAAATAACCTTGTAACTCACATAATGATCTATAAGGGAGGTAAAAGAGTTTATGTGTATCCTAGTTTTCATGAGAGTCTTTAAGATAATTTAAACCTATATTCTTAAGCTTTTAAAACTCCATTTTTACTTCTCATCTTCTATGTAAATATTTATTACTGTCTTGAATGATCATTCTAAGAATAGTCTACAACTCTTGTAGCTTTCCTCCTAACTTGATTTTTGATCTTGGTGATCATGAAGGTTTGAATATTATTAAAGACTTGAAAGAGTATTTTAAATGTTATATATGATTATTTAGTTCTATAATTACACCTAAAAGAGTCATTGTGTACCTTCCTCATGACTTCTCAAGTTTGCAATCTTATAATCTCACTAGCCTTGCTTGTAAATTGCACCATTACCATGCCTAAAACAATTATGGATGTTGAAATATCATGTATATCTCCAAGAAAGTGTTTAATAACTTTTTAAGGAGTTATTTATGTCATGTAAATCTTGTAACTTACTCTGAATATTTGAATGGTCATAGCTTGGGCCTGAATGACAGTCCATCAACATTGAGAATTTACTTATCACTACAACACATAACCTTATTAACCAGGTATTTTCTTATAAAATACTATGCTATGAGTCTCCCTCAAGATATTTGAAACCATACTATTAATAAAAACACTTGTTGTAATGCTTTTTAAATAGTTTACATTCATATTATTTGATGGATCCTTCTTGAAGTTTTCAACTTTGAATCTTCTTTAATTAGCCCTATAATCTTTTCTATCATGAGGTTTGTTAAGAAACTTGTAGGCATATGGCCTTAGTGTTTCAATCTAGAACTTTTCTCTAAACTTTTATATTATATTCATTTCATGTTTATGAGTATAAATATACTCAAATAACCTCACATCATAGGAAACTAAGAATTATATCTTGAGCTCATAAACCTCCTATGAACATGCTTAGCATTTTCATGAGCCTAATTTAGGGCTTACAGGCCTATTTTTACACTAGACAATCAAGATATTCCATTTAAAATGAAAATATTTAGAATGAAATATTATTTATCCTTCAATCATCATGAAGACTCATTTTAATAATCCTACAATAGACTCTACTACACTATATCAACATGCTAAAATATTCACTCTTCCTTTCCAATATGTACATACATTCTCTCTTTGATAACATGAAACTATTCATTATTATTTCATGATTTTAACTCTAGTGGGGTGATTTAAAGTAGATTAGGGATCATCAATCGTAACACTTAACATATTTTTTTTAGTTACCATATAGCTAGAGACACCTAAACACTAGTTGAATCTTCGTTCTTAACTTGTAGACCTAAAACTTCTTTAATTTCCTAGAAACTTGATTTAAGACATTGATCATGGTACTCAAGGGCCTAAAACCCTATATAGAGGGTTCTTGGAATTTCTAAAGACCCCTCACTAGGATATAATCATCTCAGAACACATGTCAAACCTCTCTCTCAACCTATAGACCTATTGGGGTCTCTCAAGATTGAAACTTCTTCAATCTTACAAATTGTATTGTTATGGACTTGTGCCAATGTTTAAATGGGTTTTAATTAAATTTGGAAGTTTATTGGGATTTATTAAAAATATTCATCAGTATATATATATATATATATATATATATATATATATATATGTATATGTATATATATAACATTAATTAGAACATCTCTATTGTAATGATTAATAGGGTTTCAAGAGGTTCTCAAGATAGAAATGGCCTCTACAAGCTTGTAGAGGCCATTTCTATCTTGAGAACCTCTTGAAACCCTATTAATCATTATGCCTAGAGTTTGTAGATTTATTTATAAATTATTTAATGTATGAGAGGGTTTTATATTCTATTTATAAACCTTCAATCAAGTGGATAATACCTCAAACATGTTAATAAACCTTCTTTTGTCCTTGTAGGCCTACACAATCCATCTCAAGATTAAACCCTTAATCAACCTTGATAAGGGCATCACTAAGATTTTACTATATTTTGAATGAAATAGTATTAAGATAAGTGGTTCATATCTTCCTTGATGACATGTTTGAGGTTCCATATTCAATATAAACTTCTCAAAAATCATTGAAATTCTATTTAAAGCCTACAAACATGTCCCTCTCTTTTAATCTTAAGACACCTCTTATTGAAGCTAGGAAAATTGATTTAATAATATTTTAAATATATATAAATGGTATTGAATGAATATGTGAGTTTTTTGGATTCCTTATAATCCATTCATCAAGAAAAAATTGTTCCAAAACACCTTACAAGCCTTCACCCTTTTATGTAGGCCTGTGTTGCCTTATTCAAGCTCAAACCTATAACCTCTATGAAAAAGGCTCCCAAGAAGATTTAACCTTTATTATAGGGCATGATGAGTATAAAAAATTATTTATAGGATTTTTTAACCCTTCACTCATGTAAGACACAATTATTAACACATTACATACTCCCTTTTTCAACCTACAGACCTGTAGATCTCTCATACATGAAACAACCTTATAACCCTTGTAATTTTGGCTCTTGAAGACCTAAAAATATGTTTTTATGGTATTTCATTAAAAGGGGTAAGGTTAATATGATTTATTGAGACCATTTATCATGAAATACATTCCAAAATGCATCAAAACCTTACTTTTGTGTCTACAAGCCTATGTGTATTTATTCACTTTGAACCTATTAAAAACCATATAACTTGGAATTTATAGGTTTGTATCCATATATTGATGGCCTTGAGAACATATGGGACTTGTTTGGATTTCATTAAGACCATATTCAGGAGGAACATCCCACTAATTCATGTAAAACCTAACATTCTTGGTATGTAGGCCTTGATGTCTTCTCCCAAGTTTAAAACACCATTGAATCATAAGGATGTCACCCATGAGATTAAACCTTGATTTTAAGGAAAGATTATTAGAAGGATTTATAGGATTTATTAATGGTTTCTTCATTAATAATGGAACACCTTGAATACCCTTTCCTAGCTACAGACCTATAGGTCTTCCTTCAAGTTTGGAACACCTCTTGAAAACCTTGTAATGTGAGAAATTATGGATCTTTACCTATGTACATGTGTTATTAAAGGAAATATGAGTCTATTTTATTATAGGATGACTTTCCACTTAGGTTATTAACAACTAAAAACACATTACAACTCACTTTTGATGTGGATTCATGTAGGTTGCTTCTCAGTTTTAGAACCTCATAAAACCATAAATTAACTCTCATGGTCTTGACATACCTGAATATTTAATAAAGGGTATGTGAAATAAAATGAGGTATATCTATCTTTTTTAACCCTTCACTCAAGTGGTAGGCACCTCCAAACTTTTTAAAAACCTTCCATATTTGTATAGACTTGCAAGTCAATGTCTCATGGTCTAGAACATTGAATTGAAAACTTTGAAATGGCTACATGGGCTTGAATATATGCTAGGATGGTATTGGGTGCATGTGTTGGATATTTGGTCTTTCTTGAGGATCTACCTTATCAAAATAATAATCTCAAAAATGCATTAAGGTTTCATTTCTATCCTACAAGCCTGTACAGATCTCTCCAAGACCTAAACTCATTGAAACCATACCCATGATCCTCATGAACTAAAAAATTAATTATATAGATCCCAAGGGATATTTAAATTACTCTTAAAATTTTACTTACCCATATATTTCATTTAAATACTCTCAAAAAACCTAAAATATAAGCTCCTGAGCTTTAGGGTTTTAATAGGGTTTAAGACTACCTATGATGTTTTTGGTTATTTAACATAGTTTTAATCTAATCAATTAGTTTTGATGTATTAATATGACTCCCAAACTGTGCCTCTATCAAGCTCATCCACAGCCTATTTTGACCTCTTAATAATGATTCATAACCTTGTTTTAGTATTTTTCCTTCCAAGCACCTAGAATGATATTTTTAATATCTCATCCTCCATCTATAATTTCCTTAATATCCCATTAAATTCCTTGTTAACATAATACATTATGGAAAATAACTTATAGAGGTTCATCAAGAGATTTTAGTCAATTTTGATCTTTTTTAGAAGTTTTAGAGCATATATTTCATCTATGAAGACTTATGATAAATTTAGATGGTAAAAGGTACTTCATCAAACCTATTATATTGTTGAAACCATTATAGAATTTTCAAAAAAGTCGCATAACAACATACAATCTCTTAAAAATAGTCCTATTTGAGGGTTTTTGGCCTAATTTTGCATGTTGAGAAATTAAGGAAGGCTTGAGATACCTATTAAATTATTTATGGAGGCATTTAGACATTTATATATGAATGAAACCTCATAAAACTTTTAAATTATGTTCCCTTTTGATCAAAACCTAAAATCTATTTGAAATACAACCTTATAATAACTTGTTCATCTTTGATCCTTGCCTAAAATTTATGATTTTCATCCCTAAATGCACCTATTTTTCATTAAAAGATTATAAAAAACACATTTGAATCCATATAATATCCATAACCATGCTTAGAGGAAATGGTTTTATCATGGTCAAGTGCACTCTTCCATGTTTAAGGAGTAATGAAAACCACCAAAAAACAAAATAAATGTAAATAAATATCCTCAACACCCTTTTGACTTGTTTGTATGGATTAGAGAGATTATGGTAGAGTTATCAAACATTATAATGATCTTTATGATGAATAAATAAGTCTTACTCTCCAAAAGTGACTTAAATGGTCTCAAATAGGACATTTTGACCTTTAACACCTCGAATGCAATTTTAAGACACTTTTAGTATGTTCATGATCTTTTTATGCCTAATAAGACTTATTTTTACCTTATTACCCATTTAAAATCACCTTTTAGTAATTTTTTTCTTTATTCATGAGATGACATAATTATACCTTTGACCAAGTATTGTAATTTTCCTTAATTTGAGTATTTTTAGTCATAGAATAAGACCTATCAAGGTTAAATAAGACTTAAACAAGAACTTAAAAAACATTTATCACATTGAGGAGTCCTATGATAGGTATAAAAAAATTAATTCCTCTAATAACTATTATAAGACTCCTTTAAAACATCAAAAGCGTAAAGGAGTTTGATGACTTGTCCATACCTAGTCTTGAACTCATATAAAAATCTTGAGCTAACTACAAGAATTAATCAACTAATATTTGAAAAAAATACCCATATATTGGTGTAAAAGTGTCTTAAGGTCTAAGAGTAGATAGGATAACCAACATTATAGTGACTTCCTGAGAGTGTTTTCCTATCTAAACACTTAGACCTGCAACCTTATCAAATCCATTGGGCATGGTGTCAAACACGAACTAAATATAAAGATAAAATTATATTATACCATCTTTAAGAAGACTAAAATTAAAATAAAACAAAAATAATTAATAAATAACCACTATACATGAGAAACAACACTTTGTGAATAATAAAATACAGCTAGACTACTAAAACAATGTGCAATAAAAATATGGAAGAAGCAAATACATATAACTTACTATGTACAATGGTCTAAAAATAACCTTGATAATAGTAATTTAAATGAAACCAATTGAATAGGATTGATAACTCTTATCCATTTAGCTTCAATTGATGGAAAGCAGTGGATGATTTGTAGATAACTATAACACAAGAACCACTCTAGATGGCATCAAACTCGGTGTGTTTTATATCTTTGGCAAAATATTCATCCCACTTCAATAATAAATATCCTTCATAGCATACCTTGTCATCTATTATTATATCAAATGTCTTATTCACTTGATCTTGGTGAAGATCCATAGTGTTCATATCTTGGTCTCTAACCTATTATAGCTCTATTAATTATGCTAGTCTCATATCCATTACATCATTCCCCATATTTTATGGTTAATGAGTGAGATCTAGGGATGGTAACTCAAGTGATAATGGCATACTTTATTCTCTCACATAAACTAGCATGAAAGGAGAATTGATAATATCCCTCTTGGGAGTGATTTTATCATCCCATAAGGATATTTTTAATTTATAGTGCCAAACTCTTTGGTTCTCTTCCATAGTCCTTTTGATAATTATAATTAATTTATTATTTATGGAAATTGATAAGACATTAGTTTTATGGTAATTATTAGAATAGGTGCTAAAATATATGCCATACTTGACTACCCATTCAATGATCATAATGCCAACAAAATCTATGGAATTTTTAGATATTATAATAGTTGGAGTAATAAATCTAGTGACAATACCTTCATAAAAATCAAACACAAATGTCCTATTATCTTCTTTGAGTGCCACTACCTCTATCCTCCTTGTGAAATAATTTTTAGTAGTCAATACCCACTTGTGGGCAACACTTTAAGGTGGATTTATCATTCCAATGAAGTCCAAACCCAATTTCATGAAGGGTTGATCTACTTAGATGGGGTGGTGAGGGAGTTTAGTTAATTTTTGTTTTCACATGAATAAGTCATATTTATTGCATCTTCTAACCCACATATGTTTGTCTTTGAATAATTTGGGCCAATAGTAACCAACCCTCATTATCTTGATAGAAATTGTTTTAGGTGAAAAATGGCCTCTTGAAGGCCATCATGGAATTATTATAGGATATTGTCAACGTGGATTGACTCAATGAACCTCTTAATAAGACTATTATGATATTTTATAAACAAGATGACATCTAAAAGAACATATGGAATAGACTAAAGTCTAAATTACCTTCTATTAGCTTTCTATAAACCATGTGCATATCACTTATTTGAATGAATTTGGTCATGTCTTTATTCCAACTCCTAGGAAGTGAAGATTTGGCTTAGTATTGGTCATCTTGAATCACTAGGATAACCTTTATATCCTCCTATAGGTATGATTGTATATGTTCACATAGTCTTTCACCTCTTGCAAGCTTGGTAACTTTGATATCTTAGTCATATTCCATTACCTTTATTATCCAACCATCTTTATTCTTGTTCAAACATATCATTAGAAGGAAGTATATGACACTTGGATGTGACACCACCAACTTAATTTTGTTGTTTAAGACCAACTATATAAAATTATTGAGGCTCCTAATGACATCTACTACCAAGCTTGCAAGATATTCTATAACCCTTCATTATTATTATGTACCAAGATGGAGGAGATAACATCATCACTCCCAAACTCATATATGATGAAGTCCTTTGAAAAAATTGGATTTATGAGAGTGGAAGATTGGGCTATAGCTTGCTTGATTACCTCAAAATGCTTCTCCTTTATTTATACTAGGTAAAAGTATAATTTGTATTAAAAATAGTAGTTAGAGGATTTACCAAATATCTAAAATGAGGAATGAACCTTCTCAAAATTTTGATCTTACCTAGGAATCTTTGACGGCTTTTTCTATGATTTGGAAGTGAAAGTGTCAATATCACCTCCACCCTCTCTGAATAAATTTCCAAGACATTCTTGGAGACCAAATGTCCTAGCTACATGACTTCATGGATAGAAAAAACACACTTTTTTGGGTTCAAGGACACTCAAAACTCTTTTCATCTATCAAATACTTGCCTCAACTGGTCAAAATGACCAACTATAGTTTTGAACAAAATAGTGATATCATATAAATAAACCAATATATTTTAATTTATAAGGCCTTTAAATTCCATATTAATTTCCATTTGGATGTTTTTTCTAACATTGTTCTACCCAAAAGACATTTTCCTATAGGCATAACTACCTCATTTTGTAGTAAAAGTAATTTTGTATTGATCACATTCTTGCATAAGAACTTGGTTATACATTTAAGAATCATCAAGAAGTGATACTATCTGAGAACCTACTATAGTTTTTAGGATTTTTTTCACATAAGGAAGAAGGTTATGATTCTTAAGGGAAGCTCTATTCAAGTCCCTAAATTCAACACATAACCTAATTTCCCCATTCTTTTTCCTAATTAGGACTATATTACCTACTCATAATGAATGATTTTTAGGTATAATGATATTGGATTCAATTAACTTAATAATATCTTTTCTCATCACTGGCTTAAGTTTGGGGTTTATAGGCCTTTGTTTTTGTCTCACTAGTTTGGCATTGGGATAAATCTTTATGGTATGTTGGGAAAAATTTGGGTTAAATCCTCTTAAATGTTCATATCTCCAATAAAACATGTCATCATACCTCCTACAAAGGTTTAAAAAATAATTAATTTTAGGTTGATAACATATCTTACCATAATTTAAACATTTGTCATTAACTATAGCTACTAGTTTGTAGTTCTCCTCTTTGATCTTCAATTTCAACTTTTCTCTTTTGGTTCGGTCATCTGAGTTTAATATGATTTATAAGGTGACTAACCCCTTAGGAAAATTGTTGCTCTTCAAATAGATGATTTGATCCTCATACTACTCTTGGATTTTTCTCTAATTCTTAGCTAAGAACTCAGCTTTATCTTGTATAAAATTGATGATTTTTGTACCACTTTAGAATACTTTTCAACTAGCATGGTTTTGAGGAATTATAGGCCTAACAATAAGATTTACAAGTTTCTTTTAACCTCTCATAGAATCATTAATATGGTCATATTGTGATACTACCATGACAAGTCTATCTACATCAAAACCTTCAATGAGATCCCAAACATTGTGTTTATAGGCCTTAAATAGGGTATTTTTGGATGCACATTGGCATATAATCTTATTCACCTCCAATTCACCACCTCCAAACACTTGAATCAACTTTCTTTCTTTATTTTGAGCCACTTGGAGACCTTGAATAAGAGCCTCATAATCTGTCACATTGTTGGTGAAGCTAAATTGCATATTATATTAGAATAATTACTTATTACCTTGAGGAGACAATAGTAAAATACCTAATCCATCTCAATTTATACTCCTACAACCATCAAAAAATATCTACTACATGTCTTCAAGGTCTTCTTACCCCTTGACAAGATTTGGTAAAATAGAATTTTATTCTAAGATACAATAAAGACCCAATCTAGTCTCTTGAATGTGTTAATATGGATCAAATACATAATGACCATTTGCCCACTCATCTAGTAATAAATAATAAAATTCTTCAACATAAGTGGTGCCTTCATGACTAATAACTTCTTCACCTTGATCAAACATGGTACTATCATATTCATAGGGTTGGATAAAAAAGGTTCAATTTGGTCCTTAGAAATTGGCTCAGATTTGGTGGTGACTCTAGTACCATACCTTGTCCTAAATAACATATGGGACTAATCAAAAGATAAGTATCCACTTTTCTTAGTATTGAAATCATATGAAAGATGTATATCAAAGTATGGTGGTAATTAAATCACTATAATATCTTGGACAACCAATACATTTGGACAAACATATAGGGTAAGATTTAGGACTTTTATTATTCCAATACTCCTAATAGTTGAACCATCAAATTAGACTAATCCTTTTGAGATAGGAGAACATTATAAACCTAATGAATCCACTATATTTTTAGGAAAGACGAATATTCTTTCCCCTAAATCAATCATACTATTATGTACAAGATTGTTTCTAATGATAGGGGATATGTAAAATGAATGGGTTTTACCAATTTAACCACTAATTCACTTCTTAGGTTGGCATATAATAGTATGGGTAGTTGTTTTAATCACATTATTTACTTGACCAAGATGTTTTAAGGCTTATTTTAACAAGTTTGTTTGAGTTGGGATGGATACAAATTCCCACATGAATGCATTGATGTTGGTTTTATTCATCTACTCCATAGTTTTGAATGGAACTTAAACTCCTTTAACTAAAATTTAGGTAAAAGTGCATCCTCTTTATGATGTATGATGGTTTGGGACTACATTTCCTTAGGATTATCATGTTTTTCTTGTGCTTTTGGTGGCTCAACATTTTCATTTTTCTTGACTGCCTCTTGAGAAGCATGTGGAGATGCACCTTGATCAATTGAGGTAGAATAATCTCCCTCTATTTCCCTCTTATTTAACATTTTATTATATGCTATAGGTCTGTCAACTTTGTTTCAAGATTCAATATAATTTGCACCAATAAATTATCCTTCTTTCTAATTCACCAAAGTGGAGTCACCTTGTGTTTGAGTTGGTTCATGTCATCCTTCCATATATTGAGTTTATTTACTAACATACCCTTGGAAATATGCCACACTTTGGACCATTAGAGCCCAATTTATTACCCCATTAGGATATATAATCTAATTTTGGGGTTAACTACAAGGATATTACCATATTTATATACCAAGTTATTTTTTATAGGTACAATTACCATTGAGTTTCTAACAATGTTAGGATTATGACTGTTATATGGCCTAACATGGGTAAATCAACCTTAACCTTGAATATTTCCTTGGTATGGATGCCTAAGATTATAGTATAATTAGCTATAGTTTTAACAAGGCATATTATTCTACCTTAATTCCTCTTCAAAGTAACTAACTCATTACAAAAGATCTATAGTAGTGACTTAACTTCATGAAATTCATTAGGAGAGGTAGTAGGAGTAACTTGTGGACTGCTAACATCTAGGATAGCTTCTAAATTAGGATGTATAAGTTGTGTAGAGGGTGTAAATTCTGTAAATAGTGTTAAGTGTGGCCTTGGAGTAATTTTTCCAGTCTGCATGAAGCAATTCTCAACCCTATTAGCAATATTATAGGCATCAAGAAGGGTTGTACCACCCATAGACTGAATCATCACTTATATATCACTATTTAAGGACCTCAAATAATATAATAAATTAGTGTTAGGGGTAGATTACCATTTTTGGGAGTTTATCCCATGTTTTATGAAATCTAAAATTAAATTCCACATATACTCATGTGGAGCTCTTTTGATGGTGGATAGCTACTCCATGAGTGAAAGGTGATCACTCTTATCTTGAAATTGTTGGAATAAATTGTCTTTTAAATCATCCCAATAATGTATTATACCTATTTACCATTAGATAACTCCCCCATTCAAGGATAAAAGTAGAAGATTCATAACAATGTTATCCTAGGTTACATGGTGAACTGAACAAATATTTTCAACATCTTAAATGTGTTAAATGGGTGTTATGTATTTCTCACCATTGAAGTATAAGATGATATTAAAGGATATAATTGGTATGTCATCATATATATATAGATTTTATTGGTTTCCTCTATCAAATTCAATAAATATTTGATTCCTTTGGGGTGCCATGTGATGATATTGATTGAATCTCCCTCTTGGCCTTGAAGATATACCAGATAGAGGTGTTGATTACACTCTTAAAGAAGTTTTCCTAAAAACTCCATATCTTATTTCAAGATATGGTGATGTTTTATTTCTCCTTCTCTAGGAGTGCAAGATAATAAATTAGCAATTAATACCTCTAGTAGAAGACCTTATCCCCTTTGGCATGAAATTATGAAATTGAACTTAAACTATGAATGGTTGGAGTCACCAGGTTCCTTTAGAATGACTTAAATTTTTTCATGACTCACCAAGGATAACACAAAATCCTTAGATAAATTTTACTATTTCTATATAATTGGTCCCATCAGGCATGCCAAAAGCTTTTGTCATATTGAAGTGTGCCCTATTATGTCTTGAGACTTATTTCAAGTGACTCAATGTAAATACTAACAGGGGTAAATATCTATATATGGCCATATCCTTCTCAAACCATGATTTTCCTGATCTAATATCAAGTTAAAACCCTATAACCTATACTAATAAAGCTTAATCTAAGCTACAATTATGATTTTTTTCATGAAAAGGGAGAAGAGATTGAATTGATATTAAAAATGGGGTGATGAACTAAGATTTGAGGTCTCAACCACCTCCTCTAATATCCAAATAAAAACCTCTAAAGTAATGAACTTAGTTGTACACTCTAATAAACCTACTATATCAAATGTACATTGGAATACACAACTTACACAAGTGTTGTGTTGTCTAAAATTTTCTTACAAATGAGCCAAAGAGACTAATAAGCATCTACAATTGAATTTAGACTAATAAAAATAGAGTAAAGACCAAAATATACAATTGAATTTTTTCAATATGTCACTTTATTAATTTTTAAAGGCTCAAGCTAACATTACAACTCTTCAAATGAGTAGAGTCTTGTGATACCCAAAGGGAGGGATACAAAGTGACGCATTTGTAGCCCTATTTATAAGAAAATGACAAGATACAACACTAATAATTTTCATAAATGTATTTGTTACAATATGGTCTATCATATTCAAGAGAGAAGGCAAGTTGAAATTAAGGCCACTAAACCCTCCTTAACCACACTAGCCTGCCACATTGATTATCTACTTATTAAAATTGGCATAGGAATAGAGAATAAGGATTAACCATTTGATATTTTTATCTCTTTGAGTTATTGAGATGGTAGACATGATAATATATGGATACTCCTATTTGAAAATTTATTCATTGATTCTTCCAACTCACCTTTCTCTTCACACCTATATGTTAAAGTATTTTACATGGTTGAGTCAGAAATGGGTCTCCTATGCCACTTTTAGCCTTGAGAGTTGATATGACTATATGATAAATTCATAGAGGATTTAAATGTTTATATGATCAATTTTATAATGATAAATGTCTCTACCATATATTTAATAAGCCTCAAGCTCACCCATGGTTATGCTTGACAAAACCATGAACATGCTCAAACTAAAATCACCTTGTAACTCACATACTGATATTTAAGGGAGGTAAAAGAGTTTATGTGCATCCTAGTTATTCATGATACTTTGATATATTTTAAACCTACATGCTTAAAATATTTATAACTCCATTTTTACTTCTTGTCTTCCATGTAAACATTTATTACTAGATTTAATCATCATTTCAATAATAATTTGTAGCTCTTATAGCTTTCCTCCTAACTTGCTTTGTGATCTTTGCCATCATGAAGGTCTAGAGGAATATTGGGGACTTATAAGAGGTTTTTCAAGGTTATAAAGGGTCATGAAAGTCTGTCATGACTCCAAAAATATTCATATGCATATTCCCTCATGACTTCTCAAGTATATAATATTATAACTTCATTAGCCTTGCCTACAACTTACACCATTACCGTGCCTACAAAAGTCATGGAAATGTTGATTTATCTTTTATATCTCTAATATAATCTTTAGGAACTCTATTATGATCCCTTTAGGTCATGGAAACATGAGACCTTTCTTTTAAACCTTTAATTGCCATACTTGGGATGGAGTGACAATCCATTAACATTGAGAATTTAATTATCACTACAACTTGTAAGCTTATTAGCCATGTCTTTTATTATACTAGACTAAAATTAGAGTATCCTCCAATATATTAGAAACCATACTATCAATAAAAACACTTTTTATAATTATTTTTAAACCATTTATATTCTAATTATCTAAGGGATCCTTATTTAATTTTGTATCTTTGAATCTTTTTTAACCAACCCTATAATTTTGGTTATCATGAAGTCTATCAAGAAGATTGTAGGCCTATGACCATGGTGTTATAATATTAAACTTGATATAAAATTATATATGAGATACCCTTCATGTTTATGAATATGAACTTGATAAAATAATCTCATATCATAAGAAACTAATAATTCTACCTTGAACTCATAAACCTCTTGTGAACATGCTTAGCATTTCCATGATCTTGCTTTAGGGATTACAGGCTTATTTTTACTCTAATAAATCAAGATATTACATAGAACATGGAAATATTTATAATTAAATAATTTTTATCATTTAATCATCATGAAGAATCCTTTTCATAATCCTAGACTAAACTCTTGTATATTATATCAACATGTTTAAACATTCACTCTTCCTTGCATGTCTATACATGCATGTTCTCTTTGAGAACTTGAAACTAATAATTATAATTTCATGATTTTAACTATGGTGTGGTGATTTAAGGTAGAATATATACGCTCAATATTCACACTTCACACCTATTTTTCTATTTTAATGAAGCTATAGACACCTCAAAATTGGTCAAATCTTCATTCTTAAACTGTAGACTTGCATCTTCTTCACTTCCCTAAAACCATGCTTGAGGAACTTGATCATGGTATCAAAGGGAATATAACTCTATTTTTATGGTTATTTTAATTATTTTAAGAACCCTAAATAGGATATAATCATATTAAAACACATGGTAAATGTATTTCTCAACCTATAAAGTTGTTTAGGTCTCTCAAGATTGAAACCTATTCAAACCTTCAACTTGGATTGTTATGGACCTATACCTATTTTTAATAGTTTTAAACTAAAATAGTAAGCTTATTTGGATTTATAAATACCATTAATCCAGATAAATGTCCCAAAATCCATTAAAACCTCTCTCTTGTGAGTTTACAATATTGTAGAGGCCATTTCCAACTTGAGACCCTCTTGGAACCCTCTTGATCACTACACACAGATCTTATAATTTGATTTAGATATTATTTGATGTGGTATATGGTTATATGGTCTATTTTTGAACCTTAACTCAAGTAGAGAGTACCTAAAACATGTTAAGAAACCCTTTTTATTCTTATAGTATTACATAGGCCATATCACGATTAAATCCTTAATAAACTTTGAGAAGGGATTCCTTAATATCTTAACCTATTTATAAGGAAATAAGAGAAAAAAAGTGGTAAATATATTTATTTAGGAATTTATTTAGGTTTCATATTCAAGATAAACTCCTCAAAAATAAATGAAACTCCATTTATATCCTAAAGACCTATCTCTCTTTCAAGTTTAACACCTTTTCTTGAATCCATGAATATTGATTCAATAAGTTTGAAACTCTATCCAAATTTTATTAAATGTATATGGGATTTGTTTTGATTAATTTAAGTCCATTCAACAAGATTAAAACGTTCCAAAACACTTTTCAAGCCTTCACCCTTTTGTGAAAGCATGTATGGCCTTCTTTAAGCTCAATCCTATAGCCTCTATGAGATAGAATCCTAGTAAGATTTCAAATTTATTGGAGGGAATGAGAATTAGGATGATTTATAGGATTTTTAAACCCTTAAATAAAGTGATATACACCTAAAAACACATTGTACACACCATTTTTTAACCTAAAGACATATATGTCTCTCATGCTTGAAACACGATTAAATCCCTTAAAATTTGGGATCTTGAGGACCTAAATATATGTTTGAATGGAACTAGATGTAAATTTTTAAGGTTAATAATATTTATTGAGACTATTCATCAAGAAAGACAGACAAAAAGGAATTAAAACCACACATTTATGTTTGTACGTAGGCCTATGCATCTTTATTCAATTCAATCCTCTTCAAAACCCTATAACTTGAAATTTTATAGGTTTTTATCCATGTCTTGATGGCCTTAAATGTATGGATATATTTTTTAAAGTTATTTAATCCCATATTTAATATGGAAATCTAACTAATACATTAAAAACTTCACATTATTAGTATATAGGCCTATTTGTATTCGCCTAGGCTTGAAACAAAATTGAAGCCTAAGGATGTCCCATCAGACTAAACCGTTATTGGAAGGTAAGAGGATTAAGAGTATGATTTGTTAATGGTTCATCATTGAGAAATGAAAACCTTGAATACCCTTAATTGGGTGTAGAACTATAGGTTTTCCTTCAAGTTTGAAACACCCCTTGAAAACCTCATAATGTGGGCTCTTATGAACCTTCACCCATGTCAATATGTTGTTAAATGAAAGGCATTTATATTGGATTATATGATGTATTTTCACTCAAGATATAAACATTTAAAAACACATTACAACTTACTTTTGATGTGTAGGCATGTAGGTTGTTTCTGAGGTTTAAAACTTCCTAGGACCTTGAATTAGCTCTCATGGTCTTGATGTACCTAAAATTTGCTTGGATACCATGATAAATAAAAGGATGGATATATTAATTGTTTAACAATTAACTCAAGTGGGAGGCACCTCTAAACATGTTAAAAACCTTCCATCTTTCTATAGACCCACAACTTAAGGTCTCACGGTCTTGAAACTTGAATTAAAAACTTTAAAATGGTTTTATGGGCTTGCATTTATGTTATAATGGTATTAGGTTAAAGAGGGAACTTGTTTGGATTGCTTGATTCCCCCTTATCAAGAGAAACATCTCAAAAATGTATCGAGGCTCCATTTTTAGATTGTAGGCCTGTACAGATCTATCCAAGACTAAAACTCATTAAAACCTTGGAAATGATCTTCATGACCTACAATGTTCCTAGATAGATCAGAAGGGATATATAAATCACTCCTAAAAACTTTTCCCCCATATATTTCATTGAAAATAGCTCAAAAACACCTAAAATAAGTTCATAGGCTTTAGGGTTTTAATATGGTCTAAGAATACCTATGATTTTTTTGTTTATTTAATGTTAGTTAAAGTTCCTAAATTAGTTTTAATGGCTTGAGATTTTGTGTGTGTGTGTGTGTGTGTGTGTGTGTGTTTGTAACCTATCCTCTTCCAATATCCACTCTTCACCATGCATTAGTATAACTAAAATCAACCCCCAAATCGTACCTTTATCAAGCTCATCCATAGGCTATTTTGACATCTTAACAATGTTTCATAGCCTTGTTTGATTAATTTTCTATAAAAATACCTATAATGGGATATTTAAGACCTCATATTCCCTCTCTAATGGTCATACATTCCCATGGAACTCCTCAATGAACATGATACATTATGGAAAACAACCTATAGAGGTTTGTGTAAGAGATTTGGTTGGTTTTGACCCTATTTAGAAGTTTGGGAGCATGGATTTCATCTCTAAAGACATATGAGAGCTTGGAATAGTGTGAATTACCTGAAAAACCTTGTTATGTGCTTGAAAAATTCTTTCTGCATTAAATAATGTCTCATAAAAACTTTTAATCTCTTAATCATTTTACTATTTAAGGGATTTTATGCCTTATTTTGCATGTTGAGGCATCAAGGAAATCCTGAGATACATCTTAAATTACTAAGGGAGGACTATATACCTAGTTATATGCATGAAACCTCATAAACCTCTAAAATAATGTGCCCTTTTTTTTAAAATTAAAAACCTATAATCTCCTTGAAATGTAACCTCATGAAAGATTCTTCTTCTTTGATCCTTGCTTGAAATCAATGATTTTCATCCAAGAATGGAATTATTTTTCATTTAAGTATACTAAAAACCATCTTTGAATCCATGTAATCTCCACAACCATGATTTAATGAAATGATTTTCTCATAGTCAAGTGCACTCTTCTACATTGAGGGAGAAATGAAAACCACCAAAAAGAAAAATGGAGGGAAATGACTATCCTCAATGCCATTTTAACTTGTGTTTAGGGATTAGAGTGACTATGGAAGAATTATAAAATTTTACAATTATATATATGATTCATTTATAAGGTGTACTCTCTAAAAGTGAATTAAATGGGCTGAAATAAGATATTTTGGCCTTTTACACCCAAAAATGCACTTTTAAGGCCCTTTTGGTGTGTCCATGATCTTGTTATGCTTCATATGACTTATTATTATATTATTACCCATTTAAACTCACATTTTAGGACATTTTTGATTTGGTCATGAGATCACCCAATTAGACCTTTGACCACGTATCTCATTATCCTTAATTTAAATATTTATATTCATAGAATGAGACCTATCAAGATTAACCAAGACTTAAACAATACTTTAAGACACATTTTTCACATTGATGAGTCATATAATAGGTTTAACACAAGTAATGCCTATAAAAATTATTATGAGACTCCTTGAAATCATCAAAAGTGCAAAGGAGATTAATGAGTTATGCATACTTGTCTTAAACTCATATAATCATCGTGAGTTACCTATAAGAATAAGTAACCAACTAATATTTGCAAATAATACCCTTCTCAAAGTGTAAATGTGTCTTAGGAATGAAGAGTGACTAGGATAACTAATAATACCCAATATTTATGGTAAAATGATAACTTTTTAAGGTATCCTGAGGAGTGGGAAACATGTTATGGGAGGTAGGTCCATTATAATTTTCATGCAAATAGCCTTCATGGGATGATTTATGTACTTCACTTATTATCCCAAATTTTGTGTTCATTAGTCAAAGTTTCATAACTCATTGACGTATATATTTATTATCCTTGCTCGATTCTCTAGATTGTCTCATTCCTACTAAGGATGGTCACATCTCCCATGTGGCACATCACATTCCTTATTTACATCATATTATTCCTGGTATCCCCTTGGTAGATATCAAGTTTATCTAATCACATCCTTGATCACATCTACATAATTACACCTCTTATTTTACAGTTTATGAGTTTAATTATAATACCTCAGATGGGATAAGGTTTTCCTCACAAACATCCCTTCAATGTATAATTTCCACACCATCTCCTTATCGTACTACTTTTACATTATGTGGTTGTGATTTTTTACATGATATTTTATAAAAAGAATTTGATTTTTTTGTCCTTCACTCATCTTAAATAGGAAATTTGACATGCTTACATATGTTTCTTCATGATTTGTTTGACATGCTTAGCTTACATTTTGAATGACATTCTCCTTTTTAGTCATTTATGTTTTTCTGTGTCCTCATTTACCATGCTTATCTTATGTGAGGTTTCATTAATTTAATTACATGTACTAAGATATATTTATAACATTGCTATATAATTTTTTTCATTCATGTTTTGCATCTTTTATAACGTGATTTAGTGTGTTATACATTCATTTGTCATAATTTTATCATTTACAAGCTTGGTATTTTGGTTCTAACTTAGCCTTAATAATCCTAACTTACCAATTTCCCAAGTAATTTAATTAGTTTTGATAGTTATTATTAATTTACCCATTATATGTACACATTCATTGATATATTATTAATATTATATCCCTAGGTTTTCTCAAATACATGTATTGCATCCTCCATGATCATGACTAGGATATTTGTATGTAGTCAATCAATGAAAAGGGAAGTCAATATATGGATATCTTGTACTTTAATATTATTCCATTTTATTTTAGCATTAATTTTAGTATTTCATTTTTAGTTAGACCATTTTTTTTCCTTGCTATGTTTTTTTATTGAATCACCATTCCATGTTACACTATTATAACACAAGATGAGCTTTAAGAGGGGCATAAGTATAAACATAATATTTTTAAACTTTATCATTTACAGACACTTTATTTCTTATAGGAACCTATCAATTTTTAATCTCTTTGAGTGTACACCTTAAAGGGTACATTAGTAAAGAGATGGGGTAGACCATTATATATACATATGCATTGATTCTATTATTAATCTTATATCCCTAGGTTTTCTTAAATGCACATATTACATCTTCTATGATCATGAATAGGATATTTACATTTAGTAATTCAATGAAAAGGTAAGTTAATGTATGCACATCTACTACTTTAAGTTAATTTCATTTTATTTTACCATTAATTTTAGTATTTCATTTTTAGTTAGCCTAGTTTTATGCCTTGTTATGTTTTTATTTAAGCACCATGCCATGTTACACAATTATGACACATGATGAGATTCAAGTGGGACACAAGTATAAACATAATATTTTAAAACTTTATTATCTATTGATACTTTCTCTCTTGTATGAACATATCAATTTTTAATCTCTTTGAGTGCATGCCTTTAAAGATGTATTAGGAAAGGGATGGGGTAGACCATGGGGTAGTTCATTGCTTAGGGCCTTGCCTTGGATAAATAGAGCATTCATCTTATGGAAGTTTTGGATGCATAGGATAAGTATTGTAGCATAGATATAATTTATCTCTATGATCCTTAAAATTCACAACAACCTCTTGTAAATCATCATTAGCCAAGGGAGATATTAGGGCTCAATGAGTTTGCTTCGAAGGTAATAATATCTAACTTTATTATTTCATTTTATAAGTAGATATTGTTATGAATAATAGTTTTTATATGTCTCTCCTAGATTACAATACCTCTACATTGAATTGAGTAAATTTTTATTCTTTTTTTATATGTTGTTTGTGTAGACACCTAAAAGTGGCCATTAATGATGTATAACAAGGCTTTTGACCAATTTATATCAAAATGCACAATTTGGCCAAAAAACACTAAAAATGCATTAAATGGTTCAAATTTGTCATATAAAAGTGCCAATTTTGTCCAATGTATACATAGATGGGGTAATTCATTTTATTAGATAGCTAAATTTGATCAGATCATTTTGGTTCAAAATGATGATTTCACACTTGGGTGCTCTAGATTGCTCTTTTATACCAAATTTATTAAATGATACATGTACCTTTTCTATATTTCATTGTCAACATCATAAATGGGATAATGGATCCAACACATCTAACATTTCATTCTAATTCCAATCTAATCAAATTTTGAGCCAATAATATGACATTTTGACCAGTTCGATTAATTTGTGCACCAATTGCCAAGATTTACACCAAAATTGATAAATCATGTTTAAGGATAATAATAAGAATTCCATGGAATTTGTTGAATATTCATTAATAGAAATTAGTTTATAATGTCTGCATCATTAGGTGAGATCATTCTATGGGGTGCAATCCATAATCCTTAATTACAACAAATATCATATTATGCTCTCCCCTGCCTCTTTAGTGCCTCTCCATCCTAAATATTTATGAGGGAATTTATTGATTTGAGCATCTAAAACTGAATGGATTTTTATCCACACATCTTAATCTTGAAATGGATGGTTTAGGTTCATTCTGATCATTTTCAAAAATCTATAAATGCAAGTCCTCACACTCATAATTTCAAGATATCTTGGTGTAAAGTTATAATGCTTAAATGCTTTCAAAATCCATTTGATATAGTGTTATTTTGCCATATTATTGATCCAATCCATCACAAACCAAAGGTGCCAAGGAGAGAAGTATCCAAGCTACTCCATTGATGAAGATTCTTTGATGCACAAGCTAAGCAAGCCACTCTATGAACCATTTGGAAGATCCAATGAAGGTGAAGGAATGTTTATTTCATGTTTTGGTTGTTTTCATATGCATGTTTGCTACTAAGCTCCCCCTAGTGTCTAGGCCAAGAGATGTCATGTTTGTTAGTGTTTTATTTTCATTTTGATATCATTATAAACTAACACTTGATCTAACCCCCTCTCTTGAATCAAATTCTTAGTTCACATAATGGCATGGTCGATGGGACCTAGCCCCAAATATTTGATCAAATATCACCTATAAGTAACCCACTAACCATTTTAATGTAAAATATTGGTGTATGGGATATAAAAGAGTGAAAATTTTGAGTAGAAACATGTTTTCTAGAAGTCATGATTTTGTCACTATCTACTTATGATTTTGTCCTCTAGACTACAAACTCGCAATTGACATAGTCATGGTTTTGTCTTACAAGTAGTGATATTGCATTCAACTAGGTTTCTAGACTAACTAGTTCTCTATCTATAGGTCAATTTTTGATATTGTAATACCACATCTCGACAGCCATGATATTGCAATACCATAATTTTACAAGTTGTGATATCATTGTTTGCAGTCATGATACTACAATATCATAACTATGTAATCATTTTATTGTAATATCATGACTTTACAGTCATGATATTATAATTGATGACTCTACAATCATATTTTTACACTATGAGTTATGGTTTATCACTATGGAGTCATGATATTATAGTGTGTAGACCCAAGAGCTAGTAATCCATCTTCCAATGCTTGGTTTGGGGTCATTCAAACTACAATTTTTTGACTTATTTTTTAAAACCACTGTTTTTATCCTAAAGTTTTAGAATATGATATCATTTAGCCTTTAATTTACATAGTTTTTAATGAAATTTTGAAATAGGATTTTGAATCTTTTTAAAGTTTCTAATTGTTTTTTCTTGGTTTTTATTAAATTGTGTTTTCTTTCTCTAATCCTTACCTTGCATGTTTTATTGATATTTTTTTAACCATTATCTAACCTAATGGGTTTACTTTATTGATGTTTTACCCTTGGGTTGATAGGTCATCCAAACCTAAAATCATAATTATCAAAGTTACTTGTCTCATTCACTAAAGAGCTTCAAAGCTAAATAACATTATGACCATTTTATTATAGGACCTACTTTAAAAGTGTCAAATCATGCTTAATTAAGTATTTTTAAATCTCTTTTAGATGCTTAAAAAGAATTAAGAATCATTCATTTGGCGCTTAAATTTTTTTTAGGGTATTTATTTGAATAATTTTATTGTTATTCATTAAGAAAAATTCAACTTAAGGCCAAAGGATTAAATAACACAACCAAATATTTCATTTTAGTTCTCTAAAATTGAACTCACTTCTATGTTTTTATTTTGTGTAAGTTATTCATTGTTTAGTTAGATTTATTTGTTCAAAAAGGAATTTGTTTATATATGTTATCCCCGTATCCCATATAGGGAACTTGTGGGATTAAAAGTCCCATATTCATTGAAAATTGCCTTAATCCAAAGGTATAATAGAGATGTTGTGAATGCTCTCCCCAAGACCCCCATGGTTTGGGTGATCTAGAAATAACCTTAAATCTCTTTTAATTAGTTTTTATTTCATTGCATCTTGTCTTGTGAGGGGCACTTCATTACCTCCCATAATTTATATAGAGAAGCATTGACCAAAGAATCCATCTCCTAGGGGAATATATAAATTAGGATCCCCTCATTGGGATGATGGTTTGAGTATTTAAAGCATATCCATTAGTAGAGGCTAATCCTAAGATGTTTGAGCATGTTCAACATCACACTACATAGAGTGAGTGATAGAAGTAGTGGTTGTAAAAATGGAAAAACCTTGTTACAACAAACCATATGATGCTAACCTGAATGACATGTGTTTATTTTGTATGCTGACATGAAATTCATATGCATTTGATCCATCTAGATATTCAAAAACTTGTTAGTTTAGTTAACCCCACTTTGCCACACATTGTCAGTTTAGGGCCTAAGATGATTAATTATTTGATTTAACTTTGTCTTAGATTACTTGGTCTTGTTGGAGTCAAAACTATTTTTTAACATAAATCCATAACCAAACACATTGTCCACCATTTTCTTGAACAAGGAGACATTATATTACCCAAGTGAAAATTATCTTTTTCCTTGTTCAAAAATTTATCATAAAATTTATGCCATATCTTCCATTTTGGTGTATTTATGCTACCCATTTGAGTCTATACCATTTTTCCAATTTTATTAAGTCCTACATTGATAATTTAAATTCAAAATTAAACCTTTATAAGTTCATGAGGCTGATGTCTTTAGTGCATTCACCATTTACACTAAACTTGAGGGAACTTAGGTTCAATTTCTAATTTATATTTAGGATCATTTTTAGACTCATAATCACTATCATTATTTGGTATGACTCAAGTCATCTTACGTATCACTCACACTTTGAGTCTTAGGCTACATTTTGTACTACCCATCCTATTTTACCATTTTTCTTGATTCCATTTGGTGCAACTATTTTTCCTTAAAGATTTGTCAAAATTTTATGTGTGTGTGTGTCATTTGAGTTGAGGCAAGTAGTGTTACACTACCTAAATCATGTTAAACCATTTTTACTTAGATTATTAAAACAAACATCTATCATACCTTTTGAGAATTTTAGCATTGTTACACTACTCAAATTATTTTAAATCTTGTTTCATAGGCCTATTTGTATAGAGTCCAAGTTTTTTTCAAAATTACAACCATTTAAAATATAATTTATAAGTCTTTGTCTAGGGTAGTTACATTTCTTACTTTTATCTAGCTCATTAGTCAAAAGAATCTAGTTTGTGCCACTATTTGGGAGAAAATAAACTATCTCCAAGTGGCTTTTGTTTCATACCTCATACTTATTAATCAAAGTTATGTCCAAAAGTCAAATGAATAGTTTTTTTAAAAAAGTTTTTCATTTTTTTAGATTAAATATCTCATCTTTATTTCATGTCCAGATTTTGATGTTATTCAACCAAAATTCCAAGCAAGTACTTTTGTTTGATCCTAGATTTTGATGCCACATTTGGCCAAAAGACCTAGAAACTTTTGTTTTCCCTAGATTATACTCTTTTAAAACACTTTGATCCTATAATCTGGCATTTAATTTTTGGTCCATCTACTTCATATTTTCATGTGAGATGTGTAATGTTATACATTTGAATTTATCTTATTCTATCATAAATCATTGCATCAAACTTTTTGGATATACATATTCATTATTTTTACTAGGTTAGATTAAGTTTCAACCTCCTTTTAGACTTCACTTTTTCAAAGTTTTTATAAATCTATTCCTTTTGGTCTTGAAACATTTACTATGCATCCCAACATGTCTTTCTACACTCATAGTGACCTCATGTACAACATAGGATTTATTAATGTATTTATATAAGAATAAATGGTTCAAGACCCTTATGTAAACAATTTTGATGATGGGATGGATCCTTATCCATATTATAACACTCAAACAGGGTCACAAAACTAAGACCCATTTGGATCATTATTTAGTTAACATGCCTCCATACTCAAAAAAAGATCATGAGAAAATAGATCAATACCTAGTTGTGGTCCCTAAAATTGAATAATAATTTCTTCAACAACCATACTATGTTACTACCCCTTAAACATATGGTTTTTATTTATTTGAGCATCACTTATTGGAAAATAAAGATGAGATTTTGGTTAGAGCTATAGAAGTAGGGGATAAGTTTCCAACATACTATCCCCATATGAATTTATCAAGTCTAGTAAGAATGCATCACAACATACTGTATAGTCAATAATATTCTTATATCAATCCTTTACCTCTAGACCCAATGGTATATTAGGAACCTAGTATGTTTGTCAAAGGAAAAGGCCTCATAGAAGATTACTTTGTATAGATTCAAATAGTACACTAGACTTACTTAAACATATCATGTAATTTTAATCATATGACCATGTCAAATAAGTCTCTTATTGACTTGGTTCCTTCAACTAGAATGTTAATAAAATTGACTAATCAAGATAATCAAGGTGTTTACCCACTCAAGGAAAAAACTTAAAGTGACAACTTTTATCATATGCCAACCATTGAGGAAGTATTTTTAATTCTACATAGAGTACTGAGCCAAATGTAGTGGATGATGTGCAAGAAACATCCAATCCAAACCAAAGTGGTGTAAGTACATAAACAACTAGTCTACACACAAGTGTACATTTTGTTAACATCTAAATGGTTCTCCAAATTATTGAGTAGGAGTTTATACATCCTAAACTTAACCAAACACTACCACTAATCCTCATCCAAATGTTTCTTCAAGTGTTCAACCAATAATATTAGGTAGTTATCCACTGACCAATATCGTGCCTCAAAAATAGAATGTGATTAATCATACTCATACTCCTCTCCAATAGCTAATGAGTGGTATTTCATAATATTAGGTATAATAAAAACTACCAATGCAATTGAGGCAAAACATATTTCTACCTTAATTAGGGGAAACCAATGTTCCATCTCACCAATTAGTAGTGAACACACATCTTTCCTCGTAGACCAATATGCCAATTCAAAGCCAAATGATGTCCAATCAATAACATATGAGTATTGGTTAGAAACACATGTTGAATTTATAACATTCATCCACTTCCCAAATAGGATTCACATAAAAAAGAGGTTCAATGTTCCTCAAGTATCTATTAGGCAACCTTTTCCTTTTGTGTAGAATGAGTCACTAGTTCAAAGATAAAGTCCTGGTTCATAAGTACCCTCTCAAAAATAATGTTTGATTAGTTGGTAAAAGGTCCCTATTCAATCCTAATAGGCAAAATTCACTCATATCCCTCCATCCCAACCTCAAAATCAAGCCTATATACCCAATCCAAACCAAAATATAATACCCTAGTATGTGTAATTTCAATAATCAAACCCTAATCCATGCATGTGTATTCCTGGTCTATTCCCCAACCAAACCAAAATACCCCAATAAATACCTCCATCATACCTTAGTCAAATTAATCCACTTATGACTACTCAATCATCTACCTAGGCCAATATTTTACCTCAAACCAGTGTTCCCTCAAGTTTCCTAGCCAAGGAACTGCAGTAGATAAAGGATGCAATTGTTTCCATCCAAGCTAAGAAAGAAACCAAAAATTAAGTTAGATTATGTGTGTTCTTTTTCATTTGACATGGAGTAATTGTAGATACCATTTCCTCTAGGATAAAAAAACATTGAAATTTGATAAATACAAGGGGAAAAGTGACCCCAAGGCTCATTTAACCAAGTTCTATGATGCACTTTAACTACTGTAATATAAAAACATATACCTTTTTTAATTTTTCCGAAGGAGTCTAGAAAGACAAGCCATGGATTGGTTTGTAAAGTTACCCAAAAATTCAGTATCATATTTTAATGATCTTTCAGACAAGATTTTGTAACACTTTTCATATAATCTCAAGTATGAGATTTCATTGGTCAACTTGACACTCTCTAAGAAAAAGGACAGTGAAATTTTAAAAAGTTATCTATAATAATGGATATCCCTTGAAAATTTATTCACTCCTATTTTACCAAACAAAAAATTAGTAGCTATGTTTACCAAATAATTTCATGGTGAGATATCCTATCATCTAGAACTGTAGTGTGCACACACTTTTAGATAGATTATTGACAAAGGTTTATTGATAAATTGATCCCTTAACAACAAAGGTATCATTAATCTTAATTCATAAAATCATAATCAATGTAACCATAAAGGAAATGGCCAAAACCAACATCAATTCTAAGCACAAACATCTCAATTGGCACAAGATAGTAACATATGAAATCAATTCAACTGCAAAAAAAATGTTATTGGAAATGGATTAATATAATGATGACATGTCCAAATGGTGAAAATTATATGCTCACCCATACAACATATACAATTTACTCCTAACCCATAACATTTTGAACAAATGCAAAAAGCACAATACCTATGTTTACATAGAAAATGCAACATCCTCTACCATTACAAACCTCTCCTCAAAGGAGAATAGTGCCTACTCATCACGATTTTAGTGACCTTAGAGAAAATATTGAATATATGTTTTAAAAACTTTCCACCACTAATCTAATCAGTTGGACTATACCAAAACATTATCCTTATAGCATCCTTTATCCTGATTGGTACTACCAAAATGAATTATGTGAATATCATGAGGTTAAAAAACATAATTTAAGTTAGTGTGTTAAAATTAAACATTTTATTTAAAATATGTTGGATAATAGGGAGATAACAATGGATGGTGGTACTTCCACTTCCTATCAAACCCTTGGAATCTATTTAAACCCTTTTCCCCAACGTAACAACCAACTACAACAACAACAATAGCAATAAAAATAACATCGACCAATGAAACACCAAAAATAATAATTTCAAAAACCAAGGCCAAATAAATAGAATCACCAATAATAAATCCAAAAACATCTAAATAATGGATAGATCCAAGGTCAAAATAGAAACAACCAATAGACCTACCATGTAGTCACACCTAACTATAATAGGGTTATAGATCATATCATAGGAGGTCATATTAACACCATCTCCATCAATCTAAGACAAAATACCAACCAATTAATACCTTTTCTAAATAATGACCATCCACCAACTCATATTGATAATATTTCATTAACCTAGGATTGCATACATGAATAACGTTAAGTAAGGATTACTAATTTTGTACCCTATACCAATAACTCATCATTGCCTCATGACCATGCACGAGCTCACCAACAACCATGACTTATCCTATTTGGTTCCTCACCTCACCATCATTTATTACTAATCATGGTCCTATGTTTAATATAGATTATTAAATTGGTTGTCAAAGATTATCATACTAGGACCATAACCATCTGCCACTTCACCCATCACCCAACCAACCATTTTGTTTCAAAATAATCCATTTAACACTAACCAAGAAAAGAAGTTTGACATTGTGGAATAATTATAGAATATTCCAACATAGATATCTTTTATATATTTATTATGTACATCAAAAATCCACCAAAATATTTTGAATGAGTTCCTTAGCCATTCCACTATTTCAAGTGACATATCTCCTAAAAAAATTTGAGATTTGGTTAGACACCTAGCTCTATCCCAATAAATCACTTTCAACCAAAGTAATATGTCATCCCTTAGCCCATTTCATAATAATCCATTGCATATCAAAGTTTTTATAAAGTGACACAAAGTGAAATGTGTCTTAATAGACAATGGATCAGATCTAAACATAGTGTCTCTAAATCTCATCAATATTCTCAGGTAAATGATGGCATGTCTTCAAGTAGAAATTAGAACTATCAAATCCTATGACAATGAATAATGAGAATCACAAGGAACCATTTATTTTCTAGTTATCCTAGGTCCCTTAACCCATAATACACTTTTCCATGTGTAAGATCTCGATTTGTCATACAATACACTTTTGGGAAGACCTTGGTTACATAAAATTTGTGTAGTCCTATTGACATTGAACAAATGTATAAATCTCTCCCATTCAAGAATGGAATTTTTTATATCATGAGAATTTCATCCATGCAAGCACTGCAAATACCTATAGGCTAGTTAAAGAGATATAATGATCATTTTGGAATGAATTTAGTGGCCAAGTAGGATAAGGGAAAGGTAATAATCTTTTATTTTATAGAGGATAATTGTATTGATCCTAATACCCTTGATTACCTTTCTCACATGTTGCCTCTTGAGATATCCAATCATTACACCATCTCACCAAATGGCCTAAGAGATTATTTGACAAATGATACCTTCCACATTGAAAACCTTCCATAGAACCCAAATTCCTTTAGAAGAGCTAAAGCTAATCCACTTCATCTAGAATGGAAACCAAAGGGAAAAGGTAAAAATTATACTCCAAGACCCATCAGATTTATACCAACATCTGGCTTAGAACAGGGCCCTCTCAAAGGAGATGAATCATGGATATATAATGACAAGTAGGTTGATTGTTATGAGAATGCAAATTATCCTATTCTCAATAGGATCATGAAGAATTAAGACTATGAAGGAAGTGGCCTTGGACACAATCAACAAGGAACACTTGAGCCAATGTCCATGACTAGATACAAAGGGCCTTATGGATTTGTATTTAAACTACTTGGGGGTAACCCTAGTACCTTAGCCATGATTCATCCCCATCGACTAATGATGATGATGATAGTAGTGAAGCAAACTTTGATCATAGAATTTTTGACAACCTAGCCAAGACCTACCTATTTAACCCTCATTCTGTTTGTACCTTTAGATTATTCATTCATCACAACTCACTTCCATTGTATTATCCCCAACTAATAGACTAGGACCAACAAGAATACAATATGTTAATTTACGAGTTTCAAAATGATGAGGCTTTCTTTGATTTTTTGGGCCTTAGAGACAATATTCCATTATGGGACCATAATTCAAGACTCTCAATCAAGTTGGATCCTAAAGCCTATTGTGGAGAGTGGGTGAACACCCTTAGCCAAAGAAAATAGATAAAATATTGAGGTCCCAAAGTGAAAACCTATTTAAGGCACTTTTTACCCTAGGAAAAAGTAAATAAAAAGTCCAGTCTATTGGTGAAAACATGTTGTAGATGCCATTAGATGGGGGTGTTCAACCTTCCTCAATCATAGCTTAGGAGACCAGCAACAACAAGATGTCTTTGAGTCTGAGTTCAATTTTTAATAACAAGATTTTGATTGAATCATTCGAGAGTTTTCAATAGCTTTTATTACATGGCCAATCCTTCCATTGGGGGACTCTGATTCATCATACCTAAGGGAGCTCAAATATCTAGTCCTAATAAATGACTCCAACATTGACAATAATTTTAAATCATTGCCCACTGCTCTTGAATATTATTTAACCCTTCAAGTGGAGGACATAATACAGGTGAACACTACATCCTCAGATGACCTAAAGTGGATCAAACTAGGTGTGTCCCTTCCTAAAAATGATTTTGATGTCCTTATAACCCTTTTGATGTAATTTATTGACATATTTTCATTGGAATATTCTAACATGCTTGGTTTGGACCCTACCTTGGTTCTGTACCACCTTATGGTAAATACTAATGCCAAACTAGTGAAACAAAATTCTCATAAGATGCATCCTCACATTGTTATATTAGTGAAGAAAAGGTTGGAAAAACTCTTGGAAGTAAGATGTATTCGATCGATCGACTATTCAAAGTGGATATCTAATGTTATGCCAGTTAGCAAAAATCTAGAAGGAACAAAATCTATACTTATTTAAAAGATATAAACAAAGCTTTCCCTAAGGATAATTTTCCATTGCCAAACATTGACATGATCATTGACTCCACAACAAGTTATGAGATGATTTCATTAATGGATGAATTTTCAAGGTACAACTAGATTAGGAAAGCATTAGAAGACCAACACAAGACAACATTCACCACTCCATGGGGAAAATTCTATTATCATCTTATTTCATTTCATATTAAAAATGTAGGGGTCACCTATCAAAGAGCCATGACCATCATATTTGATGATATGATGCCTGACATTATTGAAGACTATATTGATGACATTTTTGAAAAATAAAAAACCAAGGTTGATCATCTAGTAGTGCTATGCACAATATTTGAAAAATTGCATGAGTATAAAGATAGATTTAGTCCTAATAAGTGTGTATTTGGAGTCACTTTGATAAAAAAAATTGTCTTCATTATGTCTTGTCAAGGTATTGAATACAATCTTTCCAAAATCTAAGCCATAATAGAGATGCCACCACCAACTAATTTTAAGTAGCTCCACCCTTTGTAGGGAATGATCTATTCTATCTAATTTTTCATGTCATAATTGGTGAAAAAATTCTATCCTTTTATGCATATTCTAAAGAAGGAAGTCACATTTCACTGGGATGATCATTTCTAGATGACTTTTTAGTAGCTAAAGGACTATCTAGTGAATCCACTTATTTTTTTACCTTATATTCTAGGAAAGTGATTCTTGTTGTATCTATCTACTGTATATAATGTCCTAGGAGAACTTTTATCTTAGCATGATGATAATATAAAATATCATGCCATGTATTAATTAGGTCATACACTAGTCACGTATGAACATAATTATACACCCATATAAAAATCCTATTTAGCCATGGTCTTCATAACTCAAAAACTATGCCATTACATGTTAAACAATAAGACCATGGTTATTTTAAGAGTATATCTACTCAAGTATATACTATTTAAAATAACTTTACAAGGCTATATGGATAAATGGATCATGCTTCTTAGTGATTTTAACATCAATTACATCAACCAAAAAGCCATTAAGGGGTAAGTTATTCTAGGTCAACTTGCTAAATCACCCCTTATCAATACAAAGCCACTCACATTCCAATTTCTTTATGAATCCATAATGAACACTATTGACACACCTCTCGAGGAGTAACACTAGAAGCTATATTTCAATGGATCATTCAAAACACATGGATCGAGGGTAGGCATTTAATTTATTATACCATAGGGGGATATAATCCCTAAATCATTTAGGATTAGCTTTCCTTATACCAAAAACATTACCAAATATGAAACACTTATTGTAAGACTTTGACAAGTGATATAAGGTAACCTATCTTATCTCAAGGTTTACAATGATTCTTAGTTAATCATCAATCAAGTTATAGACCACTTTCAAACCAAAAATGACAAGTTGGTGCCATATAAAGCCATGGCCAACACTCTCAAATGGAAAATTGTTGATGTCTAATTTGAACATATACCAAGATAAAGTAATACAATCGTAGATGCTATGGATGCTATTGGATCTATGATTCATGAAACAAACACGGCTAAAGAGTATCAATTCCTCATTAAAAAAATTCATTCACTAGCCATGAACCTTTAACCATCATGATGATTTTTGATATTGTTGGCCCTAACTCTATTTGGTACTTAGAACTTAAAAAACACCTCCATGACCAAATTGTACCACCTGATCTATCTTGAAAGTAATCCAAAGCATTCATCCACTGAACCACTCATTATACCTTAATTGGATCAACCCTTTACCACTATAGTTTTGATGAAAATTTGCTTTATTATTTAACTTTAGTATAATTTACACTAGTGTTATGAGAAGTTTACAAATGAGTATGTGGATCCCACACTAGTGGGGCAGTCTTATCCAAAAATTACTCGCCTATTAGTTATTATTGGACCATGATGAAATCAAATGTGGTTGCATATGTGAATAAGTATGATAAGTATCAATGTCATACTAATCTAATTCATGCCCTAACCAAGAATATAAAACGAATGTTGACCCCATGGTCATTGCTACATGGGGCCTTAACCTCATTGGAAAGATCAATCCCAACTCATTTAATGATTATAAACATATCCTTACCACCACTAAATATTTTACTAAGTGGGTCGAAGCTATACCCCTCAATTACATGACTAGAAAGTAAATATCCAAGTTCATTTTTAACCATCTCATTTGATGATATGATATCCCTAATGACATAATATTTAATGGAGGATAATTCAAAAATAAGGATGTCAAATATCTATGTGTCAAATACAACATCACATAACACTTTTCTACAGTATATTGCCCTCAAGGTATGGCTAGGCTGAAGCATCAAATAAAACTACTATCAACATTCTCAAAAAGACTATTAATGATGTTGGTCATGATTGGCACCTTCAAATATTTTGTGCCTTTTGGGAATACCATACCAATCATCATACACCCATAAGAACCACTACATATTCACTTGTTTATGGTACTGAGGCCATTCTTCCCATTGAGGTTAAGTTTCCTTCTCTATGCATCTCTTTCAAGCATGTCCTAGATGAAAACAACTATCAAGTAGCTCACCTACAAGAGCTAGAGTTACTTGATGAGAATTTCATGGATATGGTAAACAATCTCCAAGCCTATCACAATTGACTGTGAGGCCACTATAATTAGTATGTGAAACATAGATAATTTAAACTTGGTGATATTTTCCTTAAAGAGAACCAAAAGAATATCACAACCAAAAATAAACATAAAGGCAAGTTCAAAGCCAATTGGGGTTATCCTTTCATCATTATGCAAAACTATGGAATGAAATCATATAGGCTTGCCACACCAAATGGAAATGAACTTGATGAGCTACTAAAAATTATCCACCTCAAGTGGTATTATGACTGAGTGATTTGGTGTGTTGTTTATAAGGACAATTTCAAGTTGTACCATATTATCAATCTTCTTATTTTTACTATACCATTTTACCATCCTATCATCCTACCAACCTATCACTTTTTTATATTTCATATCTATTCTACCATAGCATTCTCATCAACTGAGTTGTTTTCTCCCTCCCTACCTAGCCTTATTACCATGGTTTCATCTCCATTTAAAATAAGATGATTTAGATTAGTTTCAGTAGTTGTTTCCAAAATTCTAGATAAAGGACATATTTTGAAGCAAAATATGATATAAGTTGTGGCAATTTTATCCTTCATTTCTTGTTTTATTTTATACCATACTTTGTTTATGTGGGCTTGATTATAACCACATATGGGTAAATCAGTGTCTCATCGATATTTCCACTAATTATAACCACTTATGGGAAAATTAGTATCATTGATCTATGCCATTATTTCCTAGTTATAACTACCTATGGAAAAACTAGGGACAACACTTGTTTATCATGTCTTAATATCCCTATTAGTCATTTTTTATGACATACTATTCCTTTATACCAATTGTGCCTATTTTATTTTAATTAGTTGCTACACTAGTTAGATTCCTCAACTATAAGGCAAAACTATAGTGACTTGAGGTCTCATCTTGGGACTATGTAGGTTGTACTCGATACTTGTTAAGGTCACATTAGTCACCCTAAGCCATGATCTTTACATTTTATATGAAACCAAAGCCATGATCTCAATATTTTATTAGTAACCTAATCCATGCTCTCACCATTTTGACAACAACCTAATCCATGCTCTTGCCATTTTGTGAGAAAACTAAGCCATGTTCTCACCATTTTACAAGTAACCTAAGCCATGTTCTTGCCATTTTATGATTAACCAAAGCCACACTCTATATATTTTATGAGTAACCAAAGCGATGATCTCATCATCTTTAAATCAACATAATCCACACTTTCACCATTTTGAGAGAAACCTAATCCATGCTCTCATTGTTTTGTGAGAAACCTAAGCAATGCTCTCTCCATTTTATGAGATTGAAACCTTTAATATCTCATCATTCTTGATTGAGTTGAGATATTAAAAAAATCCATAAACATGTGTTACATCATTTATAAAGACCAAAAACATTGACCACTTCTTTGCCTTAAGGATTATGAAAACCCTTACTAAGTCACAATCAAACATCTTGTAATTTAGTTTCCCTATCATTGTTGGCCTTTTATCCCACACACTTGCCATTTTTCAAGACTATTCCTATCCTTCTATCACATCCATTCTGTTTGTTTTTCATTAGTTACCATTTTATTCCTATTTCCTAGAAGAACTACATTCGAACTAGAGATTTTGTTGGATATTACATCTATGGAACTATGTAGACAACATCTACTTTCCTAGTCCATATAGAGACAACTTGACCACTCCCTTCCTTTTCTTCTATTTTCCCTTGTTATGTTCATTTTTTAAATTTTCATCTATTTTATAAGGGAAATATTTGTTACATTATTTACACTAACATTAGGACCAATTTTATCTATTTATCCATTTCTTTGCTTGTTTATTTATTTTTCATGTGCTTGTTTATTTTCTTTCATCATTTTTACCTTGATCTAGTCTATGTGTGTTCATTAGGTGATTCCTTATACATTTATACTTGAATCCATCCATATTCATATGTCTACATTGAAATCATGGTTTTTATCATTGATTTAATATTTTCCCTTAAATATTGGATTACAAGAGTCAGTCTATGCATATTTCAGCCCAATCCTCATGTTGTTATATCATGATTCCTACTATACACTGTTATAACAAAAATTAGCTTCAAGAAGTCTACTCAACAAAGGCAACATCAACATCTCCTTATCAATGACATTAGAAACATCCAAATAATATCCCAAATAGAGGAATTACCATGAAATAATTTCAACCTTTGTCAGTTTAGATGAGCATCTCCCTAATAGCACATTATTCCAATTCATCATTACCCTCTGAATTAAGTTATCATTATCATCAACCAATCAAGCATGTTTTTTTATAATCAAGGTCCAATGATTATAACCATATTTGGGAAAATAATTATACATTATCCCACCTATATTTCTCAATGATTCTAACCACCTTTGGGAAAATCATTGTTTTCTCACCAAATTTACATTTTTTTCCCAAACAAGGGCATGTTGTTATCTTGTTTGTCTGTCCTAACTGGTTCATCTCTATCTCCTCAATGATTATAATCACCTTTGGGTAAATCATTGTATTATCATACCATGTTACCACTATTGGGGTACAATTCTTAAAACCACCTTTGGGCAAACTATTTTACACTATCCCACTTTTATTTTTAGTGATTTTGACTACTTTTTCAAATCATTGTGTTCCCATCCTATCATCTTCCTTTCTTTGGTCCCCTTGTTTTTTTTCTTTCTTTTCAAGGGACCATTTCCAAACCTATTTGTTCCAACCATTCCCTCGAGGGGGCATCATACATTTCATCCATTTATTTTGAAGTTGTAGGCATGGAAGACATTTTCATTCTTTGAAAATATGTTACTATGCCTATATATTATAATTCCTTCCCAAATAGGGGCAAAATGTAGACACCTAAAAGTGCCTACTAATGACCTCCAACTAGGATTTTGACCAATTTCTATCAAAATTCACAATTTGGCCTAAAAATTTAATAAATGGTTTTAATTTGTCATATACAAGTGCCAATTTTGGCTAATGTATCCATAAATGGTGCAATGCATTTTATGAGATAACTAACTTTGATAAGATCATTTTTAGTCAAAATGATGATTTTTCACCTAAGTGCTCTAGATTTCTCTTTTCTACCAAATTTATTGCATGAGATACATGACTTCATTATTTTGTGTTGACAACATCCTAAATAGGATAATGGATCCAACACATCTAACATTTCCTTCCAATTCCAATCCAATCAAATTTTAATCCAATAATATGAAATTTTAACCAATTTTATTAATGTGTGCACCAAATACCAAGATTTTCACCAAAATTGATAAATCACATTTAAGGATATTTAATATGAATCAAGAGACTAATTAATATTTCATTAATGTAATTTATTTTTTAATATCTGCATCATCATGTAAGGTCATTCTATGGGGTGGCATCGATAAGCCTTAATTCCAACAAATATCTAATTAAGCCCTCCCATGCCTCTTTAATGAATCACTATCCCAAATATTTATGAGGGAATTTATTGATTTTAGCCTCTAAAATTGAATGTATTTTTATCCACACATCTTCATCTTGAGATGGATGGTTTAGGTTCATTTGATCATTTACAAAAAACTATAAATGAAAGGCCTCACACTCATAATTTCATGTTATCTTGGTGTAACTTTATAATGCTTAAATGCTTTCAAAATCCATTTGATATAGTGTTGTTATGCCAAATTGTTGATCTAAGCCATCATAAACCAAATGTGTCAAGGAGAGAAGGAGCCAAAATACTTTATTAATGGAGACTTTTTGATGAATAAGCCAAGCAAGACACTCTATGAACCATTTAAAAGCTCCAAGGCAGGTGAAGGAATGTTCTTTCATGTTTTAGTTATTTTCATATGCATGTTTGTTACTAAGTTCCCCCTAGTGTCTAGGCCTGAAGATGTCATGCTTGTTAGTGTTTTATTTTTGTTTTGATTTCATTTTGAGCTAAAACTTGATCTAACCCTCTCTCTTAAATCAAATTCCTAGTTCACAGTATCCCCCTTTCTTCCACAAGGTTTTTTTAGCATTAGATTATTTTCTTTTATTTCAAGTATTGTAATCCTATTTAGGATTTTTGTCTAGTGTTATTTGACTACAAGCTTTGGAACCCTCTCTTCTAGTATTGTGTGGTAAGATATCATTTAGGTAGGTTTAGTAGAACCATATTTTCCATGCCCCTAATATAAATAACTATGTAATGAGTTTTTAGTGAGATTACCCTCTTCGATCTTATTATTCACTAAGTAAGACACATCATAGATCTATCCTAATGTGTTGCATACACAAAACATAACTTGTTTTTGTGTGTTTTTTAAATTGCTTTTTAGTGTTTATTATGTGTTGTGTGTTTTATCTTGTTTTAGTACATATTCATATTAAAAATATGTCATCATGGTTTTCCATATCATGATGCATTCTATCATACACTATATCAAAATATGGATGATCAAAATATTTATAAATCTATTTAAGATTATAAATAATTAATTCATACACATATACATCATCACATTACCTACATCCTTACACATTCATTCCTAAACATACATCCATAAAAAAATCATTTATAACCATATAAAATTAAATATTCACAAATAACATTCACTTATAACTAAACATTTACCATAATAACTAAGTGTGCATCATACGTGAATAAAGAGTTAAAAAATAACTATTACATCATCCCATAAATATAAAACAACATATAAAATACATGATAAATAGAAACATGAGACTTAAACATCACTATCAGAGTTGTTGCCAAAATCTAGATAATGTGAATGCAATGGAGACGTGATCACACGAGATGAAGCAAGTGCACACCACATAGATGCTAAAGCAATTTGGAATTACATAAGAAGATAAAGTGCACCAGACAAAATGGAGAAAACCAAAATTTGATTAACATGAGATGGCCAAAGTGAAGAATACATATAGGAGAGCACGTAAGTAACTCCTCCACAAAAGGTGGCCAAGGCACCCCAAGAATAGACTATAACTCCTCCATGAAAGGTGGTGACAAGGTGCTAAGAATAGAGAAGTAACTGCCATCAAGGAAGTTACTTATGACATTCTTATGACACATATGACACATTTATGACACACATCTCAACATAAGCTAGCCTATCCCACAAATGTAGGAAAACTCCACGTATGCACAAAAATATAATTTCCCTAATTAATAAATAGGGAAAAATAAAAACCTACACTAATACCCCCCCATAAGCACAACTTAGGTGGGTGGTGTGGAAATATAAAATGGATCTTAGCAATTAGGCCTAATGAGGTACCCATGTACAAATGCAATCTCCCATTAGATAGAGAAAATGAGAAAACCCATAGGAAAAAAATCCCCCCCCCCCGCAAAGAGAGACATAAAAGAAATGAAAAGGATATAAGCCCCCTAAAGATGATGCTATTGAAGATGTAGACTGCACCCCAAGAAGAGCTCGTAGATGAATGAACTTGCTCTCGATGAAAGGTTTGGTGAAGATGTCTGCAACCTACTCTAAAGATTGGCAAAATATCAAGTTAATGACCTAAATATGAATAAGCTCTTGAATGAAATGCATGTGAATCTCTATGTGCTTGATCTACTGGTCCTAAACTAGATTCTTGTAAATCTGATTAGTACTCTGGTTATCACAATAAATGATGGTGGGCTACCTGATAGGAATGCCAAACTCAGAAAGATTCCCCTGAAGCAAAATAACCTTAGTAGCTACATTAATAGCTCCCCTATACTCTACCTCTATGGATGATATAGAAATATCATTTTGCTTCTTGCTAGACCAACTGATAAGACCAAAACTAAGAGAGAAACTGTAACCAAAAGTGGACTTGTGAGTCTGTGAATTGCCAGCACAGTCTGAATCTGTATATCTAACCAAGTCAACCTCTATATCAAATTTGTAATTAATACCATATCTCTATGAAACCTACATGTAATGCAAGATCCTCTTAGCTACTTTCCCATGTAGCTCATGAGGTTCTTGCATGAATCTGGAGACAAGTCTCACTATATATGATATGTTGGGCCTGGTGTGATTCAAGTAGATGAGACTATCAATAAGTTGTCAATATCGAGTGGCATCAACCAATGGTGAAGAATATTCAGCCTCAAGCTTGACTCCTGATAGAAAGGGAGTTGGATATGGCTTGTAATCAACCATGTGAAACTAAGCCAATAAATCAAGAGCATACTTAGGCTATGCAAGAGAAATCCATGAATCTGACTGTGAGATATCGATGCCAAGGAAGTAGTGCAACAAACCCAAGTATATCATGTCAAATCTATCTTGGAGAAATGCCTTCACCACTGCAATAGCCGATGAAGAACTCTCAGTGATTAAAAGGTCATCAACAAATAGAACCAAAATCAAGAGTGAATCATCTTGTCGTAAGAAGTAGACATTGGGATCAGAATGGCACCTAGTGAAACCTGCTATGAGAAGGAAGGAATCCATCTTGGCATACCAAGCCTGAGGGGCCTATTTGAGGCCATAGATATATTTCCTAAGTTTTCATACTAAGAAAGAATCCTAAACAAATCCTAGTGGCTGCTCCATGTAGATCTCCTCCTCTAGGTCTCCGTGAAGAAAGGCACTCTTCACATCCATTTGGTGCACATCCCAACCATGTGTTGTGGCAATAGCAAAGGTGAGTCAGATATAAGTCATCTTTGCAAAGGGTGCAAAGGTCTTTGAGTAGTCAATGCCTACCACCTGTGAGAAACCCTTGGTGACCAATCACACCTTGTACTTATCAACTGACCCATTTATTGCAAATTTGGTCTGATATATCCACCTACATCAAACCATCTTTCTTCCCTTAGGAAGTGAAGTCAAATTCCAGGTGTGATTTTTGATTAAGGAAGAATATTATTCCTCCATAGCCCTATCCCACTCAGGTACCCCCGATGCCTCTTGAAAAGTTTGTGGATCCAAAACTAAAGAAAAGAAGGCATGTGGATATCTCTAAAAATCCCCCTTAGTACATCTGTCATTTGCAGGATCTCCTACCTAAGTGCCAACACTCTCAAGTGTCTGTCTAGCCCAAAGTGGCCTAGAAGTGGGTGAGTTAGGTGCTATCTCCTCATCCTCTAACTTACTAGAGGTGGATGACTCTGTATCATTGTCCTCACTGTCTAAACTTGAAGAAGAAGAGGATGTCTCTAGCTCAAGAACCTACTATGGCTGATCTGAATCTGATGAGAAATCATCATGAAGAAGTAGATCCAGTGAGGGAGAAGAAGTGCCAAGTGTTGAGTCTCTAGGATTCTCCTAAAAGTGGACACTTCTCTTAATGAATAACTCATGAGTGACTAGATCTAAAATTTGATACCCCTTAATACTATCTAGATATCCTACCAAGATGTAAGGCTTGGACTGACATTCCATAGCTTTGTGTTTCTTCTTTAGAATGTGGGCCATGGTTGGGGATCTAAAAACCCTAAGGTGCTCAACATTAGGTTTCCTTTTATGCTAAGCTTTAAAGGGTGTTATCCCTTTTAAAGATTTGTGAGGAACCATATTTTGAATGTAGAAAGAATAATTGATGGCTTCAACCCAGTACTATGGTGTTAAGGATTTGGAGTGAATCATACAACTACCCATCTCTTTCAAGAGCTTATTTTTGCATTCTGCAACCCCATTATATAAAGGATTATAAGTGACTATGCACTATAAATCAATCCCCTTTATGGTGCAAAACTACTCAAACTTGTTGCTGACATACTCCCCTCCATTATGAGTTTGAAGAACCTTAATGGATTTATCACTCTATTTCTCAACAAGAGCCTTGAAGTCTAGAAAATTTTCAAACACTTTAGACTTTTGTTTGAGAAAATATATCCAAGTGTACCTAGAGAAATCATCAATGAAAGTGAGGATGTACTTAGCCCTTATGAAAGATGGTTTGGGAAAAGGTCCTGATACATCATTTTGGACTATCTCCAAAGGTTTTAAAGCCCTCCAAGCTCTGCCTTTGTCAAATTTTGCTCTGGGATGCTTCCAAAGGGAGCACCCCTCGCAAAGTCCTTTTGAGAATTAGACACAGGAAAGCCAATGAGCATGTCATGTTTGCAAAGTTGCTTAAGGTAGCGGCAGTTAAAGTGGCCAAACCGCTCATGCCACAATTTGCTAACTTCATCTGAATGAGTCAACAATGCTATTGGAGAAGAATCTAATGAAAAATATTAGGTGTATAACCTTGCTTGGTGATCTGCCCTACCCACTACCACTCTAGTATCACTATGCAACTCCCTATTAGCCACTAAATCTAGTGGAAACTCAACTCTCATTCCCCAACCAATGTGAGTGATTTGGTACACTGATAGGAGATTGGTTGAAAGATAAGGAACACTTAGAAAATTATTGAATGTTCCTCCTTCCATTTTAACTGACCCTCTCCCTACAACAAAAACTAATGTGTCATCACCCAAAGTAATTAAAGCTATGCTACAAGGCTCTAAAGATGAAAACTCAACTAGTGAAGAGTCCATGAGATGAGAAGCACTTCAATCAATGACCCATGATGATGTTGAAGATGTAGTAGCTAAAAGGGCCTTGCCCTTTTCTTTCTCCTTACCCTTGCCTTTTGCCTTGGTAGAATCTTCGGTAGGTTAATTTTTGCTTGATGGACTCAGGAACACCTATGTTGTTCTTGTCTAGAAGATGAGTTAGGTGATCTATTTGTTTCTTCATACATTTGTGTTCATCATTCCCTATCTTTTTAAAATAGGCACACTTAACCTTCTCCTTCTTAGGTTTAGCATTGGAGGATGAAGACTCAGTGTTGTTTTTTTGCAGGATTAGTGTTTTCTTTCTTCTTCTCCTGGTCCTTATTCTTATTCTTCTTCTCCTTTGTTGAAGTCTTATCCTTACCATCTCTAGCTATCAAAGCTTGGGGTTGATTAGACTTCATTATGCCCATTTGAATTATCTTATCTTTCTCCCTAGTCAAGTTAGCAATGAATGAATCCAAAGAAGGCATTTTTCATGTAGTGCCAAGAGCACTTTTTGTGGCATGGAAAGTGGAGACAAAAACTGAATAGCTTGGACCTAAATTTACGAGAATATAAAGGATGAGTTTTTCATCTTTATTCTCTATCCTACAATATTTCAATTGCAATCTAAGGGCCTTAAACTTAGTGAAAAGTCCTGTAGGGTGTCAAAGTTTCTAGGACTTAGACTTATGAATTCATTTTTGAGCTCATGACCTCTCATCTCATCAAGCTTCCCAAACAAGTTTTCTAGGGTGTCCCATATTTCTTTGGGAGTCTTAGAGTTTTCTAAATGGAAGAGAAGTTATAGAGACACAGACAAGCTTATTAATCCATAGGCTTTATCACTACAGTTGTACCACTTGACCTTTTCATCATTAATGTTGGGTTCTACTTCAGTACCCATGGTGATCCTATACAACCCTTTGATTCTAAGAATGATTAACATTTTAACCTTCCATTCATGATATTTGAAGGGTGTTAAGGGTTTAATTTTAAAATAATCCATTTTAAGCTAAATTTAGGTGAAGTTGTGTTAATTGCAAGTTGTGAAATTATGTAGAAAGGAGAATGAAAGCAAAGATTTGCAAGTTGTGAAAAGCAATCACACCCCTCCAAAATAAAAAGCCTACACTGTGGATAATTGAATTACAAACACTTTTTCAAAAAATGGCACCCAAATTTGAGCTACCATTTGCAAGATATTAAAGGTTCAATTTTCTCATAAACTAGTGTTTTTTGCAAAAAAAGCACTAAAACATTAAAAAAATTCCTATTTTGAAAGGGAAAGTGGCCTTCCAACCACTCATTGGATTTGACACAAAATGATAATTCCAAAGGAGGTTTTTGTGAGGGTGAATTGGCCTCCTGCCAACCTGGGCCTCACCCTTCGTCTTCGACAGGCGAAGATACAAGTTTTAAATGAAAACCCCCAGATTATTAAACTGTCTAAAAAACTAAATATTTAGTCAAATTAAATGATTTTTTTTTACAAGTCAATTTTTAACTAAAAAAAATAAATCAAAGATAGAATGAATGGATGCCAAGTGTCCAAGGGCCCACATGGGATGCCAAGCAAGGAAGGGGCGCCAAAAAAAAACACAGTCTAGATTTGCTTGCAAGAAAGACAAAAAAAATATGTAGACTTGCACGCTGGATGCCATACGACATATTTGGCACCTTTTAAATAAAGAAAGGTCAGCTAGAAGGACTTGGCATGGTATAAGGATAACAGCAGAAGGATCTGGCTGCACTTAGACTTATTACACCTAGACTGCTGCATGGACTACTACATGGAGTGTTGAAGGCATTGCTGACTAGAAGAGCTGACTATGTGGAGTGCTGACTACGTGGAGTTGCAAAAGCTTGGTGTAAACAAGGGCAGACAATAAGGAAACCAAAATGACTGAACTCAGTAAGGAAAAAATGCATAGTTCTGATGGCGTGGCTGATGCTGCTCCTCCCTCTGCTCCCTGCACACAACAATGGTTCTTGAGCTGAAGAAAAACCAGCACATGAAGTTGTTTTTGTTCTTGTAAAGACTAAAGAGAAGATAGCCAAGACCACCCAAGGCCAAGGATCCCAAGGAAAAGATACCAAAAATGATATTGAATTTTTTTATTTTAGATCAGATCTAGAAATAAAAAATAAAGAGAACTCCACTCCTCTTGATTTCAGAATAAACTAAAAGCATAACCAGACACACGATTACCAGGTTTGCTCTGATACCATATCAAAGTTGTTTCTAGAATCTGGATAATGCAAATTCAATGGAGATGTGATCACATGAGATGAAGCAAGTGCACACCACATAGATGCTAAAGCAATTTGAAATTACACAAGAAGATAAATTGCACAAGACAAAATGGAGAAAACCAAAATCTAATTAACATGAGATGGCCAAAGTGAAGAATACATATAGGAGAGCACGTAAGTAACTACTCCACAAAAGGTGGCCAAGGCATCCCAAGAATAGACTGTAACTCCTCGATAAAAGGTGGTGACAAGGTGCTAACAATAGAGAAGTAACTCCCATCAAGGGAGTTACTTATGACACCTATGACACATCTATGGCACACATCTCCACATAAGCTAGCCTATCCAACAAATGTAGGAAAACTCCATGTATGCTCAAAAATACAATTTACCTAATAAATAAATAGGGAAAAATAAAAACCTAGACTAATAATCACATCATTAATCCACATAATATATTAACTTCTTGATTTATGCTTTCACATCCAAACTATCAACCAAAACTAAGATCATAACTTTAAAATGATATATCATTCCCAATCAAATTCCCTCACATATATATTTGTGTGGGCACATCAATATTCTCAAATTTATTTGGATATATCATTCCTAATGCAATCCCTCATGCATATATTGTTGCTTAGGTATAATTAAAAATAAAACAAATCATGAAAGCCTTTGGTCAAGTGTGTTAATCTCATCTAGCCATAATATCCATAAATAAATCCATATCCATGATCATCATACTCAGTCATCAGGTGTAAACCCAACCCCTATTTCATTTGTAATTCATCTACACTAACCCTTATTCTTGTTTCAATATCCCCTCTATGTATTTCATCCCAACACACCCTCTTAAGGGTGCATCATCCCTAACCATCACCTCCATAACCAACACACCATTAGTGGAAACTTGGTATACACATCCTTATAAAATTTCTCTATTATTGGAAAATCCACTACTACTTCTAGTCACAACACCTTTTTAAATAGGTTAAAATCTACAAACCCTAATTTTGCCACCTTAATATTATCACTAATTTATGATCATCGACATTCATCATTTATCCTAGCTAATTTATTTATTATCAAAAATATGGATCAGTATCACCCTAATTAATATTTAACTCCCATATTATTATATATAGACCCACTAACATTACACATCAATTAAATAACTATTTAATCAATACTAGTTAGTTAATTAGTCACTAATTAATCCATGCACACATATTTCGTAATAAATAAATAAATGAAAGAATAAAAAAATCTAAATCATCAACCCAATTAATTTAACTTATTACATTCAATAAATTCATTTAACCACCTCATTTACCTATTCAACCCACTCATTTACTTATTCAAAACATTCATTAAACTCATCTAATTCATTCAACACAATCAACTAATTCATCAACAAACTCCCTTAACTTCCTCAACCAACTCCTAAATTCATAACTTATTCAATAAATTCATTTCACCCATAAATCAAATCATATGTGTCCAAAATAAATTATCCAAATAAATCTATATTTATCCCAACCCTCCATTCTCCACCAAGTAAACATATATCCTAATCCTTACTCTTAAATCTTAATGATCATATATCATCATCATAATATTAATCATCTTCTTAAATCATGAGATCATAAGAATATGTTACCAAAATTTGGATAAATCAAGTCATCAAGTAATCAAATAAGTGAAGCTATACATTTATTAAAGATACGACATAAAAGTATTTTGAGAAGCCATAATCCACAAATCACAAGAAAATATATGTCAATAAAGGAGAGCATTCATCCAATAAGTGAAGGTAAAATATTTTTTTCTATTTAATTTCTCAATCAAAGTTTTATTTGATATTTTAAGTAGGAACTCATATTTGTTCTCAGTTTCTAAATAACCTTCAAGTTTCAACATTTACACACATAATATTATAGAAATTTAAAATATCACACACACATCAATTATATCCTACTAAATAAAAATAATACATTAAAATTAATCTAAAATGGCCCTATATATGGGCATATAAATAAATTATTATGATTAATTCACCTTTTACCATGTCCTAGAGTCAAAATTTGTAGGCAGCTAGATGCATCCCCAAGGAAAATCTTCTCATTCTTAAGGGTAAAAATATAACAAAATTTTGGTAGGCATTGCAAGTGAATCATGAGAGCTAGAGACAAACAATCATATTTTACAATTCCAAATGTAAATACTATAAGGACCCCCTATATTATTATCTATCACTCATGATGAAGGATAAATAGTGGCATGTTTCTCTCATATCCAAATCTCACTTTAGGGACTAAAAATTGGTTAGTATAATGCATAGCTTTTAATTATCACCCATAATTAATGAACCATATTTGTGGACACATCAAGATGGGTATATAGATTTAATATTGTACTTAATTCACCCTTTTTTATTCCCATATGTAATAATTTACATGTGACCAAATGCATCCCCGAATAGAATCTTGTAATGTTTAAGGGAAAAATAAAACAAACTTTTTTTAGGCATTACAAGAAAATTTTCATGGGTAGAGATAAATTATCAGCTTATAAAGTTGCATGGGAGATTCATATTATGACACCTTATACTATTCTCTACCAATTGTAAAGAGGAATAAATGGTGTCATTTTTTATCTTGCAGCTAAACACCACTTTAGGTACCAAAAGTTATTGAGCGGAATGTATATTTTTTGACTCACATTCATAATTAACAAACCATTTTCATGAAAACATATAGATGAGTGTATTTATTAAATATTTTCCTTATTATACCCTCTATCAGGCCTTGTACTTGAAATTTATAAGCAACTAAATGCATCCTCGAATAAAATTTTAATGTTATTAAAGGAAAACATGAAACAAACTTTGGGCATGCATTGCAGGTGAACCATGATGGGTAGGGATTAAAAGTAAATTTATAAAAGAGAAAAAGAGAGTTATATGATTAATCCTTATATTATTATCATTCACTAATGATGACGGATAAATGGAATCATGTTTTCTCTCATACCTAAATATCACTTTAATGATCAAAATTTTGTCAGTGGGACACATATATTTAAAATCACATGATCAATTGATGAATTGTATTATTAGAGACACCAAATGGGATTAAAAACTAAATAATTTAATTTTTTAATTCTTTATTAATCCTAAAATTTCAAATTTTTAGGTTGCTAGACCCATCTCCAAATATAATCTCTTCGTTCTTAAGGGGAAAAATTGAATGAACTTTGTTCAACCATTTTAGGTGAACCATGACTAGTAAAATTGAACCATTAGCTCATAAAATTTCATGGATGATTATTATAAGGACCCATTATATTATTATAAACTAATCGTGATGATGGATAAATGGATACATGTTTTCTATCATAGAGAAATTTCATTTTAGGGACCAAATGTTTGTTATTAGAATTTTTATCTTTTCACTCACACACCTAATCAATGAAACATATTGAAATAAATTACAATATGGGAATGCAAATGTATTATTTTTATTATTATTCCCTCCATCATACCCTCAATTTTAATGTTTCAAGTTACTAAATTCATTCCTGGATAAAATATTATCATTTTCAAGGTAAAAATAGAATGAACTTTATGTAGGCATTGGAAGAAAATTATGATGGGTAAAGACAAACCATAAAATACAATATTTTCATGGGTAATTAATTTAATGAATCCATATAGTATTATTTACCACTTATGATGATGGATAAAGGGAAACATGTTTTTTTCCATAGCTAGATCTTACTTTAGGGACCAAAATTTGGTCAGGAGAACACATATATTTTGATTGGGTTGCACAATAGATCAACCATATTAATATTATTCCTATTATGCCCTAAATCAAGTCATGTAGACAAAAAATTCAGGTAGATGGATTTATTCCTTAAGAGAATCTTCTCATTCTTAAGGGTAAAAATTTAACTAACACTATGCAGGCACTGCAAATGAACCATAAGGGGTACATAAAAATCATAAGATCCTATATATTTATTGATTGTTACTAAAATAAACTCATATATAATTCTCTACCTCTTGTGATGATTTATAAATGGAATCACATTTTATCTTGCAACCAAATCTCACATTAAGGACATAAAGTTTATTATTAAAATGTGTATATTTTGACTCACACACCTAATCAAAGAAAATTATACGTGAAGACATCCATATGGGCATATAAACATAGTTATTTCCTTTAATATTATATTATTCAAGATATATAGTTTAAATTTTCAATCGATAGGATTCATCGTTGAAGATATAATTCTCATTATTAAGGGAAAACATTAAATGAATGTTGTGCATACATTGTAGGTAAACTATGATGGGTAGAAATTAACTATCAAATAGTAAATTTTAATGGATAATTACTATAAGGACCCAATAAATAATTATGAGGTATAAATGGTGGAAAATTTTATCATCCAAATTTCACTTTAGGGACTAAAAATTGGTTAGTATAATGTGCATATTTTGACTCACTCTCCCAACCGACCAACCATATTTGAAACACATTCATATGGGAATGCAAATGAAATATTTTAAATTTTACACCCTTCATGAGTACCCACAATAAAAAAAATTATGTTGTTTCATGCATTCCAAAAGATAATTTTATCCTTACTAAGTGAAAAAACTAAATAAATTGTGTGCATGCATTACATGAGAACTATGAGGGGTAAAGGTATATAATCAAATATTATAATTGAATTTTAAATTATTTTAAGATCTAGATATAATAATATTTTTAATTCATTATAAAATATAAATTAAAACATGTTTTCCATCACATCAAAATCTCATTTTAGGGACCAAAATTTTGTCAGTGTAATGTTTTTCTTTTGGCTCTCTCACCAAATTGATGAACCATTTTCATAGAAACATATAAATGGTAATATAAACATATAAATGGAATGATTAAAACCTAATTTTATATATAGATTCATAATTTATAGGCATTAAAACACATCCTCAGAGATAATCTTTTCATTGTTAGTAGAAAAAATGAAACAAACTTTGGGTAGGCATTACATGTGAATTGTGAGGGGTAGATTTGAAATGTCAAATCATAAAGTTGAATGATTGATTCATATTATCACATAATATATTATTATATATCAATCATAACTATGGATAAATTGTGGCATGTTTTATCTCATAGCCAAATCTCTCTTTACAGATTAAAATTTGGTAAATAGAATATGTAACTTTTGACTCACTCACTCAATCCATGAAAATTATTTGAGGACACATATAGATGGGAATATAAATTCATAAATTTAATTATCCCATGATTAATATACCAAAAAATTAAAAAAATAATTTGAGTGGATGCATCCCCAGAGATAATATTCTTGTTATTAAGGGTAAAACATGATGAACTTTGGTTTTGAGTGAAACATGAAGGGTAGAGATAAGCCTTAAACACCTAAAATTGAATGGATGTTTCCCATAATCACCTCCAAATTATTATATTACACTAATTATGATGAATAAATGGTGATAATTTTTTTCTTGTAGAGAATTATCTCTTTAGGGACTAAATATTGGTTAGTACAATGTGTAAATTTTTGAAATATGTGCTCAATCAATCAGTCATCTTTGCATACACATTTTTATGGGTGTATAAATATATAAATATCGTTATTACATGATCCAATATGACATGTATTGAAAAATTTAAATAATGGTTTAAATTGGGAAGTTGTCCTTAGAAAACTTGAATTGATTATCTAACCATTTTTCTTGGTGTGTGTGTATTGCATATTGGTAGATAATATCATTCTTGAATTCAAACATGAAATCAAATATTATTTATTGGGTGATATGTGACTCAAATCCTAATTAGTATTTTGAATATTTTAATGCCTAATTTAGATATTTTTACTTCCTAAAATCAACTAGTTAATTTATAAATTCATGTGAAATTTATTTATCTATAGAGATATTCAAATGTGACAAACCACCACATGCATTATATATTACATCTAAAATATTTAACATAAAAAAACATATCTCAAGTATTTAAAAAATAATTGGGATTAACTCTCTTGAAATTTTAGGTGGAAAAACCATCATACATTCATGCATTATCTCATCAGTATGTAAATTGCATTGTATAAGATGAAAAACATCAAAATGAAAAGAAAATTCAACATGGATCCCATAAAAACATGTGTTACATGTTTGGTTGATTTTAACATAGAAAGTATAAGACATCTAAAAATGAAAATTGGATAATTATAAATTTCCCATTAAAATTTTCAATAAATGTTTTATAAAATTATGTTTTGGTTATGTCCAAGAATTTTTTTTTGAATGTTGTATGGTTTTTTCAACATTTTCTTATTTTAATAACATATTTTACATTAGATGATAATAATGTTTTTATGCCAAAAAATTAAATCAAATTTATTTTTCATTCAACTAATACTTTGTATTTTCATGGAGTCTACCACTAAATTCTTAACAATTTGTGACAAAGGGTCATTGAGTCTTGTTCTTATTTTTATAGCTTTAATTAGTGTTTTCTTATCTATGTTATGGTTTGTACTTGTTTAACTAAGAGTTATGCCTCTATATGTTGAATTAATCACTATAGACTCTATTATCACTCCTCTTACCAAATTATTATCTTATTTTTTAGTTTTATTTCCTATTGCATTAAATGCAATAGTTAGATTCTTCACTATTACATTATTTCTTCTCTTTCAATTTGTTGTTATTAACCCAAAATTATGCATCATAGGGAGTACTTTTTGTATTTTCATCAATTAAATAAATATTTGACATCATTTTTTATGGATTTTATTCTCAAATGCATATTTCCATACTATTGAGCATGAAATTTAACTATTCTTGCTAACAATTTACCTTGCATACATTCTAATATATTTAAATCAAAGACCTTGGTTTTCATTAGATTATCCTTGGAGGTGTGGGTGCAGGAGCTACATTATTTCTTAAATATAATGGTTTTAACACTAAAACCATAGAAGGTATATTCATTTTTCTGTTAACATTATATTCTATAAAAGAAGCAAATTCCTTTTCATTAAGAGAGAATGAATTGGAATCATTAATTGATTTTCATTATAATCATGCTCAAAAACTTCATTATGCATGGATGTTTAATTATATTGTGTTTCTCCATGAGTTTCATCACATATAAATTCATTAGTTTAATGTTCTATATATTTAATTTCATCATTCAACAAAGATTTATTAACTCTTATCTCATTTGAATATGTATCTAAATTAAATTACATGGAACTGGGTAAGTTAATTTCAATTGAAATACTACTTGGTGTGGAAGAAGTAAATTCACCTTGTCCAAAAGCTCTTATCTATGATCTCCTATCTTCTTTTATTTTTATTTTTTTCTCTCTTGAATTAAATTTCCTCATTTCTTAGATCCTTAATCATATTTTTTGGTGAGTACCTACCCATGATCCATATTTACACTTTTAATTAAAATTAGAATAAAAAGTAAAGAATATATATTAATTAATAGATAATAAATGAAGAATTTGTAGATTACCAACATTATAACTAGTTAGAATTTTTTAAAATGAAAAATGAACTAGTACAATTCATGGAAAATGTATTTTATATTGAAATATTTAGGGATTATAAAGGGTGTGTGTCCTTTTAAGTATCATGCATACCATTTTTAGAGGTAGATTGTAATGAAATATTGTACTTGTTGAAGCTTATTTCCTATAAATATGGAAAAATCCCATTTTTAAAATGGATTTCACCCTTTCTAATTAACTTTTACATTTATAATAAGGGTGTACTCTATTTATAAAGGGCACACACACCTTATAGAAGGTTGTATGCCCTATTTGAGACTTTTTATTTGAAGTTTTCAAGATTCTTTTTCAAATTGGATTGGTTTAAGTTTTGTGGGTTCAAACCTACCCTAATTCCATGTCATATATCAACAAACATGAATTTTGGTACTTTTACTTGGTTTCTCCATCTTCATAGCCAAATATGAGTAGGGTGATTTACTTGGTTTCACTATGATCTAGAAAAAATCATTTTCATGAAGTTAAGGTAAAACAATTGTGTTCAAAAACTTGAATTTTACAAGTTTATTAAATTGTAAAATTATTGTATATATTTATGTATGTATGTATGTACGTACTATAAAATTCATAATGAGTTGGAACTTGTACTATAAAATTCTTGTATTTTTATACTACATTTAAAATGTTACATTTCATATAGATGTATTTTATGTTAGGAACCCGTGCTTAATTGCTATGGACACATATGCTTTGTAAGTCGTCCCTTAGAGCTTATTCGAATTATCCCACATACAAGGGGAAGTAGTAGTTGTTAGAATAGAGTTAGTATATAAGTAAGTGTTAAGGCCGAATAAAGGCATCCACGAATTCATTGTATTGAGCTTGCTCAAAGGAGGTTGCCCCCTCGAAGAGGCCTGCGATCAATATAAACTTTCTGTGTTTCTGTTATTGGTAAGAGTTATTTTATTTTGGCATATTTTGATTAAATCTATTGTAAGAGGTAAATTGCTGTAGGAGGTTCATCACATTTGGTATCAGAGTGCTTTCTTGGCTTTGTGGGTAGATTTGGCACAATTTTTTTCAAAGCAGGGCTTTCCAGGAGCTGCGCCATTTTTTGGAAATAAATTTTTCATTGCAGGTTCCATCATTTCAGATTGGGTAAATACCTATCCGCTTAACTATGGGAAGTGCTTGGGCATAAGCCCTAAAACTCATTGTGAGGAGTACCACAGGAACCTCGAAGTAGCTGGCCCATTGAGAGGACCTGCCAGCGAAAAGGGCAACGACCCCATCCTGATTGACTAGATCCCACCCGTGAGGTAAACCAAAAGCTGTCGTTAAGAGGTAAACCCGCGGCTAGAAATTTTTGGAGAGCGGTACTCGCTCAGACAGCTTTGGTGGCCAGAGAGAATTTTAAAATCCTTTAGGCAGCCAAACAAACCTGGGGTCCATATCCAACTTATCAGGTTCAGAGAGCAAACAACAGCATACCCACAATTATTTCAAACCACACAGTTGCAGACAATCCATTCCTGAAATAGCCGCTTATAAAAATTTAAAAAAAAAAAAAAAAAAAAAAAAAAAAAAAAACAGCAGCAAAAAAAAAAAAAAAAAGAAGTCCAATTTTTTTTTTCGGGGCTATTCACAACTGGTTATGGTCACCACTCATGCAGGCACAAAAATCATGGAGGAAGAAATTGCCACATTGAAATCTTAGGTTACAGAGTTAACCGATATGATGCGTGGCTTGAATCAACAGAATAGCATCTTGCTCAACCGAATGCAGAAGGAGGAGTCTTCTTCATACCGTCACTCCTTTACTTCCAACTCCTCCCGTGGACCTAAGCTAGACTTTACACAGTTCAATGGTACAGATCCTACATGATGGATATATCGAGCTGAACAATTCTTCAACCTCCACAATACTTATTCTGTAAACAAAGTCCCAATTGCTTCCTTTCATTTGGAACAAGAAGCACTTCAGTGGTATTGTTGGTATCTCAAGACCAATGATGAACCTGATTGGTCAACTTTTGCATCCTTAATTTTGGGTAGGTTTGGTCCCTCATCATTCAAGGATTTCACAGGCACCCTCACCAAACTCCATCAAATAGGAACTGTTCGGGAATATCAGCTTGAATTTGAAAAACTCGCTAATCACACTGAAGGGTTGTCAGATGACTTCTTCAAAAGTTACTTTGTTAGTGGCCTTAGAGAGCCGATCCGCTCAGAGGTAAAAATGTTTCGACCTGAAAATATGATGGATGCTTTGGGTCTGGCTAAGTTAGCAGAAGATAAACTCTCCACACTGCGTCGACCTCCCACCTTTTTACCAGCCAAGACCACAGTGAATCAGTGGACAACCATAACCACACCAATCAAGCACCTGACTGAAACAGAGATGTGGGCTCGTAAAGAAAAAGGATTACGTTACAACTGTGATGACAAATGGGTTAAGGGTCATAGGTGCATCCAACAAAAACTTTACTTGCTAGATGTGGAGTCACCACCAGAACAAGACAGCGAGATTGATATTCCAGAATTTCAAGATGCTCAAGATGAACCCGGCACTGAAGAGGACCCAATGGTTCAAGAGACTCAACCTGAGATCTCAGTACATGCACTAGCAGGTGTCACTACTCCCCAAACCATGAAGGTCAAAGGGTGCTTCAAAAAGCTCCCTCTCACAATCCTCATTGACTCGGGCAGTACTCACAATTTCATTGATCCTCGCATTGCTAAGGCAGCAGACTGCTTTATATACCCTTGTTCTAGCTTTGAAGTCATGATTGCTAATGGGGGCACATTGCCATGTAAAGGGAAGTGTTGAAATGTGCATCTTGCAATCGGCGATTATAATTGTCGCTCTGATATGTTTTCCCTACCCTTAGGTGGGTGTGATATGGTTTTAGGGGCACAATGGCTTCGCACATTAGGACCTATTTTATGGGACTTCTCTGAGCTTTGGATGCAGTTCACAGAGAATGGTCAGAAGCACACCTTAAAAGGGTTATTACTAGGTTTTGCTAGCATCATTAGTTCTCATCGCATGGAAAAACTCTTGAAAAAAGGCTCACATGGGGTCATTGCACAACTGCATTCCATTCAACTCCAGCCCTCTGCTGCTTCTAACCACCCTACAGACTTACAAGCCATACTCGACAAGCATGCAACCATTTTTTTAGAACCAGTAGGACTACCCCCTTCACGCCCTGAAGATCACCGCATTCCTCTCCTTCCAGAAAGCATTCCACCCAACATTCGGCCATATCGTTACCCCCATCTGCAAAAGACAGAAATTGAGAACTTAGTCTGGGAACTCCTCAAGTCTGGCATTATCCGCCCCAGCACCAGCCCATATTCCTCCCCAGTGCTTCTTGTCCACAAAAAAGATGGGTCATGGCGCCTTTGCATTGACTTTCAAGCCCTTAACCACCTCACTATCAAGGATAAATTCCCAATTCCTGTCATTGATGAGCTTCTTGATGAGCTCCATGGGGCCAAATTCTTCTCCAAGTTGGATCTGCGTTCTGGCTATCATCAAATTCGAGTGCACCCTGATGACATTCCCAAGACAGCCTTCTGTACACATGAGGGTCACTATGAGTTCCTTGTCATGCCATTTGGCCTTACAAATGCCCCTTCCACTTTTCAAGCACTCATGAATAAAATCTTTCAGCCTTTTCTCCGTCAATTTATTTTAGTTTTCTTTGATGACATTTTGGTTTACAGCCACACATGGGCCGAGCATCTCCAACATCTTGATAAGGCATTACAGTTGTTAGCCGACAATCAATTATGTGCCAAGCAATCCAAGTGTTCATTCGCTCAAGAGGAAATTGACTATTTGGGGCACATTGTTTCAGCCAATGGGGTTCGCATGGACCCAAAAAAAATTAGTGCTATGCAGAATTGGCCTCAACCAACCACCCTTAAGAGCCTTCATGGTTTCTTAGGCCTGACAAGATACTATCGCAAGTTCGTCAAAGATTATGGAAAGATCACGGCTCCTTTGACTTCCTTATTGAAGAAGGATGCTTTCACCTGGGGTGCAACAGCTGATCAGGCATTCATCCAACTCAAATAGGCTATGTGTAGTACACCAGTTTTGGCACTGCCAGACTTCAGCAAAAATTTCACCATCGAAAGTGATGCCAGTGGCATTGGCTTGGGTGCTGTTCTTCTCCAAGAAGGCCAACCAATTGCCTTCACCAGCAAAGCCCTTTTTGGTCGCAATTTAGCTTTGTCTACATATGAAAAGGAAATGATGGCAATTTTACATGCAGTATAAAAATGGAGACCCTACTTACTGGGAAACCATTTTTGCATCAAAACTGATCATCAGAGTTTGAAATATTTCTTGGAACAGCGGGTCTCATCCCCAGCTCAGCAGAAGTGGGTCAGCAAACTCATGGGCTATGACTATGAGATCACCTATAAGAAGGGAAAAGACAATGTTGTGGCTGATGCTCTCTCAAGAACCTTTGAGGACCACCCTTCCCTCTCTGCCATCTCCATGCCCATTCCTAAATGGTTGGAATTTGTCCAACAAGGGTATGTAAATGATCCATCCTTATGCCACATCATTCATCAAATGGCCACTGACCCCTCTGCCATACCACATTATTCATGGGATGGTGCTTCTCTACGATACAAGGGTCGTTTGGTGCTTCCCAAAATTTTAGACCTACATTAGGCTATCTTCTATGAAATTCATGCTTCCCCCTCAGCAGGGCACTCAGGGTTTCTCAAAACCTATGAGCGGGCACGTCGACACTTCTTTTGGAAAGGCATGAAAACCAAAATTAAACAGATGGTGGCTGAATGTGAAACCTGCCAACGACACAAAGGTGAAACCACATTGACTCCTGGTTTGCTCGCGCCCTTGCCCATTCCTACTAGGATCTGGACAGATATTTCCATGGATTTCATTGAGGGCCTCCCTAAATCTGGGGGAAAGATAGTGATCCTAGTTGTTGTCGATCACCTCTCCAAATATAGTCATTTTTGTGCACTCAGCCACCCATACACCGCATCCATAGTTGCACAGGTTTTCTTGGATCAGATCTTCTGTCTTCATGGCATTCCTTCTTCAATTGTCTCAGATCATGATGCCACTTTCACTAGCCATTTTTGGACGGAACTATTTCGTCGCACAGGCACATAGTTGAAAATGAGCTCTAGGTACCACCCACAAACAGATGGCCAGACAGAAATCATCAACAAATGCTTGGAGACCTTCCTTCATTATTTTGCTTTAGAACAACAACATCAATGGGCCAAGTGGCTTCCCCTAGATGAATGGTGGTACAATACCTCATACCACACTTCCACCAAAATGACTCCCTATGAGGCAGTTTATGGTCAAGCACCGCCACCACTTCTTCCATATCATCCTGGTAGCTCACCAGTTCAGGCAGTTGACACTACTCTCTGAAACTGGGATCACATTCTCTGCACCTTGCGAAACAATCTCCACATGGCCCAAAACCGAATGAAGCAGTAGGCTGATCAACACCGCTCTGAGTGTACCTTTCAACCTGGTGATATGGTCTTTCTTCGTCTACAGCCATACAAGCAATCATCACTAAAACAAAAAGGGCGCCAAAAGCTTGCTCCAAAGTTTTATGGGCCATATAAGGTTCTTCAAAAGATTGGGTCAGTTTCTTACAAGTTAGAGCTTCCACCTTCCTCCCAAGTTCATCCCGTCTTCCATGTCTCATGTTTGAAACAAGTTCTTTGATCCAACATCTGAGTGCAGATAGCTTTACCAGCACTTGATAACGAAGGCTCCATCCTTCTCGAGCCCAAAGCAATTTTGGACAGGCGCACCCGCCAACTTTGATCCCGCTCCATCACAGAGGTCTTAATCCAATGGCACGGCATGCAACCAGAAGATGCAACATGGGAACCACTCTTCCAGATTCAACAACAATTCCCACATTTGAAGCTTTGAGGGCAAAGCTTTTTTTTAAGAGGGAGGGGATGTTAGGAACCCGTGCTTAATTGATATGGACGCATATGCTTTGTAAGTCATCCCTTAGAGCTTATTCGAATTATCCCACATACAAGGGGAAGTAGTAGTTGTTAAAATAGAGTTAGTATATAAGTAAGTGTTAAGGCCGAATAAAGGCATCCACGAATTCATTGTATTGAGCTTGCTCAAAGGAGGTTGCCCCCTCGAAGAGGCCTGCGATCAATATAAACTTTCTGTGTTTCTGTTATTGGTAAGAGTTATTTTATTTTGGCATATTTTGATTAAATCTGTTGTAAGAGGTAAATTTCTGTAGGAGGTTCATCACATTTTAACACTACTAAATTACATATCAAAATATCAATATCAATAATTTTATTAAAATATAAATAATACACAATAAATATAATCTATTTATTCAATATAGTAACCAATATGTTATTATACTTTCATATTCAATTTTCCAACAATAGTTTTTATTGATGAAACTATATACAAATTCCAACTAGCTATTTTTGTTATTATCTTTGTTTAATAGGAAATTATCCATACCCATAAAAAAAATCATCTCTCCTCTACACTTATATACCAAATTTTCATTTTGAAAAAATGAATAATTGTGGGAAAGATATTACTATCGACGAATCGTCAGTATTGGTGTGTGAAGTAAAAAATACAATGTTAGAGCCACACATTGCAATTAAAAATTTACATCCTTACCAAAAAAACCATAGACTATAGGTGATAAATATCTTAACAAATGAATTTTACATAATTACTCAAATGTTAGTGGTTCAAAGTAGGTTTTCATCTTTAACATCAGTGACAATGGAAAAGATGACATCACTATGACCTATTTCAACTAGGTAAAAACTGTATTATTCTATGAAATATAAACTATGAAAATATACTCAATTTCAAATGAAACCTTAAAAATATGCAAAAAAAAATAGAGCCACTCAAAAATCTATGGGAGATCATCCTCAATATAACCTCCTCTATTAAACATTGTATTGAATAAGGTCACACTATACTATTATACCAATTCCACTTTAAGTTAATTAAAGTTATTAAATATGTAAATGACAACACAATGGTTGGCACTTTTGGAATTATTATATCAGTTACTATTGCCTCCACATTTGATAAATCCAATAAAACTTTCAACACCAAAATAATGTTGATGCTACAAGATAACTCTGGATATAATATCAAAGTATCCCTTTAGGGAATTTTATGTTATTAAGAAGGGAAACTTTTAGCTAACTTGTGTGAAATAAAGACACTTTCAATTCCAATTATTGGAATTATGAAAAGAAATATTCAAACATATAATGGAAAAATTATATCTATAAAATCAAATACACATTTCTTCATCAATCCAAATATACTTTAAGCCTATCAAATCAGGAGTTGGTATTGATAATATGGTGTCTATGTATTGATATCATCATTGAGTAAAAGCATTATTAAACAAAAACTAATTATAGACATCCATAGTTTAGGGTTCCTTAGGGAATCAATTTTAGCTAAAATATATCAAATGAGGAGATGGTATTAATAATATGGTGTGTATGTATTGATATCATCATCGAGTAAAAGTATTATTGAACAAAAACTAGTTACAAACATCCATATTTTAGGGGTCCTTAGGGAATCAATTTTAGTTAAATTATATTTAATATCCATCCACATTAAGATGACAATTTTTTGATATCCTACTTGTATTTCCTTAATTAAAAATAGTTTAAAAAATATTTAGAAGATTAACAAATCTTGGCATTTTGATAAATATAACATTAATGTAGAAGAATGTGAATACAAAAATGCATTAAATTTCATATTTGAAGACTCTAAAGGTACAATATGTAATAAAACATTTGAAAATGTTACTACTACAATTATGGGTATCTCAACACAAGATATATATTAAATATATCATAATTTATTAATGAGGTTTGGGAAATGGTCAAGAAAGTGCTCTTCTTCAAGTACTATTTCACACTAAAAAATGATTGGAGGTGGACAATGACAAATAAAAAAATATGATTTATTATATTGAATGCAATCAAATATGAATTTGTACCACATTATTCAAATTTTATTGATGCATTGAATAAAATTTAGTACATGTATGTACTTATAATTTTTTTTTCATATATTCATCTTATAAATAACACATTTATTTTTATATATTATATTTTATTAAAATTTACATATTATGCTCACTATAAAAATTCACTCTTTTTTAAATACCATTTCACATTATCAAATTAGTAAATAAATTACAATGACAAGTAACATGTCTAAATTTACTTGGTGTATTTTATGTGGATTAGTAGTTACATTTATTTATAAATAGAAACTATTTTCACTATGCATGTACTTGCATGCACACATTTTTTACATGTTATAATTGCACTCTCTAAATATATATAAATAACACATTTTATATTTTGTTGTTATATATAAAATTTATTTATACCTTTACACTACATATTACATTCATATACAAATTCTAAAACTTCTTATATCACTTCTTACAATCTAACATATAACTTTTAGTCCATGGTAATTATAAATAGTTATGGGCAATAAAGAAAAAATAAAAGAGCTCATTTATATTATAGTTTACACAAGGAAAATATCAATGAACATCTTTGACTATAATACCATTTAAAAAATAAAAATGTAAACCAACCATTCTGTTAATTTACTATTGAAGAAGCACACAGTATGTTTCTTAATAGGATAGATATTATTTACATGACACATACATGCTTGATTTGTAAGGAATTTTATCCATGTATTCAAACAAAGATTTTTCATAGTGAAAAAACATGTTTCAGGTGCATTTTCAAAATGAATTGTCATCAATTTTTGGAATCTAATAATATGGACTTAAGTATACAAATTAAGATACTATTCAATATCATTCAAGTTAAATAAATTATCATTGCATGATTAAATCCAATATTTAAAATGGCCCATGTAAATGGTGTAAACTAAAAATATAGTTTCCTGATTATAAACTTTACCCAATATATATTCTATATTTGTGTATTTATTATATCAAGCTAAGGACCTAGACATATTAGTATTTAGAATAATTGGTTATTATAATAAACCATATGAATGATTTGTAAGTAGATCCTATGTCATACAATTGTTGGCAATATTACTGTCATTGATGTCAAAGGATCAATCATAGGTAAGAGTGATGGAGAGAAGAAAATGGTTTAGAATTTCACAAGTTGTAATAGTATCTTATAAAGTTATCTTGCTTTTATAGAGACCATTTTTACATGTTTGCAGAGAATTTGATAGAAGATCCATTATGGGTTTTTCAAGTACATATCATATATATGGCCCACAAGTTTAGATGATAAGAAATGAGCTTATAAATGAATTATTTTATCGCTCAACTATAACTATGATTTCTCAGTAAAACCCTATGGGTTTTAGTCATGACATTCACAGCTATTTCTAAATTTATGTTGATTAGATATAGGTAGGAACCCATTACTTAAGTTATAACTTAAGCCTTCCTCATCATTGTGTAACTGGCCCTAATGACCTAGAAATTAATGACTTAAAGAAGTGATCATATAACTTAATATTTTCTAAGTTTTAGCTTGATCAATGGCTAACACTTAATTGCATGATGTAGATCCAATGATGTATAATGAATTCAATAATTCAAGAACTTGATAATGAAAGCCTTAATGACATGTATCATGATGAAAAAGCTTAAAAATTAAATCTACAATGCATTTTAAAGTTAAACAATTAATTATCAACATGAAGGAGTCATGTGTCACAAACATAGACATTGATAAAAATATGCAAAAGACACACAAGGGTGTCAAGTGTCATAAGCATGGACACTAATAGCAATGTGTATAAGGGACACAAGGTGGTAAGTGTCACAAGCATGGGGACTAAAAATGTGCTTAAGGCATGTGAGAGTGCCAAGTGTCCTAATATTGGGAGACTAAGACAAAGATAAGAGCACATGGATTCAAATACGCCAGAGTGTCTAGTGTTTAGGGAGTCAAAAATTGAGATACTCTGAGAAGATCGATATTATGTATGTGTTCCAAAGTATCAAGATCAGATTAAGTTCTCATTTTTTTACAACAAATAGAGGTAAAGTTCATGCTTATTTTAAAGATATAACGGCATGTAAGAGATCAAATCAAAATATCAATGGATTTATTTTAAAGTTAAAATGTTAATGTTCAGAAGCTCATAGAGATCTAACAGAGCATGTGAGCTTATCAGAGTTTGATCTAACGGTTGAATTTTAAATTTGAGTCATTTTAATGAGGATCATCAAATCATGGTGTGAAACTTAAGATCAATGGTCATTATTTAAATATATTTTCATATTAATAGTTAAATGATGGAACATATAATAAAAATGCATTATACGACAAAAAGAATGATATAGATTATTGTGATTGATATAAGTTGTCTAATATGGAATGTACACCAAATATAGAGCCTAATGTATGATAAATATAGTAAAAGATAGATAATTATGGTGGTGGTGAATGAATTTAAGAAGCTATAAACTTGTAGGAGCATGATGTATTAATGACCAAGTGTGAACATAGAGAGGATGTGAGACTGATATATATATATATATATATATATATATATATATATATATATATATATATCATCTTGGAAATACATGAAGTGTATAGGAGTGTGGATAGAGAGTGGATTTGAGAGGGAAAAATAAATAGAGAAAGATAGATGTAAAATAGAGCGTGAATAGTTATAAAATAGGTCTATAACATAGAACAAGATTCATTTATGAATCAATTTTGTAAATTGGAATCAGAGCTCCATAATAGATCTTATTGGTAGGTGCCATGAGAAGAGCTAAGTTGGTACTCTATTATGGAGTAGGTAATCTTAAATTAGGGGTTTGGTGTCTATTTAGGGTTGGTGCCCTTAAACATTGTAACTAGTGAGGTTTTTACTATGAGTGTAGATTAGAATAGTAGATTCTAGTAGCTATTCTCACCATGGTTATTTACATATTGGATTTTCCATGTACACTAAGTTTTGTGTCTATTTGTGTGTGTGTGTGATATCTATATATCATTATTAATTTTCATTAAAATTATTAAGGGACTAGTTCTAATCAATCTACTAATTCACCCCCCTCTCAGTAGATAGTTGTGTTCCAATAATTGATATTAGAGCTAGGTTTCTTAGGATAAGCTTAATCAACTTAGGTATATCTTGGATGGTGAACACAAATGGCTATTAAAGAAGGATTTTATTTAAACAAATCACCTCTCTTTGATGTATCAAACTATGGATTTTGGAGAATTAGAATGGAAACATATTTATCTTCATTAGGGTTTGATGTATGGATACTTGTTGTAAATGGATATATAATGCCTGATATAAATCCTATTGATTAGTATGAAAATAAAGCATATGAGATAAATGATAAGGTAAATAATTTTATCCTTTATTGATTGTTTAACTCAGAGTTTGTTAAAGTCATGCATTATCAAACTATACATGATGTATGAAACAAGTTAAAGAACACCTATGAAGGTGATGATAAATTAAATTAGGCTAGGCTATAAACATACAAAGGCAAGTTTGAAAGTCTTAAAATGAATTAATAAGATAAAATTATAGAGTAACTCCTCAAAGTAGATGAAATAGATAATAAAATTAGAGGCATTGGAAAAGAGATGAAAGATTTGGTCATTGTCAAAAAGGTCCTAAGATATTTTCCATCTAGGTATGAATCTAAAATATATACAATAGTGGAAGAAAGAGATATAGATAAGCTCAATATAGATGAATTGTATAGAACCTTCACAACCTATGAGATAAGATTAGAAAACTCAAATACTTTCCAGAGAGAAGATGCATTCAAAACATCGAAACAAGTAAAAGTAGAAGCACCTACATATGGATCTAAAGATATTGAGGAAAAATAAGCCATCTTTATCAGGAAACTAAGAATAGAATCTAGAAAATAAAAAGGTAAGTTACCCTTTAAATGATTTAACAGTGGTAAGGTAAGACATTTTTCTATTAAACTCCTTTATAATAAAAAAGAGAACATTGAGAAATAAAAGGATAGTGAAAGGATGAAACCTCACTAAACTAAGAAGATGAAATTATTTAAAAATAAGAAGGGATTATATGTAAAATAAGATAGTGATTCATTTGATGAGTGTGTTATCTCAGATGATTACCATGATTGTGCCTCTGTGGTTGAGGGGAATAAACTCCTATTCATGATATTAAAATCAACTTTTATGGATCAAAAAAGGGAAGAAACTGTAGACTTAGATGAAGAAGAGTAAGGATAAGTGGATATAGAAAATGAAATAATTTGTACTCTAGATAAAATTGAAAGTATGAGAAAAGAGAAATCAAAGCAAAAGAAGCAAGAATAAAAGGAGATTGAAAGATTGTCTAAAAGTCTTGAAAAATTTGATCAGTGGTAGTTATCCTAAAGACACAAGTTTAAGAGGTTAAAATAATAGATGTAGTCAAATTTAAACTACAATATAAATCTAATGAATACATGAAGTTAAAAGTATAAATAGAGTCTTTAATAAAAGAACTTGAAATTTTTAAAGAACAAATAGACAAAGATCTCAAGCTAAAAGTAGGATAAAAATTCTTGATGAATTTATCAACTCTCAAAATCCATCAAAAGGTAAATCTGGTCTTGGTTTTGAAAAAAGAAAAACTCCCATAACTAGTACATCTACAAATTTATTTAACTTCAAAGTAAAAGGAGATTCAAGAATAAAAATAAAAAAAACTTGCATGAATACAAAGACAAACATAATCACTACTAATATGAATAAATATGATGGCAAAAATAAGCCTAAATAAAAGAAGAATAACAATGAGTCAATCTCTACAAACTCAAAAAGGATGTAGAATATGAAGGTAGCTAATGCAGATGGTTACATAAGAGTGAAATACTTGAAGAAGATATATCTAAGAGCATGTCCTCATCCTACATAAAAAATTTCTATGACCAAGTATTCCTCATTTTTGTATGGTTATTTTTATACTTATAATTGTTTTGGTCATAGGGATAATTAATGTAAAATTATACCTAAAAGGAGAACAAACTTTTTAACTAGAAATTCATTTTCACCCTTGTTAAATATAAATGTAATATGTTATAACAGTAATAATTTTGGTCACATAGCTAAAATATGTAGAATAAATTTTTTAAGACCAAAAATACAAAGTGAAAATAAAATCATGCCTCCTAGTGTGAAAAAATGTTCACAACTCTCTAAAAAAAATAAAAAAATCTAAAAAAGAAACCTAAGGATGTGAAAAAGGTAAATGATCAAAAGGTTGCATAATCTATGATTGCTCAAACTGCACTCATGTCAAGGAACAAAATTTTTGGGTAGTAGATAGTGGTTTCTCAAAACACATGACTAGTGATAAGACCAAGTTCATAAAACTAAGTAAATGTAAGGAAGGATATGTTAACTTGGGAGATAATATTGTATTAAATATCTATGGTAAAGGAACCCTAAATATAAATGGAAAACTGCCTACACATGATGCCCCTTATGTTGAAGGATTGATACGCAATCTGCTATGTGTAACCAAATGTGTGACAATTGATATAAGGTCACATTTAGTTTAGAAGGATATAAGATAAGAAGATATAGAATATTACTTATATAAGGGAAAATAACTAAAATAAATATTTTTAATCTAAGTGAAGTGAATGGTAATAACTATATGATAAAAAAATATTGATGAGATTTTGTTATGGAATAGAATAATTGGTCATTTCAAATTTTATAACCTCATAAAAGTAAGCTCAAATAAGTGTGTTAGAAATATGCCTAAGATAACCAAACCTACAGACACTAATTTCAAGGAATGTCAGCAAGGGAAGAAAATAAGGGCCAAATTTCAAATAAAGAACTATGAAACCACAAAGCCTTTAGAGTTAGTTCATAATAATCTTTGTGGTCCTACTAAGACAAGAGGATCCAAAGGAGAAAGATACTTCATGCTTATAGTAGATTCTAACTCAATAATAAAATGGGTAACCTTTTTGAAGGACAAGTCTCAAGCATTTGAAAGATTCAATATCTTTAGTGTCATGGTAGAGAATAAGATTGGACAAAAAAATCAAATTCTTATGTTTTGAGAAAGGTGAATAATTCAAATAAAATGAGTACATATATTAATATGAGAAGCATGGAATCAAAATACATTACTCTATAGCAAATACTCCACAACAAAATGGAGTTGTTGAAATAAAGAACAAAATAGTCAAGGAGATGGCCAAAACAATGTTAAAATAGGCCAAGTTACTTGATGGATACTAGAGAGAAGTAGTAAAAATAGTAGTATATATATTGGATAGAGTTTAAATGAGGGTAAAAAGTGATAAAACCCCCTATGAACTATGGTATGGAAAACCTACCTCTATTTCAGAGTGTTTGGCAGCAAATGTTACATCGATAAAAAATAAGATAACTTGGGAAGCTTTGAATCAAGATGTAATGAAGGAATATTTATTGTTTATTCCTACCAAAGTAAATCCTACATATGTTCCAACAAAATGATACAAAATATTGTATAAATTATCAATTTCAAGGTTGATTATGGGTTGAAACATGTTAAACCTAACATATACATATGTGAATAATAATTAGAGTATAAAGAGGAAGTAGCTAATGAATATCCTTAGGAAGTAAATGAAAAGACACCTAAAATATTTATTAAAAAGTATCATCATCCTATAGAAAAAATCATTGTCAATAACAATGAAGGAGTTTATACAAGCACAAGAGTTTTAATAAAAGAGGAAAATTTATGTTTTTCTCTAGTATAAAAAATTGAGCCTAAGAACCTATGTTGAAACTAGCAAGGATGAGAATTGGCTAAAAGCCATGGAAGAAGAACCAAGCCAAATTAAAAATAATAGAACATCAAAATTAGTTCCAAGACCTTCAAATAAGAATATAATAGGTACAAAGTGTGTATTTAAAAACAAACTCAGTGAGGATGGAACTATTATAAGGAACAAGGCCAAATTAATGTGCAAAGGATATGTACAAGTTAAAGGCATACATTTTGAGGAAACATTTCCCTCAGTTCCTAGATTGGAAGCCATAAGAATATTTATATAATTATCTACTTATAATAAATTCAATGTATATCAAATAGATGTTAAGTTTTCTTTATTTAATGGGAACCTAGAAGAGGAAGACTACATAGGATAGCCTGAAGGTTTTCAACTGTGAGAAGAAGAAGATTATGTTTACAGACTGAAGAATGCTTTGTATGGTTTAAGAAAAGCACCTATAGCATGGTATTAAAGACTAGACCAGTAGCTAAAACATCAAGGATTCAATAAATTTTGTGTAGATAACAATCTATACTTCAAATCAAAAGGTGAGCATATGTTAATTATTGTTGTATATGTAGATGATATCATTTTTTGTGGTAAAAACAATAAAATGTGTAAAGAATTTTCTACTCAAATTTAAAATGAGTTTGAGATATTCTTGGAGAAATTTATTTATTCTTTGGTATCTAGATAGAACAAACTAATGAAGGGATATTTATATCTAAAACTAAGTATTCTAACAAAATGCTCAAGAAATTTGGAATGGAAGATAACAAACCATTAGTTACTCCCATGATAACTAGATGTAAGTTGAGCATAAAGAATGAGTCCCTTGATGCAAATCATATTTTATATAGATCAATTATAGGTATCTTATTATACCTAACTTCATCAAGATCTGATATCATGTAATTAGTGTGCATGGTTGTAAGATTTCAATCTACTCCTAAAGAATCACATGTTAATGCAGTGAAAAAATATTTATATATATCAAGAGTATAACTAACTATAGCCTATGGTATCCTAAAGGTGATTATTTCACTTTGACAACATATAAAAATGTTGATTGGGTAAGATATGTGAATGATAAAACAAGCACTAGTGGTGTTGCATTTTTTCTTGGAAACAAACTTTTTTCATGGTTGAGCAAAAATCGAGAATTAGTTACTCTTTCTATAGTAGAAGAAGAGTATGTTATAGTAGTGGCATGTTGCACTCAAATATTTTAGATGAATCAAACACCTAAATACATCAAGGTAAAATACAAATCACCTATGACTATTATTTTTGAATATCTAAGTTCTATTAATATATCAAAGAATTTACTGATGCATTCCAAAACTAAACACATATCAATAATCACTTATTAAGAGAAAAGGTTATAGATAAAGAGGTCACAATTGATTATATGCTAGCACAAGATGAAATTATAGAAATATTCACCAAACCTCTTCTCAAGCAATAATTTGAGTATCTACGATATAAATTTGGAATGGTGGCTCCTACATCACATCACTAAATCCTAGTAATAGAGCATGAGTTCAGGGAGAGGATCACAAAAACTTTGTTAATCTCTAGAATAAGAGAGCAAAGGAAACTTAGGTATGTATATTTTTATAAATTTATAATTATTTTATGGTTGCATATTCTTGGACAAACTCATTTATCTAATAAAGGGGGAGAAAAATTGGACAAACAATGATAAAATTGGAGTCCCTTTGCCATTGATGTCAAAAGGGGAGAAAAGTGTAAATGCTCTTTGTAAAAGCTGTATGTTTATAAAATAAGTAACCAAACATGTGTCCAGAGTGTGTTTATGAAAATGTTCCATTACTTAATGGGGATAAATTTTAGTATGAATAGATTCAAATCACATTCATTAGAATCCAATGCAAGTACAGTCAATGCTAGAGGAGTAGAGCATGTATTACAACATTAGAGCATTTATTTTATCATCAATGACAAAGGGGGATATTGTTGGTAATATGATTTTCATTGATGTTAAAAGAGATATATTTTTCACTATGGATGTCATTGATGTAAAAGGATCAATCAAGGTAAGATTAATGGAGAGAAGAACATGTTTTATAAATGCACAAGTTAAAATATTATCCTATAAAGTTGTCATGATTTTACAGAGACTATTTCTAGATGTTTGTAGATAATTTGATAGAAGATATGTTATGTTTTTTAAATTGAATATCATATATATGGTCCATAGGTTTATATGAAGATAAATTAGCCTGAAAATGATTTATTTATCTCTTAGCCATAACTAGGGTTTCTTATTAAAACCCTATGGAATTTAGTCATGACATTCATAGGCATTTATATTTCTATGTTAAATAGATATAGGTGGAAACCAGTCACTTAAGTTATAACTTAAACCTTACTCATCATTGTGTAACTATCTCATTCAACTTAGAAATTACCATATTGGAGTAGTGATCAAAGACCTTAATATTTCCTAAGTACTTGACCTAATATTTCCAAATTTTGAGCTTGATCAATGGTTAGCACTAAATCACATGATGTAGATATGATGATGTGAAATTAAGTTAATAAGTCAAATAACTTGAGAATGAATTTATTGATGACATGTGTCATGATCATGAAGCTTGAATAGTAAATTCACTATGCAGTTTAAATTGAAATAATCAATGATCAATGTGGTGTCATTTTTCATCAGCACAAACACTAAAATCAATGTGTATAAGGCACGTAATGGTGCTAGGTTTTATAATTTTAGGCATTGACAACATTGTGCATAAGACATGTGAGGATGCCAAGTGTCACAAGTATGGGGATTGAAAATGTTCATAAGGCATGCAAGAGTGCCAAGTTTCCTAATCTCAAGAGATTGAGAAAAATATCAATCAAGCATGTTGAGTCAAAGAGGTCAAAGTATTTGATGTTTAGAGAGTTAATAACCAAACTACTTTTAGAATATTGATAGTGTACATGTGTTCTAAAGTATTAAGAAGTAGTAATATCAGATGAAGTACTCGATGTTTAAATATAGATAGAGGTAAAGTCTATGCTTATTTTAAATATCTAACAACATATGGGAGCTCAGATCAAAATATCAACATATGCATTTTAAGCTTGAAACATTAAAGTTTAGAAGCTTGCTTAGATCTAATGGAGTGCTTGAGCCTATTAGAGTTTGATCTAACAGTTACATTTTAAAGTTGAGTAATTTGAATGAGGATAATTAGATCATGGTAAAAAACTTAATATCAATGGTAATTATTTAAATATATCTTCATATCAATGGTCAAGGAATGGAACATATAATAAAAATGCATTATATGACACAAAGAATGATATAGATCACTGTGATCGATTTAAATTATGTAATATGGCATATGTGTCGAAAATAGATCATGATCTATGCTAAATATAGTAAAATATAGATAATTATGGTGGTGGTCTATGAATTCAGTAAGTGGGAAACTTGTATGAGTGTGATGTGTTAGAAACCAAGTGTTGACATAAAGAAGATGTGAGACCTAGATATAAGCATGTGTGTGTGTGTGTGTGTGTGTGTGTGTGTGTGTGTGTGTGTGTGTGTGTGTGTGTGTGTGTGTGTGTGTGTGTGTGTGTGTGTGTGTGTGTGTGTGTGTGTGTGTGTGTGTGTGTGTGTGTGTGTGTGTGTGTGTGTGTGTGTGTGTGTGTGTGTGTGTGTGTGTGTGTGTGTGTGTGTGTGTGTATGTGTGTGTGTGTGTGTGATCTAGGAAATACATGAAGTGTAGAGGAGTGTGGATAGAGAATGGATTTGAGAGGGAAAGAAAAAGAGATAAAGAGTGATGTAGAGAGAGCATGAATAGTTATGTAACAAGTCTTCAACATAGAACAAGATTCATTTATGAATCAATTTTGTAAGTTGGAGTTGTAGTTCCATAATAGATCTAATTGGTAGGTGCCAACAGAAGAGCTGAGTTGGTGCTTAGTTAGGGAGTAGGTGATTCCTTAGAGTAGGTTCTCTTAAATGTCTCCTTAGGGTTGGTTCCCTTAAAAATTGTAACCAATGAGGTTTTGACAATGAGGATGGAATAGAATAGTAGATTTTAGTAGCTATTCTCACCATGGTTTTTCCCATATTGGGTTTTCCGTCTACACTAAGTGTTGTGTCTATGTGTGTGTGTGATCTCTACATATACTTATTAATTTGCATTAAATTTATTAAAGGAATAATTTTAATCAATCTATTGATTCATCCCCCCTCACAGTAGATAATTGTTTTCCAACAACAAGCCCATGATACAAATTGAAAAATCACTCATATTATGAAGATGCCTAGATTTCTCATTTTGTATTTGAATCATTGTCATCTAAGTATAATAATAGATCCACTAACCTTAATCATATTAGAATGTATAATTTATAATTTCATATTAGACATATGGACTTAGTTGAAGAAATAAATTCACTTAGAAATTTTAATGATCACTATACATCATCTTTTATTGCATCTCTTCTAAATGCATCATGATAAGTTGAATAATTAATAAATCATGTGGATAATTCCAATGGTGGGATATAATAAATAATTTATTTTAAAAATATAGGTATCTCATCCATTAATGAATAAAACACTAAGGCATTATTTTTGATCATATTCCTTTACTTTTTCCAATAGGATTTTCCATGCTCCAACAACAACACATTAATAAAGTATAAATGCACAAGTATAAAATTTATTTTAATGATATCAAGATAACTAGTTTGGTAGTTACCAATGCATCCTTTAATTATTTTTAAACATAATGATGTGCCATCAGATCAAATCAATAGTAACATTATTTACAAAATAAGAATTCAAGACAACTTACCAGTGACAATCATAGACTTACCTACTACTTGAAAAACGTTATGAGACAAGTATTAAAAATCAAATAATGAACTTTAAATTATGGATTCGAGGCACATTTTCATTTTGGTGAAAATTTAGGAATGAATTAATAGATATTGTCATGCAATTGGGATGGACAACAATATTTTTTACTTTAATTACAACTGACATTAAATGGAAATATTTACATAAAATCATGCTAGTGTCACCTCCATCACACTCTCTCAATAGTTTTAATATTTTAAATAAAACTTTTTTCATACCCACATATTGAATATTCATACATGTATAAAATAAATTCAATATTTAGTGAAAAAATTATGGAAAACATTTGAAAATTAAAGACTAGTAGTGTAAGTATTAATTTCTAAGGATTTTTGTAATAGTCTCAATACAAAAAAAATACATTAATAATTAAAAATGGACATACATAGGATATAAAAATATTCATGGGTTTATATGGTTACAAAATTCCCTTGACATGGACACATTGGATTCATAAAACACCATTCAAATACATTCTACTAAGGAATTATTTGATCACTATGTAAGAACATGGAACACGTGATAGTGATAATAGAAAAAACAACTTCACCATTATAATCTTGAAGATCAATGCTTTCTTACAAAAATTTAAATAATTACTGACAATGGACAAAATGATTATGAGTAATTTATAAATTAAGTTCAAATTCATACCAAATTCAATGAGTCTACATGTATAAGGAAAAGGGCCACAATTCTATAGTGCAAATATAAAACACCATGGACATTACAATCCACATCAATCATGTTCATAAATGTTGAGTGTCATAAAATTTGCATGCCATCCTATAATTATGATAGAGTAAACATCCATAATGCAAAAATGTTATTGTTATGGCATGGGAACATTTATTTACAACTAGTTATATCTCGATACATATTGCTCAAATATATTTCTAAGTGTGAATCTAAAAATGAAAAAAACCTAATCTATATCACCATATGTAATCTAGAATGTCATCTAAAATTGTAATTTATATCCTTTGATGGTTGAATATAATAATTTACTCACATAAAATATGTTTATTATGACACTGGTGCACATGAGACATGCCACATGTTGTATAAACTCCCCCTAATTATTAGGAGTCAGACCTCTTTACCTTGTCTATTATAAAATAAATCATTACATGTGTGTTTGAATTTTTGATAGCTACAAATCCAATACTATTTTTCATTGATCCATTTATAAATATCCCTTATTTCCTAGGCACATTTAAACTCATTGAGGTTACACAAAAATGGTATTTTAGAAATCATAGGATCAATAAACAATGGAAAGAGAGAAGAGTTTGAGCCATTGTTCACATATTTACCCTTTTTATTTTATCAATAATATTAATTCATTATCATATGGGGATGTTTTTTAGCTATATATTTTAATTTAAACCCCATTTCAAAACATTACAGAAGACATTATATTAACTAAAGAAGAAATTATTTCACATTAGACACAACTAATAACTTCTTACCTTACATTTGATATTGAGAAAACAACTATGTAATGAAAGTGATGTGTAAGAACATACATAAATTGATACAGAACTACATGAAAGGAAACTTTTTTATGAAATTCAAACATCAATAATAATTATAATAAATATAATTGAAATGTGTGTATTTTAAAATTATAAAAAACCCACAATTGTAAGGCCATTGAGGTGTTGTCTAACCTACATAAAATAATGTAATAATTTATAGAATCACAATGTAAATCCACCCAAATTATAGATAGTAAGTTCTGAACCCAATCATTTCCATGTGAGTTTTAAAATATATAACTAATTTGCTTCATCATTATTATTTGCATACCCAAAATAAATTGCATGTTCCACAACTGAATATGATTATTCATGGAATATTAGGTATATGTAAATCATACTTGATTGATGGTATAAAATACGGTCCAAAGTGAATTACATGCAAACAAAAATACCCTTGCTTATAATTAATTTAACTAGTGTTGAAAAATTAAACATAAATACATTCATGTCTTCCAATTCCTATCCAAGAAATGATGACAATTGAGGTTTAGGCATTGGTAGGTTTCTTAGAACAAATGAGACAAATTTAATATGTAATCATCGATTAAATGAGCTTCATAGGATAAATTTTTTTTACAAAAATTAATGACCATTTATGAAAGGCATTCCATCACAAAAACAACAAATATTTTTGTGGTTACTTGATTATTATTTTTGGAGAAGTGGTTTATCTTCCACTTGTGAATGGCATGCTAATGTATGTAGGCAAATCATTTGTTTACACATTATGGAAAAAAATTACACATTTTAATATTGAATGCAAACTTTGGTTACCAAGGATATATAAGACAAAGAATATAATTCAAATTTCTTTTCATGAACTTTACTAATATATGACTAAAAAAGAGGAATAAAATATTTTCATGTTAAGAAAATAATTATTAATTCTTCCATAAAAATAATAAAAAGTTAAAATATCAACATTTTTATGAAACTAACAACTTTGTTATGTTACATAATGATGAAATTCTAAAGTCATTAAAAATTCCAATAGTAATATGTCAGTTAGAAAAAGGTAAACATAAAGATACACCAAACCATAAAGACAATAAACTAGAATAATTCGCACTACTATTCACTAAAAAAAAAACATTATATTGACATCTATTTTATCAAATTTAGGATTTATGTGAAACCATAGATAACAACACTATTCTAAAACATTAGTAGAATAATATAAAAAATATAACATTCACTAATTTTGAACTAATGTATTCCAAAAAAATTACTAAAAATAGTAAAATGTATGGAGAAAATAAAGACTTATCTGAAAACTATGCCTCTTGGAGGAGTTCAGATTTGATACTTGTTGTTTAGAGAGGTATAAAGGATGGAATCAGGTTTCTAGAGTTGGATCTAGGACTAAACAATATTGATGGGAAGATGACACTATAGGGTTAGTTCTCCTATCTAACCTAGGACACTCATGTCCACTTAAATTGAGAAAATTAAGGTTTTTAGGTTCTCTATGCCTTCATCTCTAGAGCCTATATCTAGTGTGAGAGATTTTGATCACTTATGAAAACAACTATATGACTAATTTTTATTCAAAAACACTAGTTCTTTGATATGTTAATATAAATTAAAATCAATGAGAAAATGGTTTAGTGGATAAATTTGGGTGAGACCTCAAAACCCCATGCATTGAGCACTACCTATATAAAAATACGTTGAAGAGGGATCAAACTTCATGTAGTTCTCCCATGTTAAGGTGGTGTGTGGATGACTGGTACAATATGCTTGACGTTGGTGAAATATTTATATGATTATATTATTTACCCATTAATTTTGACCTATGTGATGTACTCAAAATTGAGTTCTAGACTAATGGGGTTGTATGCCATCATAATTGAGGAAAATAGATATTATACTCTCAATGTGCATGTGTAATTGTAGTGATTTTTGGTGTAGAAACCTCCTATATGCCAAATGTTTTTAGAAGTGCTTATATATTCATATCATTAAGAGTCCTTCAAATGGGTATTCTTAAGTACATAGGTTAACCTTCCTATGAATTTGAATTTGGTAAATTAGCCATCATTTATTGGGAAGATAGGAGAGGGAGGAAGGACACTAGAGTGGTATGTTCCTTTCCCCTAGGGTTATCTTTTACAATGGGTGATTTTATCATTTTATTTATTATTTAGTGACTGAAATATGTATAAATTTGACCTAGATAGGGATAAGTTCATTCAAGTGTTATAAATTACCTTATAATAGTCTGTGAGATGGTTGAAAGTGATCAAAAGGGGCCCTAAGATAGGTCTAGAGATAAGTTTATAAAATAATGGTCACAAGTCCATGGATTTGGTACAATATGCTTTATGTTAGTGCAATATTGATGTGATTATATTCTTTACCCATTAATTTTGACCCATGTGATGTACTCAAAATTGAGTTCTAGACTAATGGGGTTGTATGCCATCATAATTGAGAAAAATAGATATTATACTCTCAATGTGCAAGTGTAATTGTAGTGATTTTTGGTGTAGAGGCCTCTTATATGCCAAATGTTTTTAGAAGTGCTTATATATTCATATCATTAAGTGTACTTAAAATAGGTATTCTTAAGTACATAGGTTAACCTTCTTATGAATTTGAATTTGGTAAATTAGCCATCATTTATTGGGAAGATAAGAGAGGGAGGAAGGACACTTGAGTCGTATGTTCCTTTCCCCTAGGGTTCTCTTTTACAATGGGTGATTTTATCATTTTATTTATTATTTAATGACTAAAATATGTATAAATTTGACCTAGATAGGGATAAGTTCATTCAGGTGTTATATATTACCTTATAAAAGTGTGTGAGATGGTTGAAAGTTCTCAAAAGGGGCCCTAAGATAGGTCTAGAGATAAGTTTATAAAATAATGGTGACAAGTCCATGGATTTATCTTAAATTATAATTTTATGTATCTACATTGGCTCTCCTTTTATTCTAGTGATGAAAAAGAGTTAAATTACTAGAATAAAAGGAAAATGAGTGCCTACCTAAACTTACCTATGGGAAGAAGTCTTGGATGAATGCTGTAAAACTGAATTGTACTCCAAACAAAATCATGAATTAAAATATATGTAATATCAATATTCATTTAATATGAATATCAATAATTAAAAGATAAAAATATAGATTGACAAGGAAAAAATACACCTAGTTGAGTATGCAAACCATTATCTCTTTCCTAGTGTAAAAATGGGTAGTTGTGGCATGTTGTGTGTTTTTATTAACACTAAATATATTGGATTGGATTGTGCACGCCCAAATCCTCATTCATAAGTTGTTGTTATAAATAAATCAAGTGTGATTGAATCCATCATCATTGTCTCAGATTAGTAGATTAACTTGGAATCCTTGTATGAATCTTGATACATATCAAGTACAAAAAGTGGTGTAGATATTGTCAAAAATAACAAACCATGCACTATATATGGAATGAGGTTTAATTATGGTGTAAAAATATAACAAAATTGGTTGAAAAATCATGTAAAATATAAATTATCTAGGTCTAGTGTATAGATCATGGAGAATGACATTAATTATCATTCCATTTGTGAAACTAGTGCAAAAATTGGTATAATGATGAAGTAATGTGATATGCACATGCCCCCAACTTATATCTAGTGTATATATATTTTTAGACTAAGTAGAAAAACTATGATTCTAAGTAGACCCTGATTTGCACCATGGAACAACATATTGTGTTCAATTTCCCCAAAAATGAGAAAATCTAGGACAAAATTATAACTCTAAGTAATTCTAAAAATTGAAACTATGAAACTGATAACTACTATTCTAAGGTTTTCATAAATTCTAGAAATTCCTTTTTTGGCATTTAGACTATAGCATTAGGAAGGGTACTAGAATAGTGATTTCTTATCCAATGTGGCACTCTTGTCTAAATTGATATTTTATGTATTTTCTAATCCTACAACTATGTCAATCGTGTAATCACTGTTAGATCTTATTTGTGTAATAATATGGGAATCCTACTCTCTAATACAAGTATATATTAATTTCCACTTTTTTAGGTGATTTTTTGATTCTACATAAAAAATCAACTCAAAATAAAAGGTTATGCAATAGTTTTTTATGATGTAAAATGGTAAATCCAAGTAAAAATGACATCATGGAAAATCCTATCATCATTGTGTATGTAACTTGATCATAATGATGATTTAATATGCATGTGAAAAACAACATTCACAAGAAGTGTGTCTAGATAAATGTGATAAATAATCATGTAAATAACTAAGAAAATGATTGTATAATGTTAAATAGAACTACTTAGAGAGTAATTCATGGTGTTCATCATGGCACTAGAAGTGGGTAGATGCATGATGTCCATCATGGAATTTAAATTTTAGTAAAAATTGTATAAAAATATCATTTCCATGATGCACACAATCAAAGATTACACACACAACATGGAGAACATGTGATATATTGCAAAGGAGCCACAAACAAGGGACATTTTCAAATTTCACTCATTAAAATATAATACATATACAAATGAATGTTCAAACTTCATCATGTACATTCAAGGAAGAAATGGAGGATTAGATCCAAGTAGAAAGGACATGTTAAAATTTCCACATTCATGAATATAAGACACACACAAAGACATGTTCAAATATCCACACACACACATGGAATCATAGATATAAAGGATTAAATCTCATTGGAAATGACATATTCAAATGCCCTCAAAGTAAACATAAAAATGCATACAAAATATGAAGCTCAGAAAAATGATATAAAAAGCATGCATGATTATGTATACTAATCAACAAGAGCTAAATTATAATCTGAGCAATATTCAATAACTGAGATAGGCAATAGTATACCATAATTTTAGTTAGTAATAAATATTTTAAGTTGTAATATAATGTAAAGTACTAAGCATGTATGTAATATAATGTGGGCCAAGAAGGATTAAAAAAAATTACCATGCCCCCAATGAGCTAACTGATGAATATACATGCTATCGTAAACTTGTGTGAACTTTGGAACTGATAAGTGATAGTTTGATCTTACTTGGAAAATAGTGGGGTGGGTGAGGGACACTAGAGCATTTTTTTGTAGTCATCCATAGTTCTCTTGTCTAAGTATACTTTATGAGTGTGTAAGAGTAAAATCACTTTTGATTGTTTCTATAAATGATGTCCTATATTATCATTAATAGATTATACATTCAAAAAAAGAATGGTGATCTCTTGAAAATGAAGAGTAATATGTAATTGTGTAAGTTTTTTAGTATTTCCATATTCATATTTTGTGTAATAAGTATTTTCAAATTCATACCAATCTATATTATTGTATTCATCGTCATCTATATTTTAAACTTGTGAAATTCTACTCTTGTTTTATGTTGTATCTTGATATGAACAAGGTACCACCACATACTATGGAATTTACCTTTATGATTTCTAATTTGTAATATATATTGTGTTATGTGATTTTATTTATATGACATTAATTATATATGTTTGTACATGAGATGTAAGTATGCTTGTTTTCTATTGATCTTACCCTAACTATGTTCCTTCTTCAAAAAAAGATGCGGCCTTGCCTTCATGATCAAATGATATGAAAACTTTATTGTTATTAATCATTTATCCTATTGATTTTAACCATGATCCTCCAAACATAATATTTTATTCACTGAAATTTCAAATAACATAAAAATTAGGATAATATTATTTTAAATAGAAATAAACTTTTAACTTTATTCATCCCATATATGTTGTAGATGCATTATGTTGATCCAAGTTTTGATGATTATTCCATAGATATATAAGAAATGACATAGAACAAAAATAAATATATTAATATTCCTTAACCTTGACATCTACAAATTATTTTCCATCTATGTGAAAAATTATAGTGAAAGGATCTTGATATGAGGAAAGGCTTGGAATTACCCCCTTTGTGACCACATTTGAGATTGCATCTTTTGTAGGGATTTCATTCATTAGATTTTATTTTGTTATAAACCCTCTTTTAAGAATTGATTTTTTCTTATCTTGACTTTGAATTTTCAAATTCTATTTAAGTAAATTCACTTTTGGTTTTTTATAGATTTTGTAACTTTTTATTTTCAAATTGTTCCCTTTGTAATTGCTCTTTTTGGTCTTATTCCTTTTGTTCTCTTGCTTGTTATAACTTATCTTGTTGAATCTTTTCTTATTCTAATTGTTCTTTTTGAACCTTTTATTACTCTTGTTTACCCTTTGGTAACCATTTTTTTTTACTAATTATACGTTTTCCCACTTTTTTTACTTTATCTTGTTCAACTCTGGGTGGCTTGATTGATGTATCACTTATAGAATCGCCACTATCAACTACCTTTTGTATTTTATTTTTAAATTCCAAAAAATGATTGATATGATGCCCATGCATTATACGATATACACAATAGTATTTTGATCTCCTTAGAGGATGTACAAGAGATATATTCATAATATTATTTATAAACATCGCCCTTAAAATCTCATTAGAAGTCTTATTAGACCTTTTTATAATTTTTGAATAACTAGTTATAGATGTATTTTGTTGTAATTTATCATCACCAATATGTTTTATCAAATTTGGGATTTATGTGAAAACCCTAGATGACAAAACTACTATGAAAAATTAGGAAAATAATATAACAAAGATAGAATTCACTAATTTATAATTAATTTATAATGGAAAATTATGAAAAATAGAATAATGTAAGGATTAAACAAAGCCTTAGCTAAAAAATATGCCTCTGGGGGGATTCTAGATCTCAAACATTTTATGTAGAGAGGTTTTGTGACTAGAATCAAGATACTAGAATTAGATATAGGCCTAGGCAATAACATTTGGAATAGGAAACTAGAGGGGTGGTGCTTCTCTCTAGCCTAGGGTGATCATATCCACTTTTAGTGAGAAAATCAATGTTTTTAGGTTATTTGTGCCTTTATCTATAAAACATGTATCTAGTGTGGGATCTTGAGATCGCTTATAAAGATGAATATAGGACTAATTTTCCTTTGATTACTCTAGTTAATTTACATGTTAATACCAATTAAAATCAATGGTAAAAATGGGTTAGATATTTAATTTAGGTGAGACCTCAATACCCAATGTGTTGAGCATTTCTTACGTACCAATAATCTAAAGAGGGATTAAACTTCACATAGTTCTTCCATGCTACAATGATGTGTGAATGATAGGTGAAATATGCTAGATGATAGTGCAATATTAATGTGATGATATTGTTTATCCATTACATGTGACCTATGATATGTACTTATGTTTTACCTTGAGGCTAATAGGGATGCATACACTTAGAATTAGGAAAAGTAGATATTCTGCTAAAAATGTGCGAGTGTAGTTCTAGTGATTTTTAGTGTGGAATCCTTTTATGTGACAAATGGTTTTGAAAATTGATTATATAGTCATATAATTTAAAATACTTTGAATGGGGGTTCTTAGGGATGTGGGTCAATATTCCTTTGGATTTGAATTTGGTAATTTAGTCATTATTTGGCAAGATGAGATGAGAAGGGGTAAAGACACTAGGGTGATGCACTATTATACTATAGGTTACTCTATTAAAATTATTTATTTTATCATAATGACTTTTAGTTAGGCACTAAAATATGTCTAAATTTGATCAAGATAGGGATAAGTTCATTTGGGTATTATATACCATCTTAGAAGATAGTGCAATATGGTTGAAAGTGATCAAAAGGGGCCCTAAGAGAGGTTTAGATCTAAGTGTGTAAAATAATGGTCATAAGTGAAAGATTTAAGATTAAATGTTAATTTTATGTGTCTAAAACATACAATATATGGGTTAAATAAGATTTAGTTAATGGAAACTTAAGAAAAAATGTTCACATTGTCTACAATCTAGATTCTAAAACACATGCCTAACTAATACATGTAGTTATTTCCTTAAAAAAAACTCTATTCCCCCTCGGATATAAAAAAATACAATTCATATACCAATTACACATGTTACAAGGGTAAATCATTATCAAGTGCCCCTCAAAATGACATGGGATTTAACTATACATAAAACATAGGGAATGACTCTAAATAAGGAAATAATTGATACTAGAAACACATATCATTAGCCTTGATTAATGTATTAAGACTAAATTATTTTAAATACTTGCATAGATATCTTGAATTTACATTTTAAAACTATGTAATAGTGAAGGATAGAAAATACGTAACACTTAAAAAGGATGAGGAGAAAATACTAAGTACAAAAGTTCTACCACAACATTTACAAGAATTATAGAGTCCTTCAGCAAAACTCACAAAATAAATTGACAATTTTTTTTTTAATTAATATTGATCCACCATATAACACTCACTTTCCATATAAAATAAATAAATAGACATCCCTTATGACATAATTTATACTTTTGTTAAAAATTATAGTAATAGTGTCTCTTATTCATCACACATTCTATTTTGTACTAAGGTTATATGTGATCAAATTGTGTGTGTGTGTGTGTGTGTGTGTGTGTGTGTGTGTGTGTGTGTGTGTGTGTGTGTGTGTGTGTGTGTGTGAGAGAGAGAGAGAGAGAGAGAGAGAGAGAGAGAGAGAGAGAGAGAGATTTGTGTGTGTGTGTGTGTCTATATACATATTCATACATACATACATACATAAATACATACATACATACATAAATACATGCATACGCACACACACATATGTGTACATTTATGTATGTATATATCTACACACACATAACCAATATGTCAAATAATTTGTTTAATCAACTTTTATAGCTATGTTTTGGATGGTTTTCATGTAATATTATTATATTTAGTGATTTTATGGGTATTTATATTAATATGGTTATATCATTAAAATATAACGCGCGCGCGCGCGCGTGTGTGTGTGTGTGTGTGTGTGTGAGAGAGAGAGAGAGAGAGAGAGAGAGAGAGAGAGAGAGAGAGAGAGAGAGAGAGAGAGAGAGAGAGAGAGAGAGAGAGAGAGAGAGAGAGAGAGGGAGAGGGAGGGAGGGAGGATGGGAGGGAGAGAGAGAGAGAGAGAGAGAGAGAGAGAGAGAGAGAGAGAGAGAGAGAGAGAGAGAGATTAATGGAGCTAAGTTTTGACTAGTTTTCATGTCATATTATTATTTTTAGTGTCTTTATGGTCTTTATATTAATATGTTTTTATCGTTCAATTATAAAATTTACTCTTCCAATATAAATGTTTTATTTATTATTTATTTTATGTTATATTGAATAAAAATAATACAATTATTAAATGAGAATACATATCTTAGATAAATCTATGTAAAATATGTCAAGAGATATCATTTTAGAGGTGCCTATTCCACTTATGTCATAAATATAATATAAATGGACATAGTGTCCTTTAGAATTATATCAATTTAAATATTTTACATAGATTTATCTAAAAATATGTAATGTAGTTAGTATAATTATTTTGTCATGAAAAATTGGAAGTGCATGTTAATTTATTTACAACCGCTTGTGAGCATAATTATTATTCTTATACAATAAAATAAAATTATAATACTTGTGAGCATACATAATATATTTTATTTATTATACTATTTTTGAAAGGATTATTTTATGTTTGACTATAACACATGTTTTTTTAATAGACAATAATAATGGAAAATTGTCCCTTACCCTAAGGTGAAAAATAATATAGCTAACATATCAATAAATAAATACAAAATATGTATCTATGAGAACAAAAGGATATTGGTATAAATCCAATAATCCATTTAGATGTAAAGACAACTACTCAATTACAAGAAAAAAGATCAAATAACTAAAAACTAGAAGATTCACAAAGAAAACCAAAGGCCAAAGTAATAGAACACATCCCAGAGTATTCTATGAGTGTAATAAGTAAGAAAAACCATGGAAAAGCTCCTAAAAATGTAGGAAAATTACATTGTTATAAGCCTTGGAGACCAAATTATAAAATGTCCTTTGAGCACTAATCCATTACCTTACCCAAAAAACTTTGATCACCCATGAACCCTAGCCAAAATCAATTGATTATCTAAGTAAATAAAATGTAAATGATCCAATAATCAAAAATAGGGAGGTAAAATTGAGAGGACAAAAAACTCCCTGAAATCTAAATCACTAAAAGCCACATCATCATTAACAAGCTTAGTTTGATCAAATACAAAGTTATAAGCAGTTCAAGTATTTTATAATTAATTATTTGCATTCTTATTATAGAGGGGGGACTTGAATTTGACAATCTTAATTATGAAGAAGGTTAAGAGATTCAAATATCCAACAATATTCATAAGAGCGTTAGTTATAAGATATTTATGGAAGAAATAAATATCCTCTAAAAGGGAAGGACATGGAATACATATTGAATTATTAAATTAAGAGCCCATTGATCAAAACTTATTGTTTAACAACGTTGATGATCAAGATGAGAAATTGATCTTAGAACATGCTTATTTTTTCATGATCAACTCAACATAATAGATCCATGACAACAAGGATCTAGGAAATGATGTTGAATTTGATTGAAAAATTGATCCAAGATCAAACTAAGAAATCCTAAAAGGATTTTTAGAATAAAAATATTCTCTCTAATCACTATGAACTAGAATATCAAAAGACTTTCCACCACCATCAAATTCATGCACATACTCTGGTCAACTTCTCCGCTAAGAGGACTAAAGTAAGGTTACTGTTTGAAGGTGAATATGAATAGAACTACCATTAACCAAGATAAACAAATCATGGTCAAATAAGTAACTATCTTGAAATCGAGATCAAGAAGTTCAATAAAAATTAGCTATTCTATGAGGAAATGATTAATTGGGATTACACAACATGGAATGTGGTTGTTAATTGTTATTTATCCTATCTACCCAAAGGTTTATTTGTAATCACGTTCTTTAACAAAGCTAGAGAGACAATAGTTTATGGAGGTCTATGGTTTTTTAATTTTTTTGTTCTCATTATTTTTAATTAGAAAAAGGGCATTACTTTTTTAGAATTAAATCTTAAAATCATTCATGTTCGGATCAGACCTTTTGGTATACCTTTATAATTCTAGAAGCATTATGCCATGCACTGTATTGGATCTAAAATTATACCTCTAGTTGACATTGATATTATAAATTTTAAAATATTTAGAGGCTTATGTGTTATATTGTGTATTCATCTTAACGTAAACTATTCTTTAGTCAAAGAGATCAAAGTTGTGGTTTGTTATCATATTTGAATCTAATAAGTTGATTAGGAAAATTTACCTTTTGATTTTTATGATTACTATGCCCAAATTCATTTATGGTAAAACTTCCTCCTCTTGTTAAAGCCCCATAATCCTTATACTTTCTGCCTTTCCAAATATTTTCAAACCCTTGGAATTTTTATCTTAAATGGGTATATCAATCCGATTTTCATCCCCATCTACACATTAATGTTCTAACTTAGGTTGATCTTTAGGTCCCTAATATTATTATAAATACTTCTCTTTCCCATATTAATGATGTAAAAATTATCTTAGTTCCCACCCCTTCTCCTCAATTTACTTGGTCAAATATACTCCCCTCCCTATCCCTCATATTTATTCTACTCCCCATTCTCAGTTTAATTCAAAACTCCTTGAGATTTCTAGTTTAAACTCTGAATTTGGTTGCATTATTGATACTTTCATGGGGAAAATTAAAAGGTGGGGGGATAAAGACATTTTTTATCCTTATAAAATTCATCAAGATAATCAACTCCAATTGTCTCCTATCCCAAGAAATAATTCTAATGTGGAAAAATAAAATTAAAAGGTTATACTTCAACTCATAAGTGTTTGGAAAATCAATTCTATAAGGCCCTCTTTACAAGATCTAATTGTAATTGAGAGAAACATTATAAAAAATAAAGGGGAAATAGCCTTTCAAAATATAAATTAAGGTCTTCTCTTGGAATATTATGTGGATGGGATCCCCTAAAAATTTGAATTTATCGAGTGACATATTCAAATTCATATCCCAAATTCAGTTTTTATCCAAGAATATAAACTTCTTAAATAAATGTATCTATAAAATTGGTCTAATTTTTTCAAACTCTATGATTACTTTTAAATTAAGGGTAAATTTCAATCAAGTTGTCTTTGTGTCCTCTTATATAAAAATATAATTTCATGCTCAATTTTAGACTTAAGGGAACATTGGATCTACCTCAAGATCTTAGGTCTTAAGGATAATATGTATTATTTTATATCTAATGTGTATGACCCCACAATACCCATTCCTAAAATGATAATGTGTAAGGAAATTTCAATAGTTTTAAACTATTTTTAATATAAATAGATCGTGTTGCATGGTGTCTTCAACTATATTTTTATAAATTAGGAGAAAAGAGGAGGGATTAAGACAAATATTAAATCTTAATTAGACTTAAGGAAATTTGTCAATGAGAATAATCTATCATAGATTGATCCTAAATGTGGTTTAATTACTTGGAATAATATAAGATCTATTTTTTTGTAACTTTTCTAAATGAACTGAAATATTTATTGTCTCTATTCATTTATTTAAATCAAAACTTTGTCCATCCCTTAGATATTCTTAGAGTTTCTAGGTATGACCATTTATTTATCTCCATTTTCATCAAAAGAGTGACTTATCCTATTGACACACCCTATATATTAAAATTAATGTGACTAAGGCATCTAATTTCAATGCAACTTATGAAATATGGTGGACGAAACTAGTCCCTAGAGGTAAAACCAATTTTTTAATTGTACCTCATATGCTAAAAATTGCTAAACAACACCATTGTAAATGGAAAAAGGAGGTATTTTGGAACATCTTTATGGAAAAATACATCATTAAATATGATATTTATACCATCAAGACCAATTGTAGAGGGTTGGCCATGATATAATGTCTCTTTTAATGTAAAAAGAGTTAAGTTTAAATATCAACTCCAATCTAGTTAAAGAGGAAGTCTTATGGAAATGAAAATCTAGATAATGATAGATTAAGGAATGATAATTAACAAAAAATTAGTTTAAAAATATACATTTGCTACCCATAATAATAATAAGATCTCAAAGCTTAAAACTATAAATGACCCTTATACTCAAGACATGGATGTTATTAGATTGAAAAGAGAAATAGATTGTATTATAAAATAGACATTATAATAACCATATAAGAAGTCATATTAAATAGGAAAATAAATGAACTACCTGAGAAACATGGAAATGATGGGTGAAACAACTAATGTAGGACAACATGAAATAGCTAATCCTGATAAAACAAACTAACCTCTTAATATAAATGGTTAAGGTAACTAACTATAGACCTATTACCTTAGTAAATAACCTAAGGTAAATACATAATTATGCTAACACCCTCCCATAATGAAAAAAATACAAAAAAGACCTTTTTTATCTTTAAATTTTGTGAACTTGCCTACACCAAGTGGTTTGGTTATTATATCAGCTACCTACTCTATAGTGGCTTAGTAGAAGAGAGTGATGCCTTAATTTGTAACTAGTTATTAGATGTAGTGATGGTTAAAATCAATGTGTTTTGTCTTAGCATGAAATAATGGATTATTCACCATCCTGAAAACACTCTAGTTGTCATATAAATTAGATTAGGTTTTGATGACTCAAACTAAAGATCAACCAAGATTTTTTTTATCCACATAGTTTCACAACCTGCACTGACCATAGATTTATACTCTGATTCTATTGAAGATAATGCCACTATATTTTTTAGTTTGATATAACATGATAAAGCTCTTAAATCAAGAGTGAATACATAGCCTATTTTATATTTTATTGAATATATTGATCCTACCGAATTAGATTTAGAATATCTTGAAAGCTCAAAATCTACAGACTTCTCATATAGTATGCCAAAGTCAAGAGTAACTTTGACATATCTTAATACCCATTTTATAAATAACTAATATACTTCCTATGGTTTAGACATGAAGTGAGATAGAAAACTCACTGCAAAACAATATCTAGTCTAGTGGTGGTGAGGTAAATGAGACTACCCACTAGCTGTTAATACATTGTTTCATTGACCAAAGGTGAAGCAGTGTCAGTATAAATTTTATATGTAAATTCCATAAGTGTGAAATAATTACAATCCATCATTATAAAATATTCCAATAATGATTTGGCATAATTATCTGTGACATGAATATAACATAATCACCTTGCCAAAACTCAACACCTAAACAATACTTTAGGAGTCCTAAGTTTGTCATGTAAAAATTATAAAAAATATCATAATTCATATGCTAAATGAGAATATAAATACTCCTAGTGATGGATATATCATCAAAATATATAATGAGAATCAATATATCATCACTAGACACCTTTACATAAAGATTTGGTTCAAAGTTACACCTTTTGAAACCAGACTTTCTAAGGTATGTATCTATCTCCATATACTAGGCTTGATGAGCCTAATTAATCCCATATAAGGACTTTATCAAACAAAAAACATGATTTTCCTTACCAAAAACTTGAAAACCCTATGGCTAAACCATGTAGACTTCCTCCTCTATATCTCCATTTAAGAAAACACTCTTGACATCCATTTGGTGCACCTGCCATCCAAACTGAGAGGAAATAACAACATTCAAATTAAAATTTACCATATTTTTAGAAGGAGAAAAAGTCTCCTCATAATAAACCATTTCCTCTTGTACATAACCTTTTACAATAAGTCTATCATTGTGTTTGTCTAAGGAACCATTTGATTTGCATTTTACCTTGTAAATCCATTTACAACCAATGGGTATCTTTCCTAGTGGTAGCTCCATGATCTCCCAAGTCTTTGTTTTCATTAAGGAATCATATTAAAATTGCATGGTATATTCCCACTCATGCTTTCCTTTGGCCTCCATAATATAATACTTCTTAACTTTCACACCATACCTTATAATAGAATCATTAGAAGAAAACAATGACTCAATATCTAAAATTGTGTAAATTATTTTGAGGTATAGAATTTATTCATTTACTATGACATCTCTATTTAACACATTTTTTTTATTAGGAACATCAGGTAATCTATAGTCCTTTAACAACTCACTATACCCAACAAACATGTATGCTTTTCTTTTTGAGTCCAAGTTACTTCTCTTTTGACTAAGAATAACTGTAAAATATACACAACCAAAAACTTGGAAAGCACTTACATATGGAGTTTGACCTAACCAAGCCTCCTATGGATTCATATTATCCAATGCTTTTATATTAATTATGTTAAGAATGTACACTTACATATTCACTACTTCTACCCAATATTTATATGGGATATTTCTACTTTAGACCATACAATGAGCCATGTCTATCATCATCCTATTTATCCTTTCCACAACTCTAACTATGGAGTGTAAGGGGTAGTGTACTATATATGTATGGCTTTAGTGACACAAAAATCATTGAAATAATTTGAGATGAACTCACACCCATTATCCATTATAAGATATTTCACTTATCGTCCTGTCTATTTTTTGACCATAAATTTTCAAGTAAGGAAGTTAGAAAAACAATCAGATTTATTCGCTAGAAAGTATACCCACTTTTTCCTATAGAAATAATCAACCAAAAATAGAATATAATGGGATCTAGAATGGGTAGGTGTCTACATTGGATCACAAAAATCTACATGTATTATATCTAATACTCCCTTAGCTCTTAAAGCTTTTCCAACATCAAATGAATGTCTAACTTTCTTCCCCAACTAACATCCACTACATAAATGATAACTATATTGAATAGAAGTAATCCCCTTAACCATCTTAGTCTTATTCAATGTAGTCAAATACTAGAAAATTAAATTCCCATACATTTGATGCTATAGTGAACTTGTGTTATCAACCACAACAAGTGCACTTTCCTTTTCTCTCTATGGATTTTCAAGCTTATACATGCCTTTCTCACAAATCCTAATAATAATAATATTTTTATCTCTGGTAGTGACTAAACATTATTGTCCTTGAAACATTATAAAAAAATTAGATTTTGAAGTGATGTCACTAATTGAAAGTAAATTTTTGTTCATATTTGTCATATATCTAATATTCTTAAATGTATATCAAACTATATCATTATAAATAATTTTAACTTTATCATATCCTTTCACAAAATTATTTTTATAATCCCCCAAAGACAAAAATTCATTATTACTATCATTTTCAACAAAATAGACATACCAGTCCTTATGGAATGTATAATGGTAAGATGCCCCTAAATTAAAGTACCAAGCTTGATACACTATATAATTACCACTAGAAGCCATGAAATCAAAATTAGGAGATGATTCCTCACCTTCACCTTCAACTACATTCTCATGGTGAGCTTTATTTCTAGGGTTGGCCATATCATGTTGTCTTTTCCTACAATCATTCTTAAATTGACCAAGTTGCTTACAGTAAAAACATTTCCACTCAAATCTCTTATTAGAACCACTTACTTGTGAAGTTTCTATTAGATAACTAGTAGTTTAACAAAACTACTTATCTTTTATTTTGATTAATAATTTACTCTCTATAAAAGTAGATGTAGACAACATTATGTGATCCTACCATCTCTCCTTCTACAATAGCAATATGGGAAACTTTTAAAATTATAAAGTTTGGATCTCAATAATCATGTGTAAGGACTCCAAAAATGACTCAAATGAAGGTGGAAGATTTTACATAACTAGAGAAATCAAATCTTTCTCATCAATAGGCTTCTACAGAGCCTTTATCTAATCATAGATGTCCTTGATCTATAACTAAAACTCAAAAATAGAGCCACTTTCCTATATCTTAGTAGAAAAAATAAATTCTTCAAATATAATACCCTATTAACTTCAAAATCCTGATATTTAGAAGTAATATTAGTCCATAAATTTAATGTAGTGGTCTCATTTCCAACTTTTAAGATTAGATTATTTGTTACTGATATTTTTAACAACATAAGAGCTTCACGATGATGTTCATCATAGTCATCATAACTAGTGGTATGCATTTTCTCTTTATTGAGAAATATTTGATCAAGTTTTTGATATCCACATATATTCAAAACCTTTTGAGTCCACAAATTAAATTTATTGCCTATCAATTTCTTTGAATCTAGTAGTAACTAGTGTTGAATACTAGCCATTTGACCTAGTTTTTTATGAAAATAATTAAATTAGAAAAACTATAATGACATATATATATTACTTTGACACATGTATTATATATTAACACTAAAAAAATATACCAAGTTTTAGCAACAAAATCAATACTATTTTCAATATCTCAATTTTTTTTCACTAAAACAATTAAATTGGGAAACCTATAACTCCAATTAAAAAAAACATCTAGATAAAAAAGCCTAGAATACGATGAAACTTTTAAATTCAAAGATGATTCTATGATTATTAATTATTGGTAGGTCCCCAATAAACCCTATTGGCTAATTTTTCTATTTATTTCAATTAAAAAATTAAAAATAATTGAAATAATAAAACTTTAGGTTAAAATCTTCATGAAAATAATTAACCAATCAAAAATTTGGCCTACCTATGAAACTTTAGGCATATATTTTGAGACTATTTCTCAACCAAATAAAAAACCATCCACACCACTATTCAAGTTAGGATTTAATCCATAGTTTATAACTTTTTCACTAAAAATGATCAAGATTTGAATTTTATGGCTCTTCCCTGAAATGTATGATACCATACACCATCCCCCAAAAATAAACAAAGGTCTCAAATAGTCTTAAACTAATTCCTATAACATCCTTTAAATATTATTAGGTCTTTTAATCCTCCTGGGTAGTTTTTTAATCTTCTGGTTGACTTTATAGAGTCATATGATGCTTTCTCACTCCTCCAGATCTCCATTGGGTGCATGAATCTCCTCCCTGGAAAGATAATGAAATATATGAAAACTAGTGAATAAACTATGAATAAAGTATCTAAATAATGTTGATGATCATGCTTTAATTTTTACAACTGAGATTTTGTTTTTGTTGTATGGGTTTGATATCTAGAAATTCCTTGGGAAATTTAGTGACCTCATCTCTAACTCCCTCTATTGGGATATTAAAAAAATTATAATTGTTAACAAAATGAAGGATGCTTTGTCTAGTATACGTCATGTCTACAATCATTCGTCCTTCAATATTTAATAATATTACATTTAAAACTTATGGGGACCCCTATTTTATAATTATCAGGTTTAAATGAAAAATGTATGGGGTCCCTTAGAGAAGATGAAAAAAACCATGTCTTTATACACCCAAAAATTCCTCTAGACTTATTATTTATTTCAACTTATTCCTGAACTATGAAAATATCAATAGCGCAAAGTATATTGGTTGCATAAAATGGAATGGAGATCCCTCTAACATTTTTCTATGAAACAAGGCTATAATAAGCTAATATCTCATATTAATTCCCTATTTTAACATATGGAAAAGTGTGGATCCATTGTGGACTTCCTAAGCTAAAATCAAATTTGTGTTTTATCACAAATAATAAATCTATTTAATAGGTAAAATATCTAAAGGATTGGTTTCCCAGATCCCTTTTGGTTCATATTTTTTAATAATAATTTTTAGAACCTAAATTGCATCCTCCTTCACTTCAATTTTTCCTAGATGATTTGTTCTTGATTTTTTAATAAAATGAAAAGACTTTGAGAAACATCAAGTTATATTTAGTAACTTTTGATAAATAGATAGAATATGGTGGGGACCATTTTATATGGGCTATAGCCCCATTTCTAATAATATAGAGCTTATGAAAAGAAAGAAATAATAAATTATTCAATAACCTATCCCTATTTTAATAGATACTTACTCTAATAAATGAGACAATCATTAAAGAGGTTTTCAATGTTAAATTTATACCTCAAAGAGATAAAATATTAGGAGAGGATCATCATATTCTAATAAAATGAAATATATTGAAAAATAACTTCAACCTCCCTCCTCAAAACAATGAAAGGTTAATGGCCTCTTGGAATCTCCTGAGCCATAATTATGTCAAGAAAAAATTAGAAGGGGCATCCAAATGTAACTCAGGTATTTTTGGAGGTGGATACATCTTTAGAGATAATTGGGACAATTACTTGTCTTCAAATAATTTGGTTGAAACTTTTGCTCTTCTTATAGGTTTAAGATATACTATTGAATCCCATTTTATGAAGTTACTTGTGGAAGGAGATTATCTTATAATGATCAATAATGTTAAATAAAAAATATTTTATTAGTGGAATCAAAATTAACTCATTAAATATATCATCCATTTCATTCATTCTTTTAGGATATTTCTTTCTCCCACAACTATCAAGAGACTAAATCTCTAATAGATTTATTGGATAACTTTGGATCTCGTCACCTTCCTCATAATAAATGTTGGCACTATGAAGAACACATACATAAGAATAATGTAAATAATTAATTATTAAATACTTGAGCCACTTATAACTTCCCATTTGATCAAATTATGGTTATAGAAATTGGTGATATGGATTTCAAAGTTTTTGTTGTTATCTCAGGTTTTCCTCCTTATTTTGGATTCTTTGTTCATTTATGTTTTAGGTGCTTAGAGAATCCATGGATTTTGTATTTTATTCACTAGTTTTCATAGTTTACTAGCTAGTGGTATTTATTTATTTCTGTAAGGATGTTCTATAATTTGATGACAAAGGATTCTAACAATGATTTTTCCCTACATTTTAGAAGTTATTACATGGTAGTTCTTATTTATTACACTAATGGACTACTCTAGGACATGTATTTTTATTTTGGTTTATAGTTTTCTTTTTTAAACATTTGGGCTTGATTTATTTGGTATTATCTCTTTTCTCTATCTTATTGGATTTATGGATTAATGGGTTTTTAGCTTTATGCATGTCTCATTTTATTTTCCTAGAGACGTCTTTTGTAGTTATTAGTTT